>CM052654.1:136453614-136469225 GCA_028533165.1 Leontopithecus rosalia
AGTATCAGTCATCCCAAAAACTTACCAAAAGGTAAAGAGTATCTCCATAATAAAGAATCTATATCAACTAATGGGCAAAATAGCCAGCTAGCATTAAATGACAATATTAAGCTCACAAATATCAATATTAGTCCTAAATTTAAATGGATTAAATGCCCCAATCAAAGACACAGACAGGCAAATTGAATAAAAAGTCAAAACCCATTGGTACGCTATATCCAGATGCATCTCATAAGCAAGGACACACAAAGACTCAAAACAAAGGCTTGGAGGAAGACTCACCAATCAAATGGAGAGAAAAAAAAAACAGAAAAAAAAACAACAATAACAAAACAAAACAAAACAGGAGTTGTAACTTTCGTCTCTGACAAAATAGATGTTAATAGTAACAAAGACTAAAAGAAACAAAGAAGGACATTACATTATGGTAAAAGGATCAATGCAAAAACAGGAGTTAATGATCAAAAATACATATGCACCCAATTTAGGAACACCCAGATACATAGGACAAGTTCTTAATGACTTATAAAGAGACTTGGACTCCCGCACAATAATAGCAGGAGACTTTGACACCACATTGTTAATATTCGATAGATCAATGAGATGGAAAATTAACAGGGACATCTATGATTAGAACTCAGACCTGGAACAAGTAAACTCAGCGAATATTTATCGAATTCTTCACCCCAGGTTCACAGAACATACATTTTTCTCAGTATCACATTATACCTATTTTGAAAGTGACTACATAATTGGAAGTAAATCACTCTTCAGCACTTGCACAGCATTTCACAGACTTAAATGAAATATTGGTTGGCTGTTAGTTTGTCATTTTCTTCCCTTATTCCTTCCTGTCTCCACTGTTAAGCACAATTATCAGTATAAAACAGGTTTTTAATACCTATTTTTAGATTGCATTCCAGCCTGGGCAGTAGAGCAAGACTCCTGTTCTCTCTCTCCCTTTCTCTTTCTCTTTCTTTCTTTCAAAAAATACAAATAAAAATAAAAGACACTGGTTCTGAAGAAGGAAAATAATAGTGCAAAGTGATCTCACCCTGCAGGAAATCTAAGCTCATGCAGAATACTTTAGGACAATGGCTTCACATAATTCATCACCTGTGTGAGTATAAATTGGAATACAAACAAAAATTAAGAACACTTTAAAATATCATAATACTACATGGGATTCTACCATAATTTGACTTTCATTCATACAGGGTAGATTATTTGGTCAAATAGTCTATTTTTAAGAATCAACGAGTTTCTTTAAAAGGCAAACCTTAAATCTAATTTTCAGATGTGTATTAAAATTGTTGTGCTGGTATATTTAGAGATGTGTTACTGAAGTAGATAACCAGCAGTCTCTTCTGCAAGTAATATACAAAGTCTAATTGTTAATTTCATGCCCAAAGTTTCCATCAGTGCACATCTGCAGAAGGTAATAAAATGGACAAACATTTGCTTAATTAGGTATCAGCTCTTTCAGATATTTTATTTTGTCATATTTGTAAGAGATAATTTCAAGTCCTTTTGAAGCAAAACTGTCAAATTACAATCCATTTAGATAATTTTAAAATTGATATTGAAACTATTTTTTCAGCAAAAGTTCTGATATTTGCTAAATATGCTAGTCCTTACTGTTAAAGACAGTGCTGTCCTATTATACACCTATTATATACATTCATATTATAAAGTGTAGTGAATTAAAAAAATATTTGAGGCAACTTATGCTAAAAGACGAATGTGCTATAATAGAATTTTTTAAGAAGTTAAATTTTATTTGAGAGAATTTTAAGTAAATAAAAATGATCAAAAATTACATTGTTAGCCCTACTGCTTCCAAAATTCCCTTAAAATGAAAATAAGCATTATTTTAAAGACACAGATTCACAAAGGCAAAAAATCCAAGAAAGGAGACAACAATTACAGAATTCTGGGAGCTGGAAAAGATGAATGTGTGAAAATTGCCTTAGCCCACCTGTATATAACCATGCTCTTGGAAATTAAAACTATAATAAAATAAATATAACAACTCAATAGAACAATTAAAAAATAAAGTTAACATACTGTCCCAGAGTGAGAAGTAAAAATAAATGAAAATGAGAAAGAACACAAGAATTAGAGAACAAAGCCAGCGGGTTAGTATCTAAATGACAAAGTTTTAGAATGAAGAAAGTAGAAAAAAAAATCATCAATGAAATAATCAAAGAAATAATAAAAGACAATATTCTAGAATGAAAAGGTTTTCTACATTTAAGAGCCCATCATCATTATATATACAATAAAATAAATTAAAATAGGCTTAGCCAAGTTATATCTTTGAGAAATGTATAAAACCTGGACATTACAAGACTATGTAAATTACTAAAGGAAAAAAAGTTTGCATTCAAAGAATTAGTTTAATTTTAGTTATCTCTCCAGAAATGGGATGATTCCTTGAAAATATAAAGTATTTTGATTATTCCTTTTAAAAAGAAAAAGTTAATATAGTATCTAATATGATACAGATTTTGATGTGCGGTGAGGTTTTGACTTTGAATTTGTCACAAACACACAGAAAATCAAGCAAACGAAGCAAGATAATAATTATTACCAGGGAAATTTTTAATCAGATGTGCAACCAATAAAAAGCAAACAGAGAATACCACATCACTCAGCTGTGACAAGCATCTGTACTGTCCTAGTAATGTAAAAACTGAATATTGATGTAAAACCACTATTTTGTTATTATATTGGTAGGATGGGGATATGGAAAGGGTGCCTGTGCATGATGACAGTGGGTAAGGAGATAAATTATGTTCAATTCCTCATCTTTTAATTTGGGGTACTAATTGGTTGTGTTAAAAGCTGAAAAATTAGGAAATAGCAACAGAATCATCTTATTTAGGGATGTAGAATAAAAATACAGAAAAAATCACCTAAGTACTTGAAATAGTTCTGCACAAGAATAAGTTGGTTCAGCGACTCAGTGTGGTGCTACGTACTTTTAGAGAATTCTGTGTATTGCATAGTAATGTTACTGATCATCCCTGAGGTGTTCCAATTTTCAGCATAATGAGCCAATACTCTTTATACTTGGTTGTTTGTAGTTTTGGATATATGCTGGTTTTCATTCTCATGAAAGATTTTTTTTCCAATTTGTTAACCTTTTACTTGATTTCACTCAGCTGCAAGGAGAATGGAGTAAAAAATCTTTATTCTGTCTTCTTATTTCAGAAGAATTTTTGTAATGGCTATTTTCTCTCTGGTCCATGACAATGCTGAAGGCACTCATCAACTGTGGGCCTAGGTAATGAGAGCCCGCAGTGCTTTCCTGCTACTTCCATATATATATATATTGCTTCTTGTTTGCTATGGATTGGAAAACAGCTAAATTAATCTGATACAAGCAATAGACTATGAGTAAGATCTGAAGGAATATTCTATGAATACATGTTTCTGCTGTGGAAAATGGACTGTGATCATTATTTTGATGGCTCTGAAGCCATTGCTGGTTGGTTCCGCCCCTTGCCTATGTTTTATGTTGCATGAGCCTTTTGGATAAGAATTCTGCAGACATATACATTAAGAATTCATGCGTTTTCACACTTTTTGGCATCTGTGAATGAAGAATGAATACCAATGCTTGGTGTTAGTATTAATTATGTAAACACACAGAGCCCCTGAAAGACAAAGCTGTACTTTAGTTATTGAATGGTACTTAAAACAATAATCTTTTAAGTAAAAATTTGATGAGAAAGGTATGCAATACATGTCTTAATCTTGTAACTGAAATTAATAAAAATGGTATGCTATCTAACATAAAATATAGGTATGGATCATACCTTGAGCGTCTTGTTTGAAAATTTGCTAACAAATTACAAATAGGAAGATAAACATTTTTAAAATTAAGAATAGCAAATATATTTCAAAATGTATCTTGATATTGAATGATTCATAGTGAACATCAGGAACTAGTGACTGAAAAGCATATTTAAGCCATATGTGAGCTCAGTAATCAGCTAGTGATGTCTGCCATGGCCACACAATAAAAAACAATCATGTTGTCACCAATCCTGGCTAAATTTCTGTAAAATCTTTGATAGTAAGTCTCATCTAAAAATAAACATTGACAGAGTCATAAAATAATATGCTTTAGTATTTATAGTGCTGTAGCAGGAAAAAATGCATACTTTGTTACATTGTTATTTTGCTCTTGTTTGCTATTTTAGATTGACTGTATGATGCAATTTTAAAAGCACAGTAGTATCTCATGTGGAAAATAGTACACACCCAATTAAGATATCTTAAACAAATTGTTCTTGCAGATTTATATGTAGATTATATATTGTAGGGATTTTGAAATTATATTTTGAAATCATAAAGTACCGATAAATACAAAATGTATTATATATTTCAACCCAATAAAATAATATATGCTAAATATTTTTTGAATAAAAAAATACACAAAATTGGAACATAGATATTTAATTATCAAATTGGATATTCCCTCCAAATATAATTGCAACTCAAAATTCTGCTAAAGGGATAAGTATAATTTAATATATTGTTGAATTCAATTTGCTAGTGTCTAATTGAAGAACTTGTGGAAGAACTTGGGCATTAATGTTAATGAAAAAATAACAGTTTCTGTTGTTTTCTTCCTGCTATGTCTCTACAGTATCTGGTTTTGGCATCGAGGAATGCTGTTCTCATAAAAGGTTTTAGGGAGTGTTCTTTCCCATCAATTTTGTGAAAATGTATGTATAGAATTTGTAATTTTCATTTCTTTCTTTAATGCTTTCTGGAATCCACCAGTGAAGACAAAAAGTTTCTTTCATTAGAAAGTATTTAATTGCAAATCCAACTTTTCATAGGCATAGAATCCTTCAGGTTATATATTTTCTCTTGAATATATTTGGCAGTTTGCATTTTTATGTAGGTTTGTCTTTCATCTAAGCTGATAGTAGGCTTAGAGTTATTTGTAATGTAATTTTATTATTTGTAGGGATGTTCTCTTTTACATTCCATGCATTTATAATGTGTGGCTTTTTTCTTTCTATTTTTTTTTTGGAGGTGTGGTGGGATAAGTTAGAGGTAAATCAATTTTACTAATTTGTATTCAAAGAACAAGTGTTTGTGTTGACTCATTATCTGCATTGTTTTTTCTTATCAATTAGATTAAATTTGGCTCTTCATTATTCCTTCCTCCTGATTAATATGGGATCGATTTTCCTGTATTTTTCTAGTTTATTAACATAGAAGCTTACATCATTGTTTTGGGTGGTATCTACTTTTCTAATGTATACATTTAATGCTATACATTTTCCTCTATGCTCTCTTTTAGATGCATTCCACAAAATTTTGTGTTGTCTTTTCATTTTGATTAATTTTTGTGACTTTATATTTACCTATGTGTTATTTTTTAGTTATTTAGTTACCTATGGGTTATTCTCAGAGTGGCATTTAATTTCCAAATATTTGGGAATTTATATATATATTTCTGCTATTAATTTCTAGTTTATTTCTGTTATATTGAGTGACTTTATTTTCTATTATTCTAATTGTCTAATCTGCTCATGTTTATCACCCAGAATGTGATTCATTTTGATGCCTATTCCATATGCCTTTAGAACAATGCATATTCTGTTGACGTTCAGGAGTGTTTGTAAGTTTCAATTTGATCAAGTTCATTGATGCTGTTTGTTGTTGAACTCTTCCAGATGATTAGTGATTTTCTTCTATTTGACCTGTCAACTACAGAAAAATATATATTTTCATATTCAACTAAAATAATCTATTTGTCAATTTTTATATTCAGCTCTTCTATAGTGTTTCCAGTTGGGACTCTATTCATACACAGTTATTTAAAATTAATAAGCTCATGATGCAAAATATCACAAAACACTAATGAACTATAGTGAGCACAGTACCCATTGCTCCTAACAGTTGAACTTGCCAGCTAAACATCACAGGTATAAAGAGAGCAAGACCTCCTTCCATTCCAAATGACCTGTATGAATTGTCCACATAATCTCTCAAAGTATCTCTTAAACTTGAATACTTCGTGAGAGGTATTGCATCAAATAAATTTAATGCAATTTGATACATTTTTAATTCTGGGATTGAACATAAAACATCGACAGAATAATATGACCTCCCAGAACTGGGCAGCTGTTGAACTGATACCTTACAGAGAATGCGCATTTGATTATTCCGTTGTTGGTTTTCATTATTTCCAATAGCAGCAAAACTATCTTGTCTTCTCTCATTCTGTGGCCGTTGTGGAAATAACATTGAAAAGATGAGAATTATCATGTGGAATCGGATCGGTAGAATTGTAACATGCCCTAAATAGATCTATCAATCTAAAATATTGAATATCAAACTGTTACATTAATTAAAGTATCTTGAATCAGTCTTCTCCCCAAAGACCCAAAGTCAAACAGTTCCTCAAGATACCAGAACCTAAACAATCATTGCACACATCACATTCTCACAGTTTCCCTCCCCTCCAAGGCTCCATTCCTTCATTACCCAGCTTAGAGTCTAAGATTCATCATCACAATCTCCTCCTTGTACAGCTTTTCCTCATCTTTTTAGAAGCCCAGCCTTGGGTAACTCCCAGCCTCTGTTGTCCTCTGCCATCCCCATGTGGCTGAGTGACTGACAGAAGCATGGCCGAGAAGTCTGGTTCACTATTTGCCTGTAGTTTAAGTGAATAGCTAGGCCCACCACCTATTGTCACTGAATTTTTCTAATGCATTCTCCTTCCCGCTCTCCTAGATGTCTAGGCCCAACCTTGCCCTTTCTTCTCAAACATTCAACATGTGTTCTCATTCTCATGCTCAGCTGATGACTTCGTCTTCCATAGCCCCGATAACATACAGCTAAGCAGGAGGGCAGCCCCGCACAACCAGCCAACAGCCCCTGCTGCCACCCACTCCTGGAACACTTTCCTTCTCTGTTCTCCCTGTGGATGTGTTGGCCCCAGGGACATCCTTGCCTTTGCCGGTTAGATCCCATTCTTCTATTCTACTCAATATTGTCATTTCAGCAATTCTGCTCTTTTTGCCTTTATCAACTTTTCTCTCCAAAGCATGCAAACATGCATTTATAGCTCACATCCAAACAAACCAGAGCAAGAACAAACGCAGCCCCTTCCACCCTTTTTATCTCCTCAGCAGCCAGATTCCATGATTGAGTTTTCTCTGGTCAGTCTTCTGTCTTCTCCTCTCCTTTGCTGGAATCTATTCCAGTACCGGTTTCCTACCAGCCATCCCATCATAACAGCTGTCTTCAAGACACCTCTAAATTCCTGACTGTTCTTTTTTCATTTACTTTCATGGTTTGTCTTACATTCCCAGCAACTAAATGCTAGACTATGTTGTTTTTTTAATTTTTTCCTCATTTTTATTTAGACTAACTCTCATGGAGCTCTCAATTAGTCTCTTTGAATAGCCATAGACTGACAAAATATAAATTAACATCTGCATTCTAGGCATATCCCCTCTGAATTCCAGACTCATACCTAACTGCCTTCTGAACGTCCTACTTGAATGTCTGATATATATTGGAAACTGCAGAACTTAATTTTGGACATATTGATTTTCTTTCCACTAATAAACAACAGCAACTACCCTCCCCTTTAAACAACATCTCAGTCATTGGTGCCATCCTCTCGCAGCTGCTCGGCCTGCAAGTCCTGAAGCTGTAGCCAGCTTTGTGTCTGTCATCTCCCACATCCAATCTATCAGCAAATGCCATTTGTCTGTCCTCAAACTGTTCACTGTTTCTGCTCTGTCTACTACCAACCTTTCAGGTGCATCTCAGTTCTGTATTTAACTCTTCACTGGTCTCTGTGGACTTCTGCCTTGTTTCTGTACAGTCTACCATCAACACTGCACACGGAGAGACCCTCTAAAATGCATATCAAGGCTGGGCGCAGTGACTTACACCTGTTATCCCAGAACTTTGAGAGGCCGAAGCGGGTGAATCATAAGGTCAAGAGTTCGAGACCAGCCTGGACAATGTGGTGAAACCCTATCCCTACTAAAAAAAAAGAAAATAATTAGGTATGGTGGTGTGCACCTGTAATGCTGTAATCCCAGCTATTCTAGAGGCTTAGGCAGAAGAATTGCTTAAACCCAGGGCGTGCAGGTGCAGTGAGACAAAATTCCATCACTGCACCCCAGCCTGGGCAACAGAGCAAGACTTCGTCTCAGAGGAGGGGGAGGAAATACATATCGGATCACATCAGCTCTGTGCAGGGCCATCCTATGGCTTCACTCACAGTAAAAGGAGAAGGCTGAAATGGCCCGCAAGTCTCCATTCTTTGTGCCTGTCAGAAACATACGCTGTGCCCCTTCTCACTCTTCTTCTATCACTTTGTTCTTATCCTGCTCTGCTTCAGCCACGGCCTTCCATGCAGGTCCTTACAAATCTGAAGCTCATTCCCAGTGGAGGGCTTTTCATTTGCTGTCCCCTCTGCCTAAAATGACCCTCTCTCTGCACATCCTGCCTGCTTCTCTTCAGATGCCTGTAAGCTGTTGCATTATCTGAGACGCCTTTCCTTACCCTCCTTCATAGAGAAACACTCCACTCCACTGCGCCACTCTACATTCGCCGTCTTTATTTTCTACAGATTTACTTGCTTCTTGTCCATCTTCCAGGAAGTGGCATGCAAGCTCTGCAAAGTCAGGTGCTTCATCTGTTCTGTTCACTAGTGCCCTGTGGCTTGAGAAGTGCCTGGTGCACAGCAGAAAAGCCACAAATATTAATAAACAAAAAAGTCTTCAGTGGTGTTTAATTTAGATATGAAGCCTTTGCTCCTATCTTAATAAACCCATAATTGAGCAATCTATTAAAACGTATTTAATTAGAGGTGTTAAGTCTATGCTCTTTTTTTGGGGGGGGGTAACTGGTAATTAAATTATTTTTCAAAGGGCTAATCATTTTCACATTTTAATGTCTAAAGGTGGCTGGTTATTCTTCAATTACATATTAAAATAGTGTTTACCATCTCAGGTGGGCCAAGATGCTCAAACGCATTCAGCTGAAGAGAAAAGCACTTTTAATTATATGATAGCGTATTATCTTTATTAACTTGATCAATTGGTCTTAGAACTTTTCTCATTTATTTCTTTAGAAATCGTATTTGAGAGTCTTTCTCATGCTAAGCACTGTTCTAATGCGGGAAGAAGTCACTGGCAACCGTGTAAAACATTCCTTCCTTGGGAACAGTGTAAAACGTTACCTCCTTGAGGAGTTCAGAGCCTAAGTAAAGAATGAATTTGTGAATATGATTATTTATAACTCTGTGTGATGCCTAGAACAATGGAGGGTGAGGAAATGCTGAAGCATGAGAAGATATCTTAGAAAATAAAAGAATTCTTCACAGCCAGGTGCCGCACAGAAACCAGGTCCAAAGAAAGCAGCACCTTCGCTAGCATAGTGTACATGGAAGGATGCTTAGAAGGTGGAAACAGCATGTGCAAAGTGTGTGGAGTGAGTAGTTCGGTGTGAATGGAGGTCAGGCTGGGAAGGGTGAGGTGTAACGTTAAGCTCAGGCAACTTGGAGAAAAGAAATGGCATAACTTTCAGAACTGAGTTTGCTTTTCTCCTCCCTTGGAATTTAGTATGCATATAATAAATAGCTGTTAAATAAATCAATAACTGGCAGAGATTTTCACCACTCTCTGAATACATGTAGAGGGAAGGATGTAGTCACATAAGAGGTGTGTGATTGTAAAGAAGTTGTGAGTGTTCAAGTCCTTGGGTGGGAGACGTAAATACAAGAAATAAATTTGTGATTTTTATTTTTTAACATAAAAATAAAATTTAAAAGTAACATATAGGAACAAAATTTAAATAAAAAGCAGATTATTTCTTAAATCGAAATTTAAAGTATGAATACTGTAAGAATGAAAACCGTAAATTGAAAATGTGTATATTTCAGTGGTGAGACAGATTTTTATATGTTAGAGAAAAGTCACTATCATACTATAGAGGGAAAACAGTAGATCTCTCAAAAGAGATCTGGAGAGGGGTGTGTTTGGTTTTTAACACAGCAAAGCAAAGCAATGCTGTGTTAAACTGACAAATTACGAAAGGGAAGAATCAACTAATACCTAGTTGCTGAGTGTGCCCTTTATCATTAGAAATGACTGAAGAAGCTGTTTTGTTGCTCTGCAATCCCACAAGTCTGGTTAGATCAGGACACTGCCCTGCTTTATGACTCACTCAAGTCAACCTTATTCATGGGCTTCTATTTGATCCATTCCAGCTCCCAAGACCAGTGCACATCTGTACGTTACCTTTAAGTTTCCTTCTTTCTGTATTTTGATTGCATTACATCTCCCGATTTTGTATTTTCTCTTTGTGTTTTCTCATCTGTGATTTCACTCCCAAAACTCCTCACATGTATTCCTTTCCTTTAACTATTTGCACCCTCAATCCCCAACTGAATCCTTCTATTCTAGCATCAAACAGAAGCACAACTTTCCCGTCTGTCACCTGGCTTACAGGTGACTTATAGGCTCTGTATTATGATTATTCCTCACTTGGGTTCACCCCATCTAAATGCGTATTATAACTTGGAGACTGAGGTGGGCAGATTGCTTGAGTCCAGGAGTTCAAGATCAGCCTTGGCAATATGGTGAAATCTCCATCTCTCCAAAAAATGAAAAAAATCACCTGGTTATGGTGGCATGTACCTGTAGTCTCAGCTAGCTGGCTGGCTAATGTGGCAGGATCACCTGGGCCCAGGAAGTTAAGGCTGCAGTGAGCCCTAAACGAGCCACTGCACTCCAGCCTGAGCAACAAAGTGAAGCCTTGTCTTGAATAAACAAACAAATTAACAGACAGTGCTTACAATTGGCTCACTCATGCTCCAAACACCTCCCTAATATGTCGTCTCATTAACTTCGATATTTCACAATTGGCCAGTGGGTGTGGCCTCTACTCTGGTCCCTTCTTCCATTGTGTCCCCAGCCATTCTCCTGGATTGCCAGTGTGAATCTGCTCTCATAACCTGCACCTGATAGTATAAAGTTACCTGAGTGAAGTCTAGATTCAGTTAATAGCGCAGAATTCATAACAAGGCTAACAGCTATTGAACACCTGCTCCTCTTGTAGGCACCCAACAATACTTGCTCAAGTTGAGTCTTGCTCAAGTTCGCACTTTGTAAATGTGAGAGCAGGACCCTAACCAAGCTTCACAGACACCTTTGCAACAGAGCCTAAGTGATGATCACCAAACACATGCAGTGATCCTTGGATGTGGCTTTGATTCCTTTATTCTCTTCCCTATGCATCTATTTCTGCCAAATTCTCACCAGGTTGCTACCTCTTCTGTGTTCCTTTCTGCAGATCCTAAAACTGAAATTGTGTTCCCTCATTTAGAGTCACATAGAAATTTGCATTTCCATATAAAATTCAGCATGTTCTATAATGTACTCGTGTTATTTAAATATATACTTTTTGCATTTCAAAAACACTTAAAGCAATATTTTGCAAGCTTTGAGAAGACAGTATTTGGTTATAGCATCTGCCCTAACGCAGATGTCCTGGCCTTCCTATTTGCTCTGCCACTTACCGTATCAATTTTCTTAAATAAATTACTTAACCTTTCTATGTTTTATTTTTCTCAGTCATAAAATGAAAATGATAATAAGACCCATCTCCTAGGATTGTGTGGCTACAAGAAGTGAATATACATATATTTGAAATAGTGCTTGAAACACAGTTAGCCCTCGGTGAATTGAACAATTCTATTTGAGGTTCATGTCTAGAGTGTGCATTGCCCTTCATAGAGGTCATCTCAGTATTTGTTGGATGAGTGTGGGTGAAAATTGAAAAACAGATTCTCACCGTCACTTTCACTGTGTCAAAATAGGATCTGTAACTGCATGTCATATTGAGGAAATACTCTTCTCTGCATTTATTTATTTACTTATGCCACAGGCTTCATTTATCTGTTGGGTAATTCAAGATTTCAAGATGAAAGTCACCCTGCCCTCCAGGAGCTGACGGTCTAGCAGTGGGTGGGAGACAGACCAGCCATTACAGTGCCGTGTACTGAGGACTGAGTCAGCCGTAATGCAGCGAGGATCACAAGCAGCGAGGATCACAAGCAGCAGGGCGGCTTGCCCTGTCGGTTCATCATCTGCATCTGTGCCCAGTGCTTCCGGCTCAGACCTCTGCATCTGCCATCCTAGGGGGGCTGTAATCTTTTAAATTCATGGGTCAGTGTTAGGTCTGGTAAGAGTGTACCCTCCCTTCAAAGAATTCCACTTCAACACAAAGTTTAGAATTAAGGCTGCCAAAAAAGAAAAAAAAAATGCGGATCTTTCCCTAACACGGAAATCAGAAGTTTAGCCTAAGAAAACAGTTATAAGAACTAATCATTCTCTTCATAATGAAAATACCACTGTTGAGGCATGCAGTTCACCTGTTTAGAAAAGCTGTGTGGAACAGGCTAGAAGAAGCTGTAATGAGAAAGTCTTGATTAAACCCTGAAACATGCATGGCTTTCTTAGACACAAAGAAGGCATCAGGGCACCGTTTCAGTATCTGGGGAGAACAAAGGTGGCCCGTTATTCACTAGTGTTAACTGAATGTTCACCATAGTGCTTCGTAAGTACTAAGTACATCATACCAAGTTCATCAATTCCATACATCTGAATGAATGCATTACCTAAGTTAATACCCGCAGTCTCAGCATTATTATTATGCTTTCCATTTTTTCAATCGAAAAAGTGAGTTGAGGGGTTTAAAAACAGTTAGCAAATGACAGAACTGGCTTTTACTCACCAGAATGATTCCAAGTCTCTGTTCTTAACAGTTGTTCTGTCCTGCCTTTCATGGAAGTGTATCTTCACAGAGACCCTCGGCTAGGCAGGGGTGGGAAACAGAGCGAATCTTCGAGGCCTGGGGCGCAGGTGGGCTGGGGAAGCCTCCCCTGCAGAGGTGGCTAAGACCCTGAGCCCTGGGGATGCAGGGGAGTGGGAGCTCGTGGAGGCTGTGTGGCGCCTGGGAGTAGAACTGGAGGTGTGTACATGCACAGCCTTTTCTAAAAGTGCCGGTGTCTAGAAGGCAGGTGTGTGTGTGTGTGTGTGTGTGTGTGTGTGTGTGCACGCATGTGCAGAAGTATGAGTGTGTGTGGGCAACTGTGTGTGCACCCATGATCAGGCAGCATGACAAGTGATGAGGCTAAAGAGACAGTTCAAAGCCCCAGACTTAGCTTATTTTTGAGGCAAGAAGTGTGGATCTTATTTTGAATTCTACAGAGAGCCAGTAAAACAATCTGGAAAGAGAAGGGACACCGTTTATGTGTTAGAAAATTAGCTGTGATTTCTTTGTGAATGATGGGTTAAAACAGACATGCTGGAGGCTTTTCCAGTATGAAATGCAATTCATAGCGTTCTTAGATCTGTAAACTGAAATATTTGTACTTAAAATTGTTGATTAAGCTTGGCTTCTCGAAACTAAAACAAAACACAAAAATCAAACCTGCTTGCCCTGCACTAGTTTTTTTAAATTAACAAGAATTGTGTGAGTTTCCTGGGCTACAGTAACAGAGGACCACAAACTGGGGGGCTTAAAAAGGCACAGATTTATTCCTCCACAGTTTGAAATTCAAGTGTCGATGGAACTCTGCTCCCACTGAAGGCTCTAGAGAAGACTCTTTCTGGCTTTGTCCACTTCTGGTGGTTTAATGCTTGCTGTGCTTGGGCTAGTAGGTACATTGCTGTAATTTCTGCCTTAGTAGTTGTGTTTAGCCCTTTTTGTGTGTCTGTCTCCATATGGCTTTCTTGAAGGGCACCAGTCCCTGGAGTTAAGGCTCACCCTAATCCACTATGACCTCATCTCAACTAAGTACATCTGCAAAGCCTCTGTTTCCAAATAATGTTACATTATGAGGTTCTAGTGGACGTGAATTTTGGAGTAGATATTACTATACTCCATATATTAAATCTCGTTCATAAAACCAAGATGAAAAATATTGGGTCAAATAAATGAATGCTTTAGGTAGACAGTAAAAAGCAAAAATAATCACATTCATAATAGTCTGGGAAGTTTTCATCCTTGGGATATTTCACTCCAAGTTGTTGTTGGTGGTGGTGATGGTGGTGGTGGTGGTGTGTGTGTACTCTGGGTGTGTGTGTGCACATTTCCATCCAACACCCAATGATGTTTCTGATTCCAGAGTTGTGGTTTATGTCATAATACGTTGCTGTAATTCACAGAGTAGATATTCACAGCCAAATTTTCTCAGGTTTGTGAACACAATTTTTCACAGCTATATTTTATATCTTTTTAATCATAGCCTCATAAAGTGTAGCTGCAATTACCAAGTGAATTTTTATGGAAGCCACATTTGACTATGCAATGTGTACATGATCTTATATCTACTTGTCTGTTTTAAAACACAGGAGAAATAGTTGTGCAGAAAGGATATGACCAACACGAGAGTCTAAAGCTCTGAAAAAATAGTGCCTTCCAGGATAGAAGATGAATGTTCAGGAAGCTGTAACTCTCCTTTAGGGAGTTGTTTCACTTTTAAGAGGCAACAGTGAAAAATTAATGAAACAAGGGCTCTTGTGAATGAGGCACATTGATGGGAAAACCTATTCATTGCGCAAGCATTGAGTAACAGATATAATAGGATGTGGGTAGGCTCCGGGGTGCAGTGAGGAAGGAAGGATGCCCTGAGCTCTGGTGTCCAACCTATTATGGCCATCTCTCCACACTACTCTGAAGAGCAGGTTAATGTTTCTCCTTGAATCCACTGTTTCTCAATGTCTAGAAGTCCTGCTTGTTTCCCACTCTCTCTTTCAATCACTTTTCCTTCCTACTTCAAAAACTCTGCCTTCCCTGGGACTAGTGCTCTTTGGGTGACACCAGCCATGCAGGTGTTCCCTAATATCTAGCTGTTTCCTTTCCTCACTGATGAGCTCTGATTTTCTTTTTTTTTTCTTTTTTTATTATTTTTATTTTTTATATTTTTTTCTTTTTATTGCATTTTAGGTTTTGGGGTACATGTGCAGAACATGCAAGATACTTGCATAGGTACACACGTGGCAGGGTGTTTTGCTGCCTTCTGCCCCTCCACCCACATTTGGCATTTCTCCCCATGCTATCCCTCCCCCGCTCCCCCCCACTGCTGTCCCTCCCCTATTTCCCCTAATACACCCCAGTGTGTAGTATTCCCTTCCCTGTGTCCATGTGTTCTCATTGTTCATCACCCGCCTATGAGTGAGTATATATGCTGTTTCATTTTCTGTTCTTGTGTCACTTTGCTGAGAATGATGTTCTCCAGATTCATCCATATCCCTACAAAGGACACGAACTCATCATTTTTGATTGCTACATAACATTCCATGGTGTATATGTGCCACATTTTCCCAGTCCAGTCTATCATCGATGGGCATTTGGGTTGGTTCCAGGTCTTTGCTATTGTAAACAGTGCTGCAATGAACATTCGTGTGCATGTGTCCTTATAGTAGAACGATTTATAGTCCTTTGGATACATACCCAGTTCGTGAAATGGAATTTCTCTTTCTAGGTCCTTGAGGAATTGCCACACTGTCTTCCACAATGGTTGAACTAATTTACACTCCCACCAGCAG
>CM052654.1:136469725-136524674 GCA_028533165.1 Leontopithecus rosalia
TAGTGCCGGATTTCAAAGGGAATGCTTCCAGTTTTTGCCCATTCAGTATGATATTGGCTGTTGGTTTGTCGTAAATAGCTTTTATTACTTTGAGATATGTTCCATCAATACCGAGTTTATTGAAGGTTTTTAGCATAAAGGGCTGTTTAATTTTGTCAAAGGCCTTCTATGCATCAATTGAGATAACCACATGGTTTTTGTTTTTGGTTCTGTTTATGTGGTGAATTATGTTTATAGACTTGCATATGTTGAACCAGCCTTGCATCCCTAGGATGAATCCTACTTGATCATGATGTATAAGCTTTTTGATGTGCTCTTGCCATCAGCTTGCCAATATTTTATTGAAGATTTTTGCATCTATGTTCATCATGGATATTGGCCTGAAGTTTTCTTTTCTTATTGAGTCTCTGCTGGGTTTTCTCTTTGGACATTGTAGCACGCAGCCAATGGCGTGTCTTTCTAACTGGATTCCTATAGTGTGTCCAGGTGGTTTCATGAGCTGTGTGGATGGCAGTCAATATCCCAGCCTCTTCATCCTCCAGCCTCTTCTCTAGTGAGCGTACTTCATTCATGTGTGCACCTCATCACCCCTACGTCTTGCCATTTTCAAGTCGACCACCCAAAATCAAACACCACCTCCCATTCTTTCAGTTCATGGTTCTTACACTATTATTTGCACACCACCCAAAGAGCTTTATCTAAGATTTACTTATCATGGTTACATATTTGAGATGGTTCAGTAAATCATGAAATGTCCATTTGGAACATAAATATCTATTATATGAAATTTGTACTGATGCAAAAGTGTGAATAGCAATATAATGTTACACTGTAAGATGATAGAAATCAGAATTATATGCTGATGATGACTAATGAGTTTGTGGAAGAAAATGATGAAAAGGAAGTATTGCAAAATACGTTATATCTGATCTTAAAGTGCTTTATGTGAATTGGAGTAATTATAGCGTAGAATAAATAAAAGTATTTGAATTCAACAACTATTTGGCGACTATTATGTCTGTGCTCTCTGCAACTGCTGGAAATACAGACATGAGTAAGAGTCACTTCTCTATGAAGCTCAGATAGAAAGACGGAAATATTATATAAGTAAATATTATTTTAATATTATTTTATATTATAAGACAAATTCAATTTCTCCTTGTTTTAAAGCATTACCTTTGTTTAAGAAAAAGTAAGTTTTGGAAAGCTGACATACACATTCACCTGTGTGTGCATGCATGTCACATGTATGCATATACATATGTATGCATGCAGTGTGAGTGTATATATACGTGCATGTCTGTCTGTGTTTATTATTCTCCATAATCAAAATTTCATTATTTCATGAATAAAGTGGAGTGGCTTAAATTCTCTTTCTAAATGCATGGAAGTGATGTGGAATTGGGTACATGCCTTGTAGCTGAGACTGGCCACCTGATCTGGTCCCAATTTATCTGTGAAGAGCATTCATTGTAAATAGTGCCATTAACAAAGAAAATGGTCAGCAGATGTTTCCTGTTTGTGTAGCTGTTCTCTGACGATTTTATGTCCAAATCCATCAAGCATCATACACAGCATCTGTAAGCTGGGGAGTGGGGGCTGAGTTAGATGCTTCCCAGATCCAGCCGAATCAGTTTCCTCCACTGTGGGGAAATTTGGAGTGGGGCTCGCAATGCCTTAACTGTGTTCACTAATCAGTTTCCTCCACTGTGGGGAAATTTGGAGCGGGGCTCACAATGCCTTAACTATGTTCACTCCATAGGTCAAAAGCAAGCAAAATGTTCTCACTTTAGGAATACTTTATAATGTTTTTTGTGTATTTATATTAATACCAAATAACAACCAGTCCTTTGAGGGAAGTTCTCTGTATTTTTGAACAATCATGTCAATAAATTGTGTTAGTATTTCTGTTAAGGTAGTGATTTGGGATATGACGTGAATAGTCGTCACAGTAAGAAAGTGAAGACAGACAAAAGGGTGTGGAAATGAGAATCTATGAGAAAAAAAATAGAACCAAGAGCAGCCTGAAATTCATAATTTATCCTTTTCTAACCAGAACTATTAGCCAGTTCCAATCAATTTGCATTTATTGTAAATATCTAACTGTATCCTGGGGTGTGTGTGTGTGTTGTCCATTCATTCATTCCATTAACATTCATGGAGCACCTTCTCTGCAGAGTTCACTTTTTAGCTGCTAAAGAATCATAGATTAAGGCAAGGCCTGGCTGCTTCTGTTTGTTGGGAAGTGAGGAAGCTGGCAGGAGAGAGGCCATGCAAATACACCTGCCCCACGGCCTCCGAGCGCAATGGAGGACAGCAGCGTGCACATGTACATGTGCATGTACACACAGGCACCCATGATCAAATAAAAGGAAATAAAGGAAAAGAATAATGGTGACTGCTAGGTGAACTGCTTAAAACTGTTCTCCTCGGTATGGAAATTTCTTAAAAGACGAAAAGAAGATCTACCATTTGATCCAGCAATCCCACTACTGAGTACCCACACAAAGAAAAAGAAGTCATTATATGAAAAAGACACAGGCACACACGTTTATAGCAGCACAATTCACAATTGCAAAAACATGGAACCAACCTAAATTAACACCTAAAACACACAAAATCAAGCTTGATGGATTTCAGTTCCCTTTACTGGGACAGGGAACAATGAGAGATGAGATTTCAGGAGAAAAAAAAAGCAAAACAAAGTCATGAAAATATCTAGAATTCTCTTCCAATTGGATGTTCCCCTTTAAGTAATGGGGATATTAGAAAGAATTTTGTGTTTTTGAAAGATTCGTTGGTGTGTCATATTACTTAGACCTGATACAACTTCGATCAAATATGTTCTTTTGATTTTCATCCCACAGCGTAGAATTTTAAAGTTGATGATATTTTTATTGCCGTGACATGACTTGTGATCAACGCCACGTTAGCCTGCTTGGCATCGCGCTACATGGCCTCTGAGTTCTCCGTGTTGAAGGATTCTGTAAGCAGGCGTCGTGGAGTTTGAAGAACAAGAGAGCAATAGGATTTCCTCATTGATATTTACTCAGTGTCGCAATTTTCCTGATGCTTTACATTTTCTGTTTGTTATTGTGCTTTGTGGTAGGAGTGACCGGCTTCCTTTTCTTTCCTTTTTTTTTTTTTTTTTGAGACGGAGTTTCGCTCTTGTTACCCAGGCTGGAGTGCAATGGCGCGATCTCGGCTCACCGCAACCTCCGCCTCCTGGGTTCAGGCAATTCTCCTGCCTCAGCCTCCTGAGTAGCTGGGATTACAGGCACGCGCCACCGTGCCCAGCTAATTTTTGTATTTTTAGTAGAGACGGGGTTTCACCATGTTGACCAGGATGGTCTCGATCTCTTGACCTGGTGATCCACCCGCCTTGGCCTCCCAAAGTGCTAGGATTATAGGCGTGAGCCACCGCGCCCGGCCTGGCCTCCTTTTTATAATGGCAGCCTCAGGGCAGTATGATATTTAAGGACCTGGAGAGAAAGCTAGACTGGGTGCAAATCTAGCTCCACCAGCCAGAAGCTGTGTGATTGTGGGCAGGTTCCAAGCCTCTTGGTGCCCCCTGCCCCCATCTGTGATGTGAGGGTCATAACCCTGCCTGTGCCATCTGTGACTGTGAGGATTTCTTGAGTTAATATGCAGTTAGCACGGTCGCTGCGTACATAGCACCATATCGGCGTCAGCCCCGAATATTACTGCTGTGTGGCAACTGTGGCTCAGGGAACTAAGAACATTGTGACGTTCGCTCAGCCGTATGTGCTCATGCTAGAACTTGAATTCAGACCCAATGCAAAAGCTCACGCTTCTTCTTCCTGTCTGCACTCAAAACTGTGGAAAGTAGGCACGAAGGCAATTGAAAGCCACTGCTTTTCTGTTTCCCAATGACTCAATCCAATAAAAGAGTTACATTGTGACGTGAGGGAGCATTACATAAAGTGTGAAGTTGAACTTTGTAATTAAAGAAATGGTTGTATTCTGTAGCGCAATGCTGCACATTACTTTTAACCTGGCACTTTGTAAGAGTAAGATGAATATCTGCCTGTGATTATTTTAAAAGGGGAGAATACTATTAAACATAATATGTTTAATAGTTGAGGGCTATACTTTTCCAGCACGATAAGCTGAAGTAGCCCAGATTTTAAAAAATATATACAGAAATATTTTAATGTAGATAAACAATATTTTCTCTTGATGTCCAGGGAAAATTTATTTGTTTCTCCAAAAGATATTAACACATTATTTTAAGGTGACAGAGCAAGACCCTTACTCTAAAAAAGTAAATAATTTAAAAAAATTTTATGAGAGAAATAACGAGGATGGTCCAAAGAAATCTTAAATATCAAAGTATAAAACCAATAATCTTTCCTTAGCTTAGTTTTCTTTCTTTCTTCTTCCACCTCCAGCCCAACACACACACACATATGGACACACACTCACGCAAGTATACACACAAGCACGTATATGCATGCATACACACACACATTCACATATGCATACACACAAGCTTATCCAAGCACACATACACATATACACACCAGCAAACACACACTTACTGGCCTCGGGAACATGCACAACTGATAAAGAACTCTTAGACTCAAGCCAATAATTATCACCAGTAAGCTAATTTTTTCCCCCTAATTAAAGGCTTGAAGCTCAGGAGGGCCAAAACAAATGCAACAAATGTGCTGTGAAGACTGAATGCTCTTCAGTGCTTTGCATGTCAAAAGCTCTGAATCTGGCTAAATGAACTTCAGGTTTTTATGAGACAGAGGCAGATGAAGCTGCACATTTGCCACAAAGTGAATGTCTTCATTTTGAAAGCTTCAAAGGGGGAATATTAGGTGCTTTAAAAACTTCTTTGTTCTCTTCTAAGAAAATAATTATGGCACAATTTATCCCAATTCAGATTTTAAGCCTTGATTAGAGATGTACAATCTTACCTTCAAATAAAATCTATAATTTTCTGCAGTGCCTGCATTCATTCACTCATTCTTCTTTTTAAATTACAGCAAATTGCTCCAATTTTAGTCTCTTGTTGTGTGCATTTAGGCCACTCAGAAGGCAGCCTGCTCCTTCACCTATGTGCACCGCACAGTCACAGACAGACAATGTCATTTTAATTTAGAGTGCGGAATCTGTCATTTGGCATGGACGTTTGTCACAAGAATGCCATGTTACCCTAAAGAAGGAGATGGAAAAGTAGCTGTCTCACGCAAGCTTCCAGCTTCCAGTTCTAGATTCTCAGGGTTTACCTAGAGATCTTTGTTCTACTCTGCTTTGACACAGCTTTTTATTTAACAATACTTTATTTCACTTGATTTCAAGTCAGTACATGCTCAAGTGCCTAGGAAGAGTAGGTCCTAGGAGACCGGTTACAGTGGGCAGACAGTTGGAAAAGATGCTACCTACTCCGGTCATGGGATGTCCAGGAGAGAGTTGGTATGTTGAGAGGAAATCTGACCCTGGAATCAGGGTGCTCACCTATTTGTCATAAAAAATTCTTGGACTTTGACACCCTTCTTATTGTGTCTGTGCAGAAGTGGGCTTAGTAATTGCTGACAAGTAGCAGACCTAGAATCTGAACTCAGAACTTGGAAGTCAGAATCCCTGTATATCTTCACCAACTGCAATGAAGGAAGACTCACTAATTTAGGAAAGTATTAAAATAGTAATTAGTAGTGGAGATGAAACTAGACCCAGGTTTTTCTCATTTAAAACTGTACTGAGTTTCCTGCTGTGTTAATTTTCTGCAATAGACTCAGATGTGTACTCAAAAGTTGTATGGCACAATTTATCCTAATTCAGATTCTCAGTTGTTATTTCTTTGTTATTATAGTTGTCTGTATATAGATGAAAGAATTTATGTATGTCAGAGATGAAAACCATGTTCAGTTTTACAAGCGGGATGGTCCAGAAGGTACATTTTGACCTCACGGTGTTGATTACTTTGTATATATAATATAAAATATATATAAATAAAAACTAAAATAAAGAAAGAAATATATATATATTACACGTATGATTGATAGGTTTACATAGTTCAAAATTCCTAAAATGTAAAATTATAGATAATAAGGATTCTTTCTTCTTCCACATTCTTCTCCCATGGCCACTGAATTTTCCTTTTTCCCCAAAGGCCTCTATTTCAGCCACCTCTTGGGTACCCCCTGAGATATATGTATATTTGAAGAAATAAGCATATGTGATTTGCCCACTTTTATTCAAAGAGTAGACTAATATACACATTGTTTTGTGCTAAGCTTATTTCACTCAGGAATAGACCTTGGACGTTATTTATTATTAAAAAAAAAACCCGCTTCACCAGTCTTGCTTTTGTTGCCTGTGGATTTACCATAATATATTCAGCGAGCACATACTGCAGGTATCTAACTCATGTAATGATCTTTTGCTATTAGGAATATAATGCAATAAATGGCATTTCACATACTTCATTTCATATGTTCTGCAAATATATTCTTAGGAGAAGTCTCCAAAAGTGCAATTGCTGGGGTTAATTGTATTTTCATATTGATGTAAATTACTCTCTACAGAGGTTATGCCAAGCTGCCTCCCATGAGCCCAGGGTGGCATTGCAAAGCTTTCTCACACCCTATGTAACACGTTGCGTTAAGCTGCATGTTCTTTATCAATTTAAGGGATAGAAATGGCCTTTCAGTAGTTTTAATGTGGTTTTCTTTCATTGTGAGAATTGAAGCACCTCTTTGTGTAGTAAAAGCCATTTGGTTTTTCTTTGTGAACTATTACGCTTTTGTTCGTATTTCTATAATTTGCTGACATTTTTCTTCCTAGTTTTTAAAAGTTCCCTGTGTATTAGAGACATTAACCTTTTTGTACTATTCTCCTGTTTCTTTTGCAGTTTCGTTGTTTCCCTTTGGCTCTGTTTAATTACTTAGCAATTGTTCTTTATGAAATTTTCAGTCTTTCATGGCTTCTAAATTTTGTGTCACACTTAGAAAGACTTACTAAACCACGCCATTATACTGAAATCCTGCCATGGATTCTTCTAAATGTATTTATAGTTTGAATCTTTTGCCTTTAAATATTAGATTCGTTTGGAATTTGTTATAAGTTGGGGGATAGGAATTTAGTTGATTTATTTTTTCCTAGGTTGCTACCTAATTGACTTGAAACTTTTATTCTCTCCTAAATAACATACCTGTTTTTAAAAAGGAATATTTGAAATCTATACAACTTTTCCAAATGAGCTGCTATGAAACCCTTATCATATACTAGATTCCTTTGTTTAAATGTATTTCTGAAATTTCTACTTTTCTACATTGATTTTGCCAATTCAGATGCCACTAAAACAGTGATTTATTTATCATAACTTTACAACATGTTTGATAGCAGAGAGCACCATTTCTTAATCTGATCAAACTGTTATAACAAAATACCATCGACTAGGTGGCTTAAATAACATTTATTTCTCACAGTTTTGGAGGTTGGGAGTCCAAGATCAAGGTGTTGGCTGATTTCAGTTCTGCTGAGGGCTCTCCTCTGACTTACAGATGTCCACCTTCTTGCCTTCCTGCTATGTCCTCATGTGGTAGAAAGAGAGAGAGAGGGGGGAGAGAGAGAGAGAGAGAGAGAGAGAGAGAGAGAGAGAGAGAGAGAGAGAGAGAGAGAGAGAGAGCGAGCACACTCCAGTCTCTTCCTTTTTTTGTAAGAGCACTCATCTCATCATAGGGGCTCTGCTCTTGTGTCTTGATCTAAAGTTTATCACCTCCTGAAGTTCTCACCCTCCAATATTACCACACTGGGTGGTTAGGGCTTCAACATAGAAACTTTGGAGGATACAAACATTCAATTCACAACAGAATAGTTTCTTTCTTTCTTTCTTTCTTTCTTTCTTTCTTTCTTTCTTTCTTTCTTTCTTTCTTTCTTCTCCTCCTCCTCCTCCTCCTCCTTCTTCTTCTTCTTCTCTTCCTCTCTCTCTCTCTCTCTCTCTCTCTCTCTCTCTCTCTCTCTCTTTCGGATGTGGAGTCTTATTCTGTTACCCACGTTGAGATGCAGTAGTTTTGGCTCACTGCAATCTCCATCTACTGGGTTCAAGTGAGTCCCCTGCCTCAGTCTCTCTAGTAGCTGGGATTACAGGTGCTGGCCACTATGCCTGGCTTTTTTTTTTTAAAGCAGTGGAGTTTTGCCATGTTGGCCAAGCTGGTCTCGATCTCCTGACCTCCAATGATCTGCCCACCTAGACTTCCCAAGGTGCTGGGATTACAGGTGTCAGCCCCCTTGCCTGGCCAGCTTTACTGCTTTATGTTTTTCTTTCTTTATTCAGCATTACTTTTGTCTTTGCTAATCTCTTTCTTGTGTATTCCTTGCTGCATAAGGAGTATTAGCCTACCTCTTGAATTGGATAATATTGAATTAATTTGTATTCCTTGTAATTCTATAAATGTTTGCTTTTAAGGCTATACATTTTTCATGGGGCATAGTTTTATCTGTAGCCCAGAGATACTAAAATATGCAGGGTTTAGTATTATTGCATTTCAGCTATTTTACAAATTGACTGGGACTTTCTTTCTGACTTAGGAGTATTTCTCCACACCCAGGAGTCAAGTACGTTGTTGGCTCTTCTTGTCATGAACTATTGGTTTTAATGCATTGTAATCAGAGCATTTGAGACAGAAACACATTTTAACTTTTTGTCATGTACTAGGGTATACATATATGGGTATGTTTGTGGCTACAGCTGTGTCAAGTTTTGTGAATGGTCTACAATACTTGTTCTGTTACCCAGAAATGAACATTTTATCTGTTTTAGGGTACAGGTTTTGATATATCTGTTAGGTTTAACTTTTATTTGGATCTTCCACATTTTTATTGACAGAAAACAGATACAAACTCAAATCTCCATCTCCTAGTGTGTTTCTAGTTCTCTTTTTATGTCCTGTATTTTTGCCAAATAAATAAATACAATTAAAGTTACATAATTTTAAATGTATTGTTGCATAAACACTCATAGTGTTATAACTGTTAGGAACTATAACCTTCACTTAATTAAGAAAATATTCATTCTTATTTATGATTTATGTATTTTATAATTTGAGGTCTGCGTTGAAAGCTATTTGACAGTAACATAATCTGCTTCATCTTTACTTGAAGTTTTCTGATGTTTCCCTATTTTTTATACTTTCTTTTTTTTTTTTTTTTTTTTTTTTTTTAGACTGGAGTTTCGCTCTTGTTACCCAGGCTGGAGTGCAATGGCACGATCTCGGCTCACCGCAACCTCCGCCTCCTGGGTTCAGGCAATTCTCCTGCCTCAGCCTCCTGAGTAGCTGGGATTACAGGCACGCGCCACCATGCCCAGCTAATTTTTTGTAACTTTAGTAGAGACGGGGTTTCACCATTTATACTTTCAAATGTTTATAATTACTTGCTTTAGTAGTATTTAATAAATGGAGAAAATAGCACAGTTTTGCTTAGTGATATAATCTGGAGTTGGTGTTTTTATTTTTTATGTTTTGTATTTTGTAATAGATGCACTTAGCCTGTTAATACTTATTACTCTGGTGGAACACATTAGGTTTTAATTCTGTCATTATTTTATATGGTTCTTTCTGCTTTTAAAGGTTTAAATAGTTTTTCCCACCTTCGACATTGTCAAGGGATGTAAAATGTTCTCTGTTATGTAACAATCATGTCTATAATTTATTTTATTCTCATTCCTACAGTTAAATATTCAATATTCAGAATCAATTTTTTTTCAATTAACACTTTATTAGTTGAAATCTGTTCCTCAATCATTCTTGAGAAGAACTAATGGTAACAATAACTCTGTTCTTGGATATTTAAAGTAGTCTATCAAGAATAAAACAAGACTGAAATGGAACAAAAATAAAACTGAATAAAAGTTCTGGGACCACACATTATTTTCTTAAGTAATCTTTTCTTGTTTCTGCATCATCTTCCAGCATTAAATATTGTAGATAATATAATCTGATGTAAGTGACTTGCTATTTTTCCCTAATATTTAAAGTAATTTTAATTTTAATTTTCAGCAACTTAATTAGCTTATATTTCAGGATAGACTAGCTTTGTTCTCTGCAGTGGTGGTCTCCAACCTTTTTGGCACCAAGGACTGGGTTTGTGGAAGACAATTTCTCCATGGATCAGGAGACAGTGGAGGGGGTTGGTTTCAGGATGACTCAAGTTCATTAAATGCATTGTGGGCTTTATTTATATTATTATTACACTGTAATCAATATAGAAGGAAATAATTATACAAATCACTATAATGTAGAATCAGTGGAAGCCCTGAGCTTGTTTCTTCCAATAAAAGAGTTGCATCTGGGGATGATGGGAGACAGTGACAGATCATCAGGCATTAGATTCTCATAAGGACCTAGATTTCTCACATGAGCAGTTCACTATAGGGTTTGTGCTCCTGTGAGAATCTAATGCCACTGATCTGGCAGGAGGCAGAGCTCAAACATTAATGTGAGCAATGGGGAAGCTGTAAATACAGTTAAATCTTTACTCACTCACCTGCCATTCAACTCTTGCTGCACAGTGCAGTTCCTAACTGCTGCAAACTAGTCTCAGTCTATGTCATGGGGGCTGGGGAGCCCTGCTGTATAAAAACATAGCATTAAGTCTTTTAATATCAGAAATGTTAATTTCCTAATCTGTTTCTGCTTCAGAGACTACAGTCATGCATGTCTTCAAAAAACATTTTTATTTTCTCTCTAATCTTGCACTGCACAAATGTAGGTGTGACTGATCACATAGGGCTATTAAAACTTAATATTAAATTAATTAAAATTAAAAATGTGTTTTTTTTTCTATTGAAATAGCCACTTTTCTTTTTCACTGCATATATTTAAGGTGCACAATGTGGTATCTTGATATACATATTAAAATGGTTACTATAGTCCAGCAAATTAACATATCCATTGTCTCATAGCTACACTTTGAGGTTCGAGCACCTAAAATCTAATCCTTTGCAAATTTCTGGTATACAGTACAATATTATAACTATTGTATAATTTGCAGGTTAAACATGGGATTGCTAGACTTGGACACCCTAAGCATCTGCAGTTCTGTGACTTTGACCCATGTCTTTCCATTTTCCCCCTCCACTGACTATGATAGCCACAATTTCACTCTCTGTTTTCACATAATCTTTCTTTTTCAGCTTCCACATATAAATGAGATCATGTGGTATTGTTTTTGTTCCATGACTGGGTATCTTTATTTAGCATAATAAAGATTCGTCTATATTGTTGCAAATGGCAGGATTTTCATGATCGATGAGGCTTATTGATACTGATTTTGTGATCAACAGCTCCACATGGCTGGAGGGTACCATGTTGGACAGTGTAGCCCTGGAGTGTTCCATCATCACGGTGTGTTCTGTTGGCTATTACTGACAACTCTTTTAAAAGGTTTCTTTATATATATTCACACTTTATTTCTCTACTCTCCACATCTATTATTATATTTTAAACAGAGTGAATTATATAGTCAAAGATTTCAACACTTAAGTAAAGAATATTAACTTGAAAATGAGAATAAAAAGTTCAAAGTGGCTGCTGAGAAAATAACTCTGTTTAGGGGCTCTTGAAGGAAAACGTACATTTGAAATAATGTCTTATTTTTATCTCTCAGATTCCTGTCTTTTGTAAAAAGACCATGCCCAAGGTTGTCTCAAAGACAACTATGAAGTGATTTATGTTTGTCCCCAGGTCCTCAGCTGTTCCTTTTTGTCTGTCTTTCTTCACATTACACGTGGCTCATTGCTTCCCCGTGGCTCCTCTCTCTCTCTTATTTCCTCTCAGTATTAGCTTAAGATTTTATATCAGTCATCTACACCTTAGTGTGAGTGACTGGGAACAATTTGTATTCTAAATGTGTTCTACACATGGGAAATAAATGACTTTGCTAATTGAGAAATGAGGAAGAGAAGAATAGGGTAAATATCATTCATGAGGCCAAAGAACCTTTTCACTACGCAACATCAAAGATTAAAACCTCAGTCATAGAACACAGTGGGAATGGCAGCAATAACTTAAAATCTGAGCAATCACTCAAGAGTTGAAGAAGAAAAAAGAATCAGTCAAAGCAAGCTTTACTTGGCCTACATTTATTAGATATTCATTATGGGCCAGGTACTGAATGGGGTAAAAAGATGACTGGTTTGACTCCGTGTTTAAGGAACTCACAGTTCTCTGGAAAACTAGCAACTGACATAGGAATCTGTTCCCTAAGGTTTTTCTTAAATTTTTGATCAAGTTACAGAAAAACAGTGCTGAAGCATCCCTTTATGACCATGCAGCTTGAATTCTGGATGTTTAGAAGGAATTCACAGCCTTTCACTTTTGGCATAGACATACTGAGAACCTTTTCCATCTTGTTCTAAGCCACCTGAAAGTCACGAAATTGTAGCATCTTTTTTCCATTATACGATGTAGCTTATATATTAAAACAAGTTATTGATATGAGGCTCTCATTTCTTGGAAAATTTAGAACTGAATTTCAAGGAGTTACCAAGATTTCTTGGAGATGGCATGCCGCCTTGTGTTCCTGGGAAATAATCAGAGTATTTAAATCAAGTTCAAAGAGAAATCATGATCTCAGTGCTGGTTTATACAACTCGGCAGATTCTCCAGCGTGAAAGGGAGATGGCTGATGTTCAGAGTATAGAGGTGAATTACCTATTTCTCCTTGAGTGACTAAATGTTGTGTCTGTTGTATTAATGATAATGGCTGATATTTATAGGAAGCTAATGATAAATGTTTATGACTTATTTTATATCTACAGTTGGCTCTTGGTCTCCATGGGGGCTTGCAGGACACCCCGTATAATATCGAAGTGTGGAGATGCTCAGATCCTTCATATAAAATGGCTCCATGTTTGCGTGTAACCCACACACATTCTTCTGTATACTTTAAATCTAGATTGCTTATAATACCTAATAGAATGTAAATACTGTGCACAGTTATTATAGTATATCATTTTTATTTGTACTATTTTTTGTTGCGTTTTTAAAGTATTTTTGATATGTGGTTAGTTGAATCCATGGAAGAAGAAACTGTGGATACAGAGGGTCAACTGTATTTTTCATCATCCTACAATATATATTGTCTAACTGCTGTGGTCTGAATGTGTCCACCAAAATTCTTACGTTTAAATCTTGACTTGCAAGATGATGGCATTAGGCTTTGGGAAGGTGATTAGGTCATGAAGGTGGAGCCCTCAAGAATAAGATTAGTGACCCAATAGAAAAGGTCCCAGATGGCTCTTTTGTCCCTTCAGCCATGCAAGAATACAGACAAAAGACAATCATCAGTGAACCAAGAGAGTACTCAGTAGACTTCCTTGTTCTTGGACTTCCAGAATTGTGAGGAATACCTAATTGTTGTTTGTAAGCCACCCAGCCTAACTACTTTGCTATAGCAGCCGGAATAGACTGACATTAACCTTACTTAATAGACTAAGACACTGACGCTGTAGGAAATCAAATGACTTCTCTACAATCATACAATTTTTATCTAAACCACCTCTCTGGATCCCCAATCCATATCCTTGTATTTATACTCTATACTCTTCGATGTTGCATTGGAGGCTTTCAGGTCTCAAACTTTTCCTGGCTGTTGTTTCTTCAAAAAGAGTAGACACCTGAATAGTAAAATTGCCTCCCATGTTCCTTTCCAGCCCGTTGTCCGTGATCGAAGACGTAGTGGAAAGCAAATTAAAATGAAGTCCAGTCCCACCCTGCTGTTCTCTGTGTGCACCTGCGTACATGGCTTCCCTTCCCGGAGCGTCGCCTGCATTATAGGCGTGTGCTCACATGTTCCCCGAGTTCTGGGCATGCTGTATGTCAGTAGTGCTGTGTTACTCCATTCTACAAGGCCATGTTCTGTGAGATGAAATAATCGGTATAAAAGGTCTCTCCCTGTGGGAAGACATTCCCAGGCACTCATAGGAGCTTTCAATGACCTGGATATCTAGAATCTAAGAGGCCAAGAAGACAGTGGTTTGAGGGCAAGGGTTCATTTGGATACCCCTCTGTTCATATAAGCTCTCCCCAAAGTGACTCCCACTCTAAATTCTGTGACGTTTATATCATAACTTTTCATTTGCATTATGTCCCTTGCATTATGTCATTTGCTAGTATTATTTGAGTGCTACTTTTTAAATAAATATAAACACACATCTTTGTTTCCCTAAGATCTGCGATACCTATATAAGTTCAACAACGTAAGCCTGATTTCACAGAAGCATCAATGCCAACATTCCAAATGCTGATACAACTTAGGGTTTCTGATTTTATCAGCATGGAACTTACCCTCGAAGAGATGTATACAATTTACCATGTCACAGGTGGGAAGTGGAGTGTTAGTGCTAGGTACCAAGTGTTTGGGGCATAGACAGGACACACTCCTGAGCCCATCCCGCGTGTCTCAGAGAGGAGGGTTATCTGCAAGGTTGTCTTCAAGCTCCACCTCTCACACCCACATTCAGCCTACCTTTGTGTTTTCCCTGACCCATGTCGCTGCTTCATACCTGTTGCCTTCTGTTTGCTGTGCACTGAGCACAACAGACCTCATTCTGCTGCTGACAATGCCCTTAGCCGCGATGCTAAGTTGTGGCTCCAGAGCGTCCCCCTACCAAGTCTGCAAGGATGCTCTGGAGCCCCCACTCCCTCTAGAGAGGAAGCTACTCCAAAAATAGGGCTTAAAACACTCTTCAGCCTCTCTGGCATCCCCACTTACCAGCGCTGCAACAAACAGCAAGATAATTATCTGTGCCTCAGTTTCTTCAACTGTGCCAATAATGTTTACCTGTTAGAATTAATATGCAGATCAAATGTACCGTATGTGTTTGAAGCACTCAGAGCGACACCTGGCACTTAGCGACTGCTGTGCACATGCATAGTTCTGTCCTGTCTTTTCTATCAGAAGTCCAGAAGAAAATACTGGACCCTGAGGAATGCCAACAGGTAAAGAAGATCAGTGACAAAGGACCCAAAAGAAGGCCCAAACAAAGACAGAATCTTTGAAACAGGGAAGGGAATGAACATTTTTGGAAAAAGGATGAAAATGTTTCTACAAAGCTAGCACACACTGCAAAAAGATCAGTAAGGGAAAGACTGAAGATAGTTCATGTGTGAAGGTGTAAAGAAGACCTTGATGGTCATAGTGAGAGGAGCTCCGGCCACGTGTTGGGAGGAGAAGGCGCGCTGATTTCATTTGCGGAGAACCTGGGGTATAGATTTACCTTGTGTGCCTGAAGTTTGAATTGGAAAGGATGGAGAGGAGATGGTTGGTAGTGAAAAGGGAATAAATATTCAGGACAGGGGCGTTGATGTTTACAGGATGAAGAGAAGAAATGTGTGGTGTAGCTGAGTGTGAAGAGAGAGTAGTATAAAGTATAGGTCTGATCTTTTCTTTTTTTTTTGAGACGGAGTTTTTCTCTTGTTACTCAGGCTGGAGAGCAATGGCACGATCTCGGCTCACTGCAACCTCTGTTTCCTGGGTTCAGGCAATGCTCCTGCCTCAGCCTCCTGAGTAGCTGGGATTACAGGCACGCGTCACCACGCCCAGCTAATTTTTTGTATTTTTAGTAGAGACGGGGTTTCACCATGTTGACCAGGATGGTCTCGATCTCTTGACCTCATGATCCACCCGCCTCGGCCTCCCACAGTGCTGGGATTACAGGCGTGAGCCACCGCACCTGGCCCAGTCTAGTCTTTACTTTGCCTGCTACTGAAACTGGGCATGACGAATGCGGCTGATTTGGACTGAAAATCTGCACATGGGAATTCTAAATCCACACATTCCTAGCAGTCAGATCCAGCACCCATCGGTTCATTCATCCATATCCTTATGTAAAAGATATTTCTGAGTGCCTACCCGTTGTCTGTAGTAGAGATACACCAGTAAACAAAAAGCAAAACAAAGCAAACTCCCCTGGCTAACCCAGCGTTAGTGCTATCAAGCTAAGCAAGATTCTCGAACCAGCAGAATAATCAGACCCTTTTCAGGAAGTTGAGTTTCAGTATGGGAAGTGCTTTGACTGAGGAAGTACCAGGTGCTTCATTAGACATTTTGTTAACAGAAAAAAAAGAAGAAAATAAAATAAAATAGAGGTATTTACTTGCCTACTTCCATCCCAGGGTGGTTATAAGGCTCACTAAAAAGGGATTTCTTTGTAAATGATAAAATTCTAAGTAATCGTAGTCTGTTTTATGATAACAGCAGTAGTCATGAGAGGAGGCTCGTATTCAAATGCCAGTTGCTTGTTCTGTAAAGTAGGACAGTGGAAAGAGCACGGCGTTAGGAATTGGAACTGCATTTTCAGAATGGGCTGTGCCCATTAAGGCTTCATGGACTTGGTTTTACTGGGTATTTCTCATTGCCTTGGTATCTGGCATCAGGAACTTCTCCCGTGTTTGAGGGAGTCCCTTCTGCATGGGTGGCCATGAGACAGACACTTAGAGAAGAAGGTCACAGAGTCTTCCCTTTCCGCGGCCCTGAGATGGCCTGGTACAGCGTCACTGTTCCCTGTAGCGGTGGAGGTAGCAGTTGCCTTGAGGTCATGCTCCTGCTGCTACCCTCTAGTGGTGCCCACTGTGGGGCAGAAGGTGGGCATCAGCTTCCCGTAGTTATCTGGCTCGGGGGCGTGGTTTGGGATTTGATTCTTCTTTTTTTTTTTTTTTGATATGGAGTTTCACTCTTGTTACCCAGGCTGGAGTGCAATGGCGCGATCTCAGCTCACCGCAACCTCCGCCTCCTGGGTTCAGGCAATTCTCCTGCCTCAGCCTCCTGTGGGGTTTGATTCCTAATGCATAATCTTGAGACTGCTGGTTTGGGCCACCTGACAATTCTGTGCTCGACTGGTGTCCTTTCAATCAACTTATTTTCTGCTCAAACCAGCTATAGTCGTCAGTGTGTATTGCAGAATTTTTCTTTTTAAAGCAAAATAAATCTTGACTGAAACACTTACATAAATTCCCATCCTGTCTGAGCCACATCTTGTCAAGTGGGGATCATAAAAGTAGCATCCTTGCTTGTCATAGGGATCATAAGATGCCCTTTGATGAATGAGCCTTTAATATTCTAAGCTGCTATGTTAATGGAAGGGAGGTTTTGGGGTTTCGTTCTGTTGATTGTCTTTCTGGGGAGGTTGCTGTGGCTGGTGTGTTGTGAGAACTCCGTCCTTTCCTTTGTCCTGTCGCTATTTCCAGCGAGGCTCTGAATCGCGGCTGGTGCAGTGCATGGGATGACGACAAGGTCCCGTAAAATGAAGCCTCTGCTCAGCGGCTGCATCAAGTTGCTGAAGTTTCCCAAGAGAAATTCCACGTTTGGCTGCTCATCCAAATCTTGTCTCAATACCCTAAGCTGGGAAAGAAATTAGAAACCTTTGTTGTGGGAGTCTCTGGGGGGCTGGAGGACAGAGGCACAGAAGTGTGTGTGAGAAAGATAAGAGAAAGATGACAGAAGCCACTGTCCCGTTTACTGAGCACTTACTATAATCCAGGCACCAAGGTGGGTATTTCCTACACATGATTTTATTTAATCCTCCACTGGACTGGAAGATCCCAGGAGAAGGACCTTGACATTTTCCCATTGTCTCAATTTTAGCAGCTAGCCCAAGGTTTGTCAAAGAATCGGAGCTCAAGCCCTTGAATGGGCAAATCATCAATCGAATAAATACATACGCAGCATTTTGTGATTGGGATTCCAGTCTCCACTCTGCAGAGGATTGAAACGCAGAGTAATTCTTCCAAAGCCACAAGCTAAAAAGCACAGAGCGGGACTGGAGCCAAGGCTGGCCTAACCAGAAACGTCTGCATTTTCTTTTGTGCTACCCCTGCAGGATCAAGCCAAAGAGATACAGGAGGAAAAGCTCAATGCGAAAGCCAAAGAGCAAATAAAGAAGCCTCAACTTAGACTCAAAATAAATGTGCAGATTGAAGGAAGTGACTGCAGACAGCGCTGTCCTCTGGACGTGAGGTGCTAAGTGAAGGGTAAGAGGTGAGTGACACACCCGGGGCCTCCCTCTCTGACCACCCAGTGCTCTTCCATCCTGGTCCAGCACCACCTGATTTGATTTCTGTGCTGCTCCTCTGCCTTCTCAGGGGACATTTCATGCATTTATGCTTCTCTGTCAAAAAGTTTTTCCCCAGCATTTATGGGGTGAGTTTATTTTTCTTCCTAATAATTCCTGCTTGATTCTTTCATCTCATCTGGGTAGAGACAAAATGATTGAATAGATATTTACAACACTTAATAATTTGTGTAATTCAACTAGATGCCCTCTTGAACTACTTGAGTACTGTTTACTTTTGCTGGAACGTAGTCTACGCATTCTGGGAGAGTGTACTTCTGACCTTTGTCTCAGACAGAGCCCTGTGGGTGCCATCATCCAGTAGAACAAATCCCAGACCCCAGAGAGAGCCCACAGAGTCAGGGTCTCTCAGATCTGGTGACTGTGAGTACATGTCAAGGACTCTTCAGTGACTATAACACAATTTGCAAAGGGGTGGTGTTGTGCAAATCCTCTGCTGTTCAGGAACGATCAGGAATCCATGTGGCTGATGTATATGACAGGAGACGAATATTCATTGGTGAGACTGAGAACTCAGAAAACCTATGATTCTGGAGCAGTCGTTATGATCCTTAAATGTCAATATGCTTTAGATAAAATAGGCCAGGGCCCTTAAATATAAACAAATATGCTTTAGATAAAATAAATTTTTTTCAAGAGCATAATGGAAGGAAGAGTAGAAAACACTGTGGCAAGAGTCTGTATAAGCCAATCAGATGCTAGGAAAAGCAAATCAATATCTAATTGGAAATCAGTGCACACCACTGTTAATATTACTGTATGGTTATTAGGATTGTTATTAATTGCTACTTATTGTTGAATGTCTACACGGAAATGACACACTTTACTTCCATCCAAAGCCTATTGGCTGAATCTGGACACTGAAACCACCTGTCTTTGTGGGAGTAGGGAGGCTGTGGACAGCATGTGGCTCTGGGGTAATGGATAAAGAACCCCACAACAGTGGGAATGTTCACTTGCATTCCAGCAGATGAGCACATTGACTCAGAGAGGCCAGGAATGCATTTTTAATAAAAGACATTTAGACAGTTATAAAATATATTTATCATGTTGAGGTTTTATATGAGATTGTTTCACAAAATAGCATTGGTTTTTGAAGTGATACCTCTTGAAAGATATTGTTACTCACAGGCAGAGCATTCGGCTGATACACAGGAGGGGCTGGTGCTGATCAACACTGACACTCGTGTCACTGATTTCTTATAGTTCACGATTCCAAGGAAAGCCCTGTAAGTATCACACTTATTTGTCTAGTTACATAAATACCTTTAGCCATGATAATTTCAGATGAATAAAAATTATAGGAATCATATACCAGACATATGCACTGGTCATACTGTCAAAAAGAAATATCAGTTCCAAAGTGTGTGGAATAGAAGAACTATGCAATTTTTAGTACTAAGAATTTTAGTTGATAGGAAAGATAATTTGCTTCCTCATTTTCATAAGGTGTCATGTTGTAGTGAAATAAACATGGAATTTGAAGGTATACTGTCCTACGTTTAAATTTAAGCCTTTTCTCTTAAAATAAAATATGGAGAAGTTTAATTAATCTCTTTGAAATTCAGTTTTTTTGACTCATAAATTGAGATAATAGTCTCTGCCTTATTCTCTAACCTTAAGATTAAACAGGACTTCATCCAGAGCTGAGCAGGACGGTGGCTAACATGTATGGAGTCCCCATTTTGTAAAATTCATCATGATAGACACTTCTTATGAGCTCCTTGGGATAATGTGTGCACATCCCTGCAACTTATTAGATCTCTTTACACTTGAGGAAGCAAAGACTCTAGGAGCTTGAATTCTTGATGAAGGTCACAGTTTATAACTGGCAAAGTGGAAAACCAAATCCACGTCCCTCTATTCCAAAGCCTCTCTTCTTCCCACTGCACAGAATCACTCCTGATTTGTATCCATAGGAGGCAGTTTTGTCTCTCCTGAAATAATGCATAGTTCATATTAGCGGATGCTAATTAGGCTATCATTGATTGTTTCTATATTTTAAAGAAGTGATATCACTCTAAGAATGATATAAAGACCTGTTGCTCTCCCTTTGTAAAATTCTGTTCAACCTTTGAAAACAAACATTAACAATCCAGACGTAGGCATCTGGAAGACTCAAGATCTTTTTATTTTCACTTTTTCACCATAATTAATCAATGCTGAGAGGGGATCCACTTTTCTACCACAGCTAAATGAAAGATCCACAGGCAAGCTGGACAATAAAAGTGGGTGAGGTCATTGAGACCACAGTGTCGCACCAATTTTTTGAGCTCTTTTGAGAAATGTTCTCAGTCAGCTGAGAGACAGCAATGCCCCCTTTACTGAGAATTACCCAGACATATGGCACAATGTGGAAACATGGAGAGACAGAACAGTTAGCAGTTGCTGCTGTACTGTTGGCTTATTTCCACTTTACGGCTTCGTATGAAGCTAAAATATCATGCTGGGGACATATGCTTACCGGCTCTGCACTTACTGCCTGCAGCTATAAACTCCTGTATTCTAATGGTAATTCCACAATCTGTTCTTTGACAGCTCGGGGTCCAGATGATATGCTTGCTACTGACAGGGACATCACTTTCATGAAACATTGACTTCTCTGCACCTGAACATTGGAGTAATCACAGACAGAGTCGACACACCATGAAATAGAGTCAGACTGAGGATTCAGGGAATCAAAGAGCTAACTGCCATCCAAAATAAAATTCTTTTTATACCCAGCAGAGCTATGTTAACAGGCATTTTCTTGCAGGGGTAAAACTCTCTAAACTCAGGACTGAGGGCTTCAGGAATGTTTTTTTCTCTTCCTTGTTGGTGGTCCTGAAGGAAATCACTCTCGGAGATCTCTGTATAAAGCCCATGTTGTACTTTCTTTGCTTGCTGGGTTGACTCTAAGCTCAATATGTGATAGTGAAAAAGAGAAGAGGACACAGATTCAGAAAAACTGGCTGCAAGTCCTGCAATAAGAGACTCTCAAAGTCTCACACTATGAACGTGCTCTTCGTATTCTGTTCCTGAATCTGAATTCTCCATTCCTGGTTATGACTGTTCAGTAGTGTCGTTGAAAAGAAAAATGGTTTACCTGCTTAATGATAAGTATTTTGGGGAAATATAGTACACAATATACACATACCTACGTATATGTGTATGTATATAAATGTACATTTTATACCTATACATATATGATAAATATAAAGATATTATTTGTTGTCACATACTTAAATATATAAATATATATGCATTGATATGGTTTGGCTCTGTGTCCCCGCCCAAATCTCACCTTGATTTCTAATCCTCCACAAGTGTCAAAGGCAGGACCAGGTGGTCGTAGTAGGATCGTGGAGGTGGTTCCCCCTCATGCTGTTCTCATGACAGTGAGTGAGCCTCAGCAGATCTGCTGGTTTTCCAAGTGTCTGACATTTCCCCTGATTGCAATCACTCAGTCCTGCTGCCCTGAGAAGGTGCTGCATCTCCTTTGCATTCTGCCATGATTGTAAGTTTCCTGAGGCCTCCCCTCCAGCCTTGCTGAACTCTGAGTCAATCAAGCCTCTCTTTTGCAGAGGAACCCTGCTTAAAGCTGTTCTTCAGCTTGGGATTTTGTGTCTGTGGCAGAAGAGTTGAATGTCCACACAAATTCATGCCACTCTTAGGGAAGTAGCCAGGAAGGACCGGAATGTTGCTTTGAGTTCTCTTTGCTTGCTGAGAGCAATATTGTAATACGGATGAGTTTGGATAAGAATCACTGGTTAGAGAATAGACACAGAAGCAAGTAGAAAGTCAAGATATGGAGCTTTAAAGGGTGAGGAGAGGAAAGAACTTTCAGACATTAGAAAGAAAGGGATTCAATTCAAAATGATCTTGAGTAACAAAAACAAGTCAAAAACTTAAAACCTGTAGTTCAGCCGAGGGACTCAATGAATAAGCAAATGTCAGGTTCAGAAAGATAGCTCCTGTCTAAAGCCTACTTTTCCAATGGCCTCAAAGGTAGCCATCATTAGTGTGGAAGCGATCAGCTTAGGCAAAAAGGGGGCAAATGTAAAGCAGGTGTGAGAATCCAGTTTCGTAAGAAACTTCGAATACTGACACATGGAACTAACTAGAGTCAAGTAGATTAGAAGCCTATCCATTTATTAGAAAATTATATTTACAAAGAAACTACTACTGTAGGCTTAAGAAGCTTTGACAGTAAAATCACCCTTTCACTCTCCCAAATCCCGCCAGTGTGAAGCTGCCTGTGAAATTTTTGCAAACCCAAGAGGGGTAAGCTCCCAGATGCCTGCTGTGGATGTGATCATGGAAGACAATCTCCCCGAGAGCACAGAGGAAAACAGGCGAGAGTCCCTGCAAGGAAGCAGTATGAGGGCGTAATTGAGAAAATTCCCCCGCTGCTAGGATGAGGGCAGCTGCCCAGACTGCTAGGGATGAGCTGCTGCTGTGCTTCCTGTTCTTCCGTTTTATAAATGAGAATGAAGGGATCTTACTTTGTTTTCCTGTCGCTCTTCCAAAATCGATGAGGGGGACAGACACATTGTCCTTTAGCTTACAGGTCAGCAGTATGTGGGTGTGACAGAAGTGAATAAGTGTATGCCAGTTGCATCCCTCCGTGTGTATTACTTTGCTAGAGTTTTCATAACAAAGTCACATTTCTCAGGTGGGTTTTTTAAAAAAATAATTATTTGTCTCATCATGATGGAGGCTGGAAGTTTCAGATCAGGGTATCAGCAGGTGCAGTCTCTCCCCAGGACCCTCACTGTGCTTTGCAGCCACTCACCTTCTGCCGGGTTCTCACCTGGCCTTTCCTCCATGGGCATGTTCCCCTGGGTCTTCATCTACTGGTCAGATCAAGTCTCAGTTACTTTTTAATGGCCCAATCTCTAAATGCAGGTGCCTTCTGATGTACTTGATACTAAGGCTTCAACAAAAAACATTTGAGGGAAGTGTAATTTAGCTCATAAATCCCTTGTCCACAACAATAACCCATGGTCACTGAGAAGTACCTTCCTAGTAAGAAAATACATCAGCTAGCACCCCTCTCACATAGGTATTGGCATAAAATTCCATATTACCAAGAGATGTGATGTAGTTTCCTTCAGAAGAAAGAATTTTTTTTAGAGGATTGGTATGTTTTCTTCACAATCTTCTTCCTCTTCAACTAGCAGGACATAAACAATTTTGATGCCCAAAGAGAGTTCAGAGCCACAGCTGAGAAGAGAAGGTATCCCCTGCCTCACTTGTGCAGAAACAATACCCACAGAGCAGGAATGCCAGTCTTGGGACTGTTAGTCAGTGAACATTAAAGATTACTTTTTTTTTTTGAGACAGAGTCTTGCTCTGTTACCCAGGCTAGAGTGCAATGGCATGATCTCAGCTCACTGCAAGCTCTGCCTCCCTTGTTCAAGCAATTCTCCTGCCTCAGCCTCCCATTTGGCTGGGATTACAGGCACCCACCACCATGCCAGGCTAATTTTTGGTATTCTTAGTAGAGACAGGGTTTTGCCATATTGGCCAGGCTGGTCTTGAACTTCTAACCTTATGTGATCCACCCACCTTGGCCTCCCAAAGTGATGGGATTACAGACATGAGCCACAGTGCCCAGCCAAAGATTATATTTTTACTGACATATAATTTATACACCACAAAAGTCACCACTTTAAATTACACAATTTGATATTTTGTATTGTAACAACAAAGTTGTACAACCGTCACTACTATTTCCAGGACATTTTATCAACACAAAAATAAACTGTCTACCTATTAGCAATCATTCTGCCCTTGCAAATGATCCTCTGGGCAAAGATCTGCCCTTCCTCTCAGCTCCTGGCAAACAGTAATCTACTTTCTTTCTCTCTAGTTTTAGTTGTCCTAGAAATTTAATATACATGAAATCATATGATATATGGCCTTCTGTGTCTGGCTTCTTTCACTTAGCATTGTGTTTTCATCTGCATTGTAGTATTTTTTCAGAACTTTTTTTATGGCTAATTACTACTCTATTTTACTGTTTCACTGCATGTGCTATTTCATTCATTAGCTGATGGGCATGTGCATTTTTCCATCTTCTGTCTATCATAAATAATACTGCTGTGAACATTTATGACTATGGTTTGGGAAGGACATATGTTTTCAAATCTCTTGAGTTCATACCAAGGAAGGGAACTGCTCAGTAAAATAATTACGTTTAATTTTTTGAAGTGTTACCAAACTTTTCCAAAGTGGCTACAATATTTCCTCTCCCGCCAGAAATGGATGCAGGTGCTAATTTCTTTATATTATCACCGGCACTTGTTGTGGTTCCCTTTTTCAATTGCAGCCTCTTTTGTGTGTAGGTGGAGTTTAAATGTAGCTTTTATTTGCATGTCCTTAATGACTGATGGTGGTGAGCATAGTTTTACATGATTGTTGGCCATTTGTGTATCTTCTTTGAGACATAATTACTCTAATCCTTTGCCCATTTCTAATTGGGTATTTGTCTTTTTATTGCTTAGTTGGAAGAGTTCTTTATTATTGTGGATACTAGCTGCTTATTAGATACATAATTTGCAGATATTTTATCCCATTCTGTGAATTGTGAGCTTTTTTTTTTCATTTTCATTACGATGTTCTCTGAAGTACAAAAGCTTTATATTTGATAAAGTCCAATTTATCTATTTTTGTTGTTCTCATGCCTTTGGTGTCATATCCCAAAAGACTCTGGCAAATCCTAGATCATGAAGATTTCCCATTGTTTGCTCCTAAGGTTTTGCTCTTGTATTTAGGTTTTTTATTTATTTCACGTTAATTTTTGTATTTGTATGAGGAAGGTGTCTAACTTCATTCTTTGTATGTAGCTATGTAGTTGTTTCAGTATCATTATTTATAAAGGGCCTTCTGTCCCCATTGAATGTTCTTGGTGCCCACACCAACAAGCAGTTGACCACTAATCTGTGGTTTATCTCTGCACTTTCAATTCTAATACATTGAACTATGAGTATCCATCTGTCCGTACAACATAGACTTTGTTACTGTAACTTTGCAATAACTTTTGAAATTGGGAGTGTGAGTCCACCAAGTTTGTTCTTTTTCAAGATTATTTTGGCTATTCAGGATCTCTTACAATTTCATATGAATTTGAGAATTGGCTTCTCCATTTTTTAACTCACATCATCACTTCTATTCAACATTGTACTAAAAATAGTAACAGTACAATAAAAACAACTAAAACATATAAGAATTTGAAATATAAAATCAAGCCATTATTTGCAGAGCATATTATTACATACTTACACTATATGCACAGCTAAATTATTAGATATACTATTTATTTTTCTCAGAATTAACAACTTTTATCTTCTGCTTTGTATGTAGAAAGGTCCCATTTATAAAAAAACAACAAATGAAAAACCTACAGATGCACAAATCCACAAACATAAACCTCATAGCATTGGGGAAAACAAGCCAGCAAAACAAACAAACAAACAAAAGCAAACCATACTGGATTACTCAACAACAGGCAAAATACTCCTATAGGCTTATTGATCATTTTTTAGAAAAGGTGTATCGGTAATAAATGAGAGAGAATGAGAGCAACATTTCTTGACCTGCAGTGGTTTCACAAGTGTATTCACTTTGTAATAATTCTATGCACATTTTTATATGAGTTAAACTTCAATAAAATAAAAACTAGGGTACTAGGTTAAGTCTTCTTACAATTCCAGAGAATAACAAATAAGAAATCAACTTATAAGATCAAACGGTCTCACTTTAGGTTTTAGCTTCTAAATTATATTGTGAACTAGGTATTCTAATTCCAACTGCCAGGGATTTTGTTGGCATTGAAACCACCTGACGAATTATTAAGAGCTAAGGTTCATCTTGACAGTTATACTATGAAATAAAAATTTATTTTACCCAATACCTTCAGATTTCAGCTTGGCAATGGAACAGTAAAGATGGCCAGAAATTGGGATCCAGTCAGGAGCAGTCAGTAATTTCACATGCTGTCTTTCTCCTTCTTGAAGATAGTCCCTGTGCTCCTCTTCAAGGCCAATAAGATTGAGAAAAAAGAGAAAGAGAAAAAAAGGAAAGGAAAGGAAAGGAAAGGAAGGAAAGGAAAGGAAAAGAAAGGAAAGGAGAAAGGGAAAGGAAAAAGGAAATGCAGAAACAGAAAAGAAAGAGAGAAAAAGAAAGAAAGAAGAAAAGAAAGCAAGAAGGGAAGGAGGAAGGAAGGGAGGGAGGAAGAAAGGAAGAAAAGAAAAGAGAATGAGAAAGAAAAAATATTTTCAGAAAGTTAAAAAAATTATTATATGTGATCATTTATCTAATTCAATAAATGAGTTTTAGATAAACTGTATGTTCAAAATTTTTTGAGCTTTGCTTTTAATAGCCAATACCAAGTTTCTGGAATTGAAGAAAAATAATTTTCTCTTTTAAGATCCTTTTTAAAAAAACCAAAGTTCATAGTTCTCAGATAATTTTGTCTCAAAGTCAAATTTATTGCTAGGTAATTTTGAGACCTTTTCTTGGCACTGAAAGAATGATAAACTTGAATGAAAATTTAATAAGGACATTAAAAAATAAGAAAACAGCAAAGAATAAAAATAGAAAAGGTCAGAAGAAAGATAGTTAAAAGGAAGGTAACTTTAAAAGGACTATGTGTACCTAAAATTGCAATATTTGAAGAAGAAGAACAATAGGGTGCCAGTGAACTAATACTTTCTTCATCATCTAAGAAGATATTCAAAAATAAAGACTGAATACACACACGTGTCTGTACGTTGTATATTCACGTGCATATACAATGTTTATATATGTGCATATAAACACACACATATAAACATGTTATACTATAAATCTATATGAGAATAAACCAGAAATTTCAAGAAACTTGGAGAAATCAAATGCCAACGAAGCACTGCTTAACGTATCAATGTTACAGATAAAGAGGTTCTGACTATTCAAAAGCTCAGGGAATCATGTAGACACACGATCTGTCTTCAGAATCTATTAAATCACTATTAACAGGCGTGAACAAGGGTGGGTCCGTGGCTAGCAGGATGGCATACAAAGATTGTATATCTCAGAAAGTAGAAAAGATGCAATGAATAAAGACAGACAAAGTTTGAGGTGGGGAGAGTGGAGAAGCAGAAAGACAAAAGTGAAATAGTACCATTGACTGTGTTTAGTAGTTAAGATTCAAAGAATAATATTCATGATGGACCAGGTGAGAAAATGGTTAGGTAAGAAAAACTCAATGAATGTAACATTGTAAACACCGTGTTTATAACATAAAGTTATGAGACAAAGTCAAAAGCAAATATTTCAGTGATCTTAATAAAAGTAAATGGGCTTAACTTATCTATTTTAAGAAAAAAAATTAATACTAAATTATAAGGCAACACTCAAATGCATACAGCATATGTGAAATACACAGTGGCAATGTAGTTTCTCTATACAATTTATAATACATGGATGGGCAAATATATACCAAACTGTGGCAACAGGAGAGAGGGGATTGCTATACTGAGAGCAGACAAAGTTGAATCAGAATCAAGGGGCGTGATGTATATAACTTATTCTCCAATGATTTGAGAGAAAAAGAGAAGAGAGTAATACAAAACCACAAATCCAAAAATTAAAAAATCTGTGAATCTGAATTTTTCTGCAAGTTTTCTTAGGTCAATATTATTTTATCATCAAATCTAAAGGTAATATGACGTTTCAAAATTTTGTCAAGGAGTAATTTTGGAATTCACACAGATTGATAACAATTTGGAAATCGGTAAATCAAATAATGATATCTCAGGTTTATTTTTTTAAATTTTATTAGACACTTAAAAATGCTGCTAAGTGCTCTATATTCTCTGCCTGTAGCACTACTTTGCTTTCCTGGCTCTCACTCTGCCTTCTGTTGGCGCCTGCTGCTTCTGAGTTCACCTGGATCTTGCTTCTCTCATGATGTTGTAGGTCTTTCTTTCTATATGTCTCCTTCTAATGAATGAAAACATTTTAAAGGCAAATACACTTTGCATTTTTGCATCCTCAAAGAGTAAAGCAGTACTTTTTACATGATCTGTATATGAGAAATATTTGTAAAAGAAGCAGAGAAAAGTGGCCAATGTCACGTGGAAATACGAACTGAGTAGAGATTTGAATCTTGGCTCTCTAGACAGTAGCTACACTGTCCAGGTTGTGGGGAGTAAAGAGCCTGAATCCCGGGGCCCCGATGAGGTCACTTTTTCTCTCTGTGGCTCTGACGTCAGGCAATGTGTTTAGCTTCACTGAGCTGAGTTTCCTCCTATGCATGGTGGACACAATCACACCACTTTGTCTTGTGTAAATGAGTTCAACTTCTACGCTGATATCTGTTCTAAGAGGTAGATGTATAGCAGTGAATGAGACACGAACAATATATTTGTGGTATGTATAGCTGTGTGCACGTGTATAGGGATGCTGTATTAGTCCATTCTCACATTGCTATAAAGCCGGGGGTCCAATGTGACCCTGGGCCACGGTGGAAGAAGAAGAATCGTCTTGGGGCACACATAAAATACACTAATATTAATGATAGGTGATGAGTGAAAAAATATATCTCATAATGCTTTAGGAAAGTTTACAAATTTGTATGAGGCTGCATTCACAGCCATCCTAGTCTGCGTGTGGCTTCGGGGCCACAGGGTGGACAAGATTGCTGTAAAAAAAAAATACTTGAGACTGGGTAATTTATAAAGAAAATAAATTTAATTGGATCATGATTCTGCAGGCTGTATTGGAACCATGATGCTGGCATCTTTCTGGCTTCTGGAGAGGCCTCATGAAACTTACAGTCATGGCAGAAGGTAAAGGAAGAGCAAGAACTTCACATGGCTGGAGAGGCAGCGAGAGCCAGGGCGGAGGTGCCACACACCTTCAAACAACCAGATCTTGTGAGAGCTCAGTCGCCATCATGAGGGTGGCACCAAGTGGATGGTTCTAAACCGTTTGTGAAGGATCCATGCCGACGATGCAATCCCCTCCTACCAGGCCCCGTCTCCAACACTGAAAATTACATGTGACGTGAGGTTTCAGCGGGGACACAGATCCAAACCGTATCACTCATGAAACAATGATGAACCTTAGGAAAGCGCAGGAGTAACATGGAGCAGGGGGCTATAGTGTGGAGAAGCCCTTTGGATTGGCTCAAAAAGAAGAAACTCCCAGATGTCCAGACTGTGACGGTGTCAGAGCTGAGACTGGAACAGAATGAGCCTGAGGCGACACAGTGGAAGAGCCTGTGTACAGAACACGGGCAAAGACAAAATCATGCAGGTAAATTCCCATAATCCCTGGAAAATAAGCAACGCAGAAGGCACTAGATGATGTCCTTCCCATTATTTGTATGAAAAAAAAATTATGTGGAAAGGATTCAATTGATTAAATACACAAAGTCTCTGACATATGAGGCCCCCAAACATGACGGCTTCATTTACTTAAAGTGTGTGCTCAATGGATCTGTGGCACAGCATCCATCATAAGGCTTTCTTTTGTCGTGTGGTTTGCTCACAGAAAGGCAGTGAAAGTGAACAGCAATGTGTGGTGGTGGTGGTAGCACAGTGAAGATTCCAGACTTATAATAACCATTTTCTCCTCTTTTTGCTTTCCGTTAATGATACATTTCTACAGGCCTATTTTTGCAACAGGTAAAACGGCATTCTAAAAAATTATAGCAATTTGGTTTCTTAAACACTGGTGAAAAGAAAGCATTTTCAGTGTGCAGATAATTTGTATGAATTAAGATTATTGCTTAAGTATTTAGCTGTGCTTAGGAGAGAGAGAGAGATACCGCTAGGCAGCACCAATGGAGCATGGGACACAAGAGTCCTATGGGGGCTACTGCTGCTACTAAGCCGTGTCCCGCCCCTCCTTCTGCCCATGGCCTCAGGAGAAAGGAGAGATGGGACCATGGCCTGACTTCCCTGGGGAAGGGGCTTCTCAGCTGTTGCCTTGAGGAGCAACAGCACAGGGAGGACAGATCAGCTGCCTGGGGACAGACCACATTCACCATGACCTCCGTACCGGGGGGCTGAGTTCAAGAAGAAATAGAGAAGAGATCAGCCACCAACCCCACCCTAGGAGCAATGAACCGTGTAGGGCACTGAGAAAGGAAGGTGCTGCAGGTACAATCCAGAAAGGCAGGCCCAGGCCATAGTGAGGAAACCTGAGCTCTGGGGCTGGCTACAGGACGTGAGAAAGTCACTTCCCCTCTCCCTTAGTTTTGCATCGATGAACTGAAAATCATTCGGGAAATCTTCTTAAAATCGCTTCCACTTTTGAAAAAGTTGTCACTGTGGCCTGTTTTAAAAATAAAATGAGGCCATGGACATGGGAGTTTGTACAAAGGAAGAGTCGTGGATATACAATGGGGCACGCTGGTCTGTCCCTGTGACCCCCTTTTTCAGAAGCCTTTTTCTCATTGACAAACCATCCTTCACAGGGAGTCCATGGGCCTTCCTAGTGAAGGGCTGTGCCATCCTGGGGGCCAGCAGCTTTTCATGTTCCTGTCACTGCTCAGGCTTTCTGTCTCTTTTGCTTTCTTGCTTTTCCTGTAATAGAAAAATAATATAGAAGAGTTTTTTTTAAAAAAAAAAACTCTATCAACCCCTAGGTACCTACGGAATATAATTTCTGCTGTAAAGGTAAAAACAGCTCTGAAAACTCACAGATGAACATAGATCTAAAGACATCCCCGCCTGGCACTAAATCTCCACTCAAAATCTATTTAAGGGACTTTCTGCTAATTTTTTAAAAACTTTTTGACTTTATTTCTAAGACAATAAATCATTTTGGATGGGGAAAATTATAAAACAGCCTGGCATACAGGTGTTTCTCAGAAATAGCCTTGTTTGTCCTCACCCTTTGTTAGTTGTAACTAAAATTTGTGCATAATGTGTGACGATGGCTTCTTCAGTACCACCAAAATGTCATTGGAGAGGATATATTTAGTTGTTCTTTTGTGTTTGAAACTCAACCTTATTTCCGGTAAACAAGTATTATTGATAAGGTTTCTGCGAGCATCTTCTTTTACTTGGTTTTGTTTTTGCTGTCAAGCTTCTTTCTTAATTGTGCCAAATATCAGGGTCCCTGCAGCACAGGGGTGTCCATTTCAGCACAGCTTTTCAGCATTGACCTAGAATGATTCAACACACTAAGAGGCACAACATACTACATGCCTGTCTTTTGCTGTTAAATTGTATTTTACTTCATCGCTATCTAAACTATTTTTTGACATAGGCTTATTTCTTATCTGTATCACAAAACTAGAGAATTCTGAGGGAGAAAGTGTATGGAGTACCTTCTATTTTTCTTGACCAACAAATGAATTCTCAGGAAAATCGCAAGCTCAGGCCCTCCCCTGCTTGGAAGGAATACACTCAGATGGCTCATTTTCACAGCGCTTGTCGGAGGACGCAAATACAGGCCCCTTGATAGCAGGCAGCAGCAGGAAGGGATTTCTAAGAACTGAAAGCCAGAATCATGCTTCCTAGGAGTCAATGATAAAGACAAGGCATTTCAGCTGCTTTTTAGAAAGCTCCTTTTGCATTAAGATTTTTAAGGGGTTATAATACCACATTATTTTAAATAATCAACACTTCTTTTGACAAAATAATAATCATATGTGGAGAGATTTTGGATGGAGGAATCTCATAATAAATGTCTGACAGCTCTTGGCACTAGGACATCCATTTATATGTCTGTATAATACCAAGGTAGCAAAACGTCTGCTAAAAGCCTTATTTTTCACCCTGAATGCACTCAGCTCATGCGAGTATATGGCATCTTCACCACAAGTCTCAAAACACCCAGTTGTTTGTGTCAGAGAATCTGACCATACTTTGGCATCTGATTGCGGTGTGCCAGGCCACACTGTCTCTGCTTCAGAGGAGATGGATGCCCTGTTCTTACTCCTGGGGTTTATATTTGTTAATCATCTTCTTCACAGATTGTGCCTGGGGCTCCAGAGAGAAAAGAGACCTGGGATCTAGACAGGGCCAGCCTCATGCATTGCCCAAGTATAATAGGACCTCAAGGATTCCTGAAAGGATTCCTCCAGCCCTGAAAGAACATGTCTGGAGAAGAAGCCAGTGCTTAAGGTTACCTGGGAAATGATTGGTGAAAGGATGAAGCTCCAAGAAAGGACGCAGTCATGCTCCCTCTATCAGAACACGCGCTTTGCTTTCCGTGGTCTGCACAGAACTTAGATGGACTAACTCCTAGACTTGGAAGAATCCAGCACTCTTCTTTGCACACATAAGCCCTCAACAGTCAATGGTTAGCTAATCCCATTTCTACTCTCACTACAGTATAATTATTACTGGAATCAGAATTCTTACATCAGCATTCCTAGTACCTTCCTGCGGGAGGTCCACCAACAAGGGATGCTGTAGCCAGGGACGTATAACCAGAAGCAAGGAGGGTTAGCAGAAAGGTCCAGATGTTTCCTAGCTCAATCCATGAAAGCCTTGACACTGAGTCCCTCTGCAGGGGAGTTATCTTGTCTCAGGGGCGAGAGCTGGAGGGTCTATGGGCCAAGGTCCCTCTCACCTGACCACTGCAACAGGCTCAGCCAATATTGGACTCTATTTTCTAGATTTCTTTCTAGACCCAACTGTCTTCTTAGTGACACTCTGTTTGATTACATATGCAAATACTTTGATCTGGTCACAGCCAAGGTTTTCCATCTGTCTCCAGGTGACCACATGGCTCTGCTGTGTCACTTGTGCCTGAACACTTTGCTCTGCCTCACTGCCACTCCATGCACTGCCTGCAGGAGCCCAGAACATCCACCAATATGCAGTCTCTGAACAGGAGAGGCTGACTTATGTCCTCAGGGGAGGGTGGATGCCCAGACCTGTGTTTCTACCTCATCTCTCCATGCTCTACCTGGAGACACCCAGGTCAGGCTGATAGATTTTCCAGCAAGTTCTGTTCAGTGAACCTCCCTTCTGCTGCTGTTGCGTGCTCTGAGGAGTCTCTACCCTGTACCAAAATTTGCAATTGAGCTCATTTCTGCTTGCTCATGCTGTCTTGGGAAAAGAAGAAGATCCTGGGAATGGTGAATAAGAAGCCACCATTATGGTCACAATTTGGCCACCTGTACAGACACGGATGAGTTGCATGGCACAGGGGTGAGGTCTCTTGTAGGGTCGTGGAGGTTTGCAGGATGAACTCAGAAGGCTGCGTGGGAGAGTGATCAACACTAAAGTCAGCAGCTCTGTAATGTTTGTCTCTTCTGAAGAATTTTTCTTAGTAATGTATTTATTCAGCCAGCCAATGAGTGAAAATTCATCATTCAGGGAGTATCTTTAAATGAAGAGATGCTCCTCTAAAATATGCTGGGAGATGAACCAACCTCTTCCATGACATTTGTTAACACCAGGCCCCTTTCTCATCACCTACTTTGAGCCAGGGATGGTATGGAAGAGCTCACAGAGGTTATTTAATGTTATCCTTACCACACAGCTTGTTAGGGGTTATTATCACAGTCCTACCGGTGAAGAAATTCAAGGTAGATGAGATGAATTCACTTTTCCAAGGTCATCAGGTATTGAAGGACAGATCTGAAATTTGATCTGGTTCTAATATTCAAAAAATCCTTTTGTCTCCTTTTTGCTGTTTGCTTAATGACAATTTTACCCACGGGCAGATCCCCCAGCTGGGTTCTTACCCTCTCTCCCCCAGGTTTTCCTATATGCCTCAGTGCTCACCACGAGTTCTTGCTGCTCTCCTGAGGCCCTGGCTCCACTCCCCAGTCCCTAACGGTGCTAGACAATGTCAATTCTAGCTCATATTCATTACATGCTGCCCCCACGCCCAACCCCACAGATAATACAGTCACCATCCCTTTTTTTTTTTTTTTTGCTGCAGAGTCTCACTTTGTCGCCAGGCTGGAATGCAGTGGTGCAATCTTGGCTCACTGCAACCTCCACCTCCTGGATTCAAGCAATTCTCCTGCCTCAGCCTCCCAAGTAGCTGGGACTACAGGCACATACCATGCCCAGCTAATTTTTGCATTTTAGTAGAGACAGGGTTTCACTCTGTTGCCCAGGATGGTCTGGATCTCTTGACCTCATAATCTGCCCGCCTCGGCCTCCCAAAGTGCTGGGATTACAGGTGTGAGCCGCCGCACCTGGCCACCATCCCTCTTAAGTGAAAAGAACTCCTTTCTCCTTTCCTGTTGAATCCTGCATATTGAGAATAACCATTAATCACCACACAGTTATTAGGTTCTGCCTTTAAGGTGAGCATGCCACCACATCCTGTAGAGGATAGGAAGATGTTTAAGAAACCAGGCTTTGACTAAAAGACTGAGCCCACCCTTCACGAGCCAGATCTCAGTAGTTGTTAGACTTTGAGAAAATCACTTCACTCATCTGAACTTCGTGTGTAAACTGAAAATAATTCCTGCCTTGCAATTCTGCCATATGAAGTAAGACAAAGTATTAAATGTGTTCAATCTTATAGTAGTGGATTCTCAGAAATTGGAGCAATTATTGCTTTTACTAACATTGATTTTTTTTGGCAAAATGTTCATATAAGTAGTATGAAATATTATTACAGGCTGGGCACAGTGGCTTATGCCCATAATCCCAGCACTTTGCGGGGGTGAGGTAGGTGGATCACCTGATGTCAGAAGTTTGAGACCAGCCTGGCCAACATGGTGAAACCCCTTCCCTGCTAAAAATACAAAAATTAACTGGCTGTGGTGGCAAATGCCTATAATTCCAGCTACCAAAGAGGCTGAGACAGGGGAATCATTTGAATCCAGGAGGCGGAGGCTGCAGGGAGCCAAGATTGTACCATTGCACTTCAGCCTGGGCAACAAGACCGAAACTCCCTCTCTCTCTCTCTCTCTCTCTCTCTCTCTCTCTCTCTGTCTCTGTCTTCTCTCTCTCTCTGTCTCTCTCTCTCTCTCCTTCTCTTTCTCTCATTCTCTCTCTCTCTGTTTCTCTTTCTCTCTACATATATATATATATATATATTTAGTTATTCTCTAAATAGATAGATAGATAGATAGATAGATAGATTTGAGAAGGTGTAGGGATCTGCAGAATCGTGCTCAGCCTCCTGAGATTACTGGAAGGGACTTGGTATGTTTTGGGGCTTTATTAGTCAGGGTAGTTAATGCTAACTGCGAAGCAAACAGAAAAAACCTCAAAGAGTGCAGGAAAGGTTTGTCTTCTCTCACGTCACAGTGAGGTCACTTGTTCAACAAATGGCATTCCGTGATTCAGGGATTCTAACCCTTCCATCCTGTGTACTGGAATCTTCAGGATCTTCTAGTTTCTAGTTTCTCCTCAGAGTCTTCAGTGGATGATCTCACTCCAGACAGTCAAAGATCAGAGTAAGAAAGAGGGAGAAAAGAGAGAGAGAAAAGAGTCAGTCACATGGAAGACTTTGTCACCAAGTCTTAGAGGAGCTTGTGTTGCGTTGACCTCATTTCTATTATCTTGAGATTTGCCCCATTGCTCTCATTTAATTGCAAGGGGGGTTGGGACATGTCACCTCTTTGTATTCTCTGAAGAGGAAATGGTCTTGGTCAACTTGAAACCAGTCTCTCTCACACAGATGGGATGCTGTGGGAGGGGACCACTTCAGTGGAAAAGGATCAGAATTCCCAACTATTCTCGTAGTTATTCTGCATGGGCTTTGCTCACTGAGTCTCTCTCTCTCTTTCTGTCTCTCTCTTTCTCAGTAGTTTTGTGTAGTAGAAAAATAAAAAATAAATGAGTATTTGTGTTAGATAGACCTAAGTTTGAGTCCTAGACCACCCCCTTCCTCATGGATGGCACTACAAACAGGAATCCGTGAGGTTCAGTTTTATCATGTGTACCAGGATGACAAAATGTGCCCTGAAGTATGGCTGTGTGGGGGTTAAGGCTATTGTTTTTAAAGTGATTTCAGATATGTTTTTCTATGTAGTAAGTCGTGTTGCCACAGGAGGTGATAACACATTGCATTAAAGGGTTTCAGAGTTTGAAGAAAGGGCAGCTACCAGCTAGAACAAGCTATTTCTCAGCTTTCACTGACACATAGAGTTTCATTAAAGTTTGAAGCAAGATGATAGGTTTGAAAGCCAGAATTTTGGAGAGAAAGAAAGAAAAACATTTTTAAAAATGTTTTTAAAAATTATTGATACTATATTGAAATACTATATTGAAATCAAATGCGAAAAAGTGAGACAGAGGTTTGTACATAGTACAGCAAATTCTCTTCTTTGTACCTGTGATATGCTGTTCCTTGGCCACGAGTCTTGCTGTCTAAGTGGGAGAGGAGAATATGTCTTCAAGAAGTGACAGTCCCAAGCACCTCTCCTTCCAGGGTGGTTTGATGGGTAGAGAAAGGACAGAGGAAGATGGAGAACCTCTTCTTGTTTCTTCTGTAACTGTTCACGGTGGCCGAAGGCAGCCAGAGCAGCATCTAAATTAGCATGAAGGATCTCCAGAATGCCAGGGCCCATGAAACCTGCATGCTGAAGGCAGATGTGCAGACTTGAGATAAAGCTCTTAATGTGCCTGCTTGCCACATGCATTGAACAGGGCACAGCACCTGCAGACGGCTTCCGGAGAGGAGAGGCAGAAGCAGCACTGCTTGCCTCTTGGGTCTGTGTGTGGAGTGCAGGGACAGCTCTTCTTGCATGCTCTGATCAGAGGACATGGAGGCTCTGAGGGAGCCCAGAACTCGGCAGGCATAGGGGTCAAGTTGAGGAGGTGGAATAAGCAAAGGTGCTGAAACTGGGCCAAATAGCCAGGTACATGTGCATCAGTAGAGATGTCAGGACCCCAAAAGGCCAGACGGGACCAGTCGCACCATAGTCCTTAACAATTGAGACAATGAGCAAAACTCGCCATCTTGCCGCAGAAACCAGCGAAGGGTCTTGCTGAGGCTACTGGATTGGACTAGTATTTGCTTTTTGTAGGTCTTTCTCGTAGTCAGGCCACGGGAAGATACAGAAGTTAGCCAGAAGCAACATCCCAAACAAAATAATAATAAAATAGTTAGATGGGTGATACATTGATAAAACAAATAATAAATATAAACCTTATATATTATCTCTATATTAACAAAATTACAGCATTCTCCGACATGGAGATTAAACGAGATGATGCACATGCAATATCCAAGAACCGTCTCCTGGTACCTGGGAGGTTAGGAGTTAACACTGTGAGGGAAGAGGGAGAGTGAAGATGCCGTCACCTGATGGCATCCCAGCCAGTCAGCAGGGCTCAATCAATGGTGACGCCTTTCTCTGGAAGAAAGAATAGCAGAAGACAGAACTCAGAAGGGGTAATCCAGGGGTTATCGTCCACATGGCTTAGTCTGAGCTGCTTCGAAGTATTCCAGAATAGATAGAAGTATTAGCTTGGTGTAAAAGTAAAACCACAATTACTTTTGGTACCAACCTAATAGATCCATGGGAAGGCCTAAACAAGAGATGCTGGTTTGTGAGCTGGCTGTGTGTAAACAGCATTGTGGCTGAGGGCAGGAATGAGATTGTCTGGGTGCAGAGAAAGCAGAGAATCCTGCGACTCTACTCATACAGAAAATCTTGGCAAAACTATTGAGGCTGCCAAGGGCCTTGAGGGGAAGAAAATGGGACAAATTCAGTGACCTGAAGACAAACAATATTCGAGGAGAAATATGTTCAAGATACGTTTTCAGGATCCATCTTCTTTTTGCACTCCAAATAAAATCCATATGAACTAGAAAATATTTCTGTTTTTCCCTGAATGGAATATAGGGTTTGTGTTTCTCATCAGAAAAACCCGTTTGACTTCAGAGTCAAATCACTGTTTTTAACAAGTTGCTTAGCTCTGAATCTCACTTCCATAAAGCACAAAGGGGAATTTTAATAAACACAAGTTTTCTCAGAACAAATTATACAATGAAAATTCAACTGTTTTTGATTGTTATCTACACATAGGTATATGTGTTTATCACCAACCTTCAGTTCTTCAAGCTCAATGACATTTTCTTACTGTCAGTGTTTAATAAATGCTTATCTAATTAGTGAATGAATAAATGCACTCTATCCATTAAGTCTTCTTCAGACTGTGTCTGAGTTATGTATAGAGAGCATGTTTTTACAGAGAAGCCAACAAATTGCAAAAACAAAATAAGTCTTTTGTTACAAATGGCATATTTATAAAGCAATATTCCAATAATTTATCATTTTTTTATTTTTAGTAGACAGTTTTGTATTTTAGTAAAACAGAATCTTTACAGTATTGCCCTATAACTGCAGTAAGTGAACAGTTCAAATGCATTATTACTTAGTTAAGAATTTAATTTTCTAAAGATAAATTGTACAATTTGAAACACTAATTCCAGTCAGCCAAAATTCCAAAATCTATGCTTCTCATTTCACATTTAACTTTTCCCAACTTATTTTTATATTCTACCTGCGATTTACCTGTTTATATCTTTATCTATCTCTCTATATCTATTGATTTACCTTGTCTATCTAACTGGACTACAAAGTCCATGGCAGAAAAATCATAAATAGCTAATTCTTTCCACATAATCTACCCTACCTCTAGAATTTTCATACTACTTCAGACAGTATCTATGCTTACGATAGAAATGTTTCTTCAACAAATGAGTGAGGGAATGAATGAGTAGGCGTAGATGAGTGTCCAAGGAAGAGAGATCTTGTACTAGCTTTTACATTTCCTGCTTATTACAGTAACTGTAGGCAATAACTGATATGATTTATGGCGGTGTTTTTCTACCAATAATATGTTTGAACAAAGTCATCCATGAATGCAAATAGCCACTACCCTGGGTACTTATTTTACCAAAACACTGAAGAATTCATGACCATTCCTTGCCCCTTGGGCTACAGCTAATGCACATTATTTTGTTCTAAAATAGTTTCATCACATTTTGACATGTGAGGATCAAGATTTAAGGCCTTTCTAATTTCTAAGACTTAGGATTAGGTCTAGTAAACATAACATCATCTGACAACGTAAATTCTTTCCAAGAGTCTTTGCTTTTGTCAGAGGGAGAAGCAGGCCACAGGTGAGCAATTTGCCTGTGAGGAATCTCTCAGCCCACTCTCTACCTGTTTGAGCTGCCTTCAAATAATGAGGAAAGGTATCATGTGCCTTTTCATTTCTATCTGATTTGAAAAACACAAAACCTTTTAAGGTCTGTATTTAAAAAGAAGTGTATTTTCTTTTCTTTTCTTAATTTTATACTTTTAGTAGGTTTTATTTTACTCCAGGTCATGCTGATATATTGCTTGATGTGAAAATGTAATGAAAGTTTTAAGATCAAAGGCAATTTTTATTGATCTGACTTGATTTTTCGGCCTGGGGAGGGAGAAATTCATAATTATAATAAACTAATTTTCTATCTTCTTTTAAACTTTGGAAAGTATGTTCATGACATTTGCTCATTTGGTCTGTGGTAGAAAGAGCAGAAATCAATTGTACTACAAATAGGGAAATAATACCAAGAAAGGTTATGTGACTTTCTGAGATCTCCCAGCGATGGGCATGATCCCTGCTGAAACACAATCTTTCTCTTTTCCATTCTGAGACTCATTCCACTGAAATGCATGAACTGCCATCTCCTTGTCCATAGAGAGGAAGAGTCAAGGTGTATTTGGTCTAGGTCTAAGGCTCCCTGAGGCTGGCTGGCATTGCCCTTCTTTATGTTTCAGATACCACTCACCTGCAATCATACATTCCTTGTCTTTGAAGCAACTTGCAGAGGGTTTTCTGCTACTTGAAAGTTATTACTTCCATCAGAAAAAAGGAATAAATAAATTTAAAGAAAACCATTTTCTCCTCAGTAATACCTATCCTTATGAAGTTGTGCAGGGGAACAATTAGGTAATTATGCCCCTCCAACAAAAGCAAATGAATAAGGAAAACATGCCATGTGCTGGTCACTGCTCCAGGAGCTGGAGGTGGGTGTGGCTCAAGATGCCTGCCAGCATGTTTGCATGGAAACAGGGTAAATGCACTTATTTTATCGTCTCACTTCAGGGAGTCCTGCAGTCCACTATTCTGCAGGGTACGCTTAGCACTGGACTATAAATTTGTTAGGACATCTTGCTGCTAATTCAGCTCTACGATCAACTCATCGTTATCAAGGAGATACTGAAATTCTTGGGATTCCAGTCTCCTCATGTGTCAAACGAGGCCTCTCTGTTCTGCCTGTCCTCCCTGTTCTTTTAGGGCAGAAAATAGAGGCTCGGAGAGCAGAGTGGCTGTGCTAGTCAATGTGTCGGGCACAGAAAGGACCAGCAAGAGTGATTTCCCTGCCAGAAACAGCCCACGCTGCCCTTGTGGCTTCCTCTACCATCCGGTGCGGGGTCAGGGTGAGCCTTCCCCCAGAAACTCATTCTCATTTATCTCAAACAGAACACAAGCAGGAATCACAAGTGATGAAGGGGTGGGGAAATAGAACCCCAGGGAGACTTGAGGGGAAATGGATTATTTAGCCTGGAGAAAGAGAAGCTGAGAGGTGATGACATAAAAGTCTTTCTTTGACTTTACAGCAGGTTAAAGGAAAAGTTTTTGAACTGTAAGAGAGATTGGTTATGAGGTGGAGACTTAGTTTGTGAGCTCCCTTAGGCTGGTGGGAGCTTCCTGGGAGGCAGGCATGATCCGCTGTCCAACACGGAGTCCGCTGTGCTTGGATTTGGGCGTGAAACCTCCAGCCAAGACTGCTGCACAGGCACAGAGACTTCCCTTCAGCCAGGTCTCCTGAATTGAGTTCTGACAGGTGAGGTCAGTGAAGAACCAGAGAGAAACACGCCCTCTTTCCTGGGGGCTGCGTCTTTTCCTGGGGGCTTCTAAAACATCTTTCAGGTTTTGGCACCCAAGCATTCTAGTTCTATGTCTTCTTTCACCCACACCATAGATAAGACTAGTGAGCAAACATTTCTTGAATACTTTTTACGGTTTGTGTCAAGCTTTATTAGGTCTTCTTCAGATTTTCTGAAAATGTTTTATTGTAATCTACAAAATAAAGATGAAAATATCTTGACTCACGGCCTTGCAGAGTGATTGTCAGTCTAAAAGAAAAGGTTAATGTGGGCTTCCCAGGCTCCTCCCACAGGTTTGCTGCGGAGCTGATGGATGGTGGTGGTGAGCTGCCACTGGCTCCTGCCTCACAAGAGCCACTTGTTAAACTTTTAGGAATTTTGTGAGCCAGGCATTAAAACACTGGTAGTTTGAAACAGGCAATGGGAGGAGTGTTTACAATGCAGAAATTGGTAGATGCTGCAAATCAAATTTCCTCCTACTCCCCGGGAAAGCCAGTTTGCTACAGCATCCCTGGATAGAAGCATATCATGGAGGCTTATGTTTCTTTATATTTGTTTTATTAAAGGGAAACAATTTCAATGATAATAGTTTTATAAAGAGTTATACAATTACAAATAGTTGTATAGGTATGTGTGTGTTAAATATATATGTTCATATATACATTTAAGGATAAAATAAAATGTATAGTTTTTTAAACAAAACATAAACTATATGCTAGAAAACATGCTTTTTTCTTGCTTTTAACAGAAAAAATGTCAGCATGACTGTAATCCAATGACATAAATTTGCTTGTATGAGTAAGTTTGTTAACTTTTACTTTTCCCCGTCTGACAGAAATGGACACCAAGAAGCTCCTTACAGCACAGATTCTCTAATTGTCATGGATCACCTTCAGAGGGTCTGTGCTTTAGAGTACATCTATGAGGCTCTTTGTTGAGTTTCTTCCCTGATTCTTTTTGGGGTCAAACTATGTCCAGGGAGGCTCTGATCTTCAGCCTGTGCACAGTGTGCTCTTTGTTACCCAGGCAGCCTGATACTGGGTGGACTCCTTCATGGAGTCCGCCCACGTGTTTGCACAGGTTTCTCAGCTTCATTGCAGCTGGAGTTCATGTCTCTATTTTTCACCTTTGTTGTCTGTTGCTGTTGTTTTTAGAAAGAATTAGTGCCACACATATCATTTTGAAAGGAAAATTTGGGCTTTAGGAAACTATTTCATTAAAAAAATAGAAATGATTTTTTACGTACTGGTACATATTAGTTATATTTCCAAAGGCTTGATAGTGGTTGACCTAGAAAACTTCTAGTATTCAATACTGGAAGTTTTCATCAGAGAAAGAAACATGACTCACACGTGGCTTCAGAACTGGCTGTATAAGATGGGCTGCCTGTGCAGGAAACAAAGCTGAAAAAAAATTTGACCAGAACTAGAGGGTCACCTTATTTTTCCCCATGAAATGCCCAGGAGACCAGCGCACTTGTATTCTAGAACAGTTGCAAAATTAAGCCTATTCAATCTTCCTGGAAATCCATGGAAGATCAGCACCAGATAGAATCAGGAGGCCTCTGAGTACAGCACTCCCCAGAATCAGAATGGAACTCCAGCAGTAGCTTAGACAAAACAAGAAATACAAAAGTTAAAACCAGTCTGATTGCAGGAGTTTGGGAAAAACTAAGAGAGTAGACTGGCTTACTCAATACGTTGATTAAGCATTTAGGAGTAGCCTGGACTAGACCATGGAACGGCTGGGAAAGAACACCAAAGTGTTAGTAGGCAGAAAGGATGTTATCCAACCAGCCCCCTGTGACAATAGTTCGGGAGGAATTCCAAAATTAGATTCATTTTTAAAAATTTGTTTTCTTTTTAATTAAATATTTCCAAAGCATCTGAGGATATAATAATAATGCATATAACAAGTATAATTCTAGTTTTGCTGTGGCAGTGGCTCATGCCTATAATCCTAGCAATTTGGGATGCCAAGATGGAAGGATCTTTTAATCCTAGAAGTTCAAGACCAGCCTGGGCAACATAGAGAGATCCCATCTCTAAAAACAAATAAGAAATACAAAATTGGATGTGGTGGTACATGCCTGTAGTCTCAACTACTCAGGAGGCTGAAGCAGAATGACCATTTGAGCTCAAGAGGTTGGGGCTACAGGGAGCCAGGATCACCACTGCCCTATGCAGCCTGGGCAACAGAGTAAGACCTGTCTAAAAAAATGTATAATTCTGATGCGCGTTGGATATAAGAGAACAGATTATTAATCCCACAACTCAAATGTATACTCTCTGAATGCAAAACCATTTTTAGTATGGGATTCCCAGCACCTATAATAGTGGCTGGCACAGGAATGTGTTTGCTTCATATTCATTCAATGGAAAAAAGAAGCTTTAAGCAAGTCATCATTTCCCTCTGGGAACTAAAGCCTCCCTATTATATAACTTAGAAAGTAACAGGTATGGTAACAAAAACATGAATTTTGAAGTCAGTCAGAGTTTTGCTAGGAATTTTAATCAACATATTAACCTGGATAAGCTGTTGTTGGTTTTTGACATTTGTTTCATGTAATATAGGGAAGTTTATACTGTAAAATTTCTGTGGATGTAAATTATTAATTATACCATAGTACATATGAGTATATAGACGTTATTTTAAATATAAACTGCATTTAAAGTACTACCACATTACCTCTAACATGAGATGCTTAAATAAATGTGGAATTTCCTCTCCGTTCCTGAGAATATAGAATCTTATCTCAGGAAGACTGTATTATTTTCAACACTGCTAAAAAGAAATATCTGAGACCGGGTAATTTATAAAGAAAAGAAGTGAAATTGACTCACAGTTCCACATGGCTGGGGAGGCCTCAGGAAATTTACAATCATGGTAAAAGGCAAAGGAGAAGCAAGCATACTCTTCACAAGAGGACAGGAGAGGAAAGAATGAAGAAGGAACTTCCAAACACTTTTAAAATCATCAGATCTCATGAGAACTAACTCATTATCATGAGAACAGCAAAGGAGAAACCACCTCCATGACCCAATCACCTCCCTCCCTCGAGCTGTGGGTATTACAGGTCCTTCCCTTGACAATGTTGACATTACAATTTGAGATGAGCTTTTGGTGGGGACACAGAGCCAGACCATATCATTATTACTCTGGCCCCTCACAAATATCATGTTCTCACATTTCAAAACTTTCCCAACAGTCCCCCAAAATCTTAATTCATTTCAGCATTAACTCAAATGTCCTCAGTCCAAAGCCTCAAATGAGACTGAGCAAGTGTTTCTTCTGCCTCTGGGCCTGTAAAATCAAAAGCAAATTAGTTACTTCCTAGATACCAGTAGGAATACAGATATTGGGTAAATGCTCCCATTCTAATTGGGAGAAATTGGCCAAAACAAAGGGGCTACAGACCCCACTGAAGTCTGAAATCCAGTGGGGCAGTCATTAAATCTTAAAGCTTTGAAATGATCTCCTTTGGCTCCATGTCTCACATCTGGGGCATGCTGATGCAAGGAATGGGCTCCCATGGTCTGTAGAAGCTCCCTCACAGGCTGGCATTGAGTGTCTGTGGCCTTTCCAGGCTCATCATATAAGCTGCCAGTGAATCTCCCATTCTGGGGTCTGGAGGATGGTGACCTGCTTCTCACAGCTCCACTAGGCAGTACCCTAGTGGGGACTCTGTGTGGGGACTCCAATCCCACATTTCCCTTCTGCATTACCCTAGCAGAGTTTCTCCAAGAGGGCTCTGCCTCTGCTGCAGACTTCTGCCTGGACATCTGGACATTTCCATACATCCTCTGAAATCTAGGCAGAGGTTCCCAAACCTCAGTTCTGACCTCTGTGCACCCACAAGCCCAACACCACATGAAAGTCACCAAGGCTTGGGGCTTCCACCCTCTGAAGCAATTGCCCCTTTTAGCCATGGCTGGGTTGGAAGGTACCAAGTCCCAAGGCTGCATAGAGCAATGAGGGCCTGGGCCTGGCCCAATACACCATTTATTCATCCTAGGCCTCCAGGCTGTGATGGGAGGTACTGCCACCAACATCTCTGATAGGTCCTGAAGACATTTTCTCTATTGTCTTGACAATTAACATTCAGCTCCTTGTTATTATGCAAATTTCTACAGCTAGCCTAAATTTCTTCACAGCATTTTTTTTTCCTATAGCGTTGTCAGGCTGCAAATTTTCCAAACGTTATGCTCTCCTTCCTCTCTAAACATAAATTCCAATTTCAAATCCTCTTTGTCAAGTTCTAAGTTCCACAGATCTTTAAGGCAGGGGCCAAATGCTGCCAGTGTCTTTGCTGAAGCATAGCAAGAGTGACCTTTGTTCCAGTTCCTAAAAAAGTTCCTCATCTTCATCTGAAACTGTCTCAGCCTGGACTTACGATTATCAGGATTTGGGTCAAACCCATTCAACAATTCTCTAAGAAGTTCCAAAGTTTCCCACATCTTCCTATCTTCTTCTGAGCCCTCCAAATTATTCCAACCTCTCCTCATTACCCAGTTCCAAAGTCACTTTAACATTTTCTGTATCTTGATAGCAGTGCCCCACTCCCAGTACCAATTTACTGTATTAATCTGTTTTATAATACTGTATTACTGTATTAGGGCTATAAAAAATACCCATGACTGGGTAATTTATAAAGGAAAGAAGTTTCATTGACTCACAGTTTCATATGTCTGAGGAGGGCTAAGAAAACTTGTAATCATAGTGGAAGTCAAAGGGAAGCAAGCACCTTCTTCACAAGAGGGCAGGAGAAAGAAGGATGAAGGAAGAACTTCTAAACACTTAGAAAACCAGCAGATCTCATGATAATTCCCCACTATTATGAGAATGGCATGAGGGAAGCTACCTTCCTCATCCAATCACCTCCCTCCCTCTACTCCTAGGGATAGTAATTCTAGATGAAATTTGGATGGTGACACAGAACCAAACCACATCAATGGGAAAAAAAAGACTTTACTTGCTAATGGGGAGAAGGATCGCTTGGGCAGGACCCAGGCACGTCAGAGTCACAGGCACCATGTCCTCATGAACACTTGGGAGGATACAAACACAAACTTTCTCATAAAAACTCCTCCTATGTTTTGTTCCAATAATTCATTTGCACTATGAGGAAACGTGTTGAACAAAATCCTATTTTTTTGTGAGCACAATTTTAATATCTGTGAACTAATGATGACTTCTTGAGTATATGGGTATACATGAGCTAGGAATGTGAAGCCTGGTGTGCAAGTGGAAAGTGTGCTCAGTAAGCACCCTGCTCTGTTTCCATGGCCTCAATGAAACCGCTCAGTACAATTAAGTGAGGAGACTGAGTAGCTGCACAGAATTTTGTTTCCTCAAACAATCTTACCAATAATCATTCAGTTTCACCCTTCAATGGTTAGTTGATCTGACTCTGTGTCTATGATCACCTAATACCATTGTTAAGAATTTATTTCTCAGTGATGAATACCTTGTATTCAACAACCAAGAAGTCACTAATCTTGTACCTAATGCGGAACTCCAAGATTGCAAAAATAACGATGAGCTAGTCCCTGCCTTTCTGTCTGGTAAGGGTAGTGCCATGCAGTCAGTTCATCTCAGTGCAATGTGCAGTGACCCAATGCTGAGGCGTGTGGGAAGCTCTAGGAGAACTGATGGGGTGATACAAAAGTCTTTTAGGGAATTGGGAATGGAAATAACATTGAATTGAGTCTTAAAGTACTTCAGGCTGAGAGAGCAATGAGCCCCTTAGCAGGACCAAGCCCCCCGAGGACTAATGCTGCATGTGACTCTTCTGAAACACTAGAACTGAGAGTTCTCAGGGGTTCTCTGTGGCTGTTGCTCAGACGTAAACACCTTTGGTGCTTTTCTTAGCTGTTCATCTCTCTTGTGAATTTGGCTAGGGCATCACATCTTGCTAATTCATTTCCATACTCTGAATGCTTTTTAGAGAGCCTATGCCTTAAAAGACTTTAGCCCACAGGAGGAGAGGGAGAATGGGTTAGGAAGTGCATTAGAATTATGCTTTTAATGCTCGATGCATTGCATGTAAGTAAGAATGTCTCGGTCTGGATTCCTGACAATAATAAAATTGCAGCTTTATTTACAGCACTGAGCTACTGCCGCCAATGACGTATGACTGCAATATATTACTCAAGTGAGGGGTTCCCCTGATGCATGTTTCAAAAGAGATGAGAAAGTTCTCAGTAGCAGATTGCACTAATTAAGCAGAAAGGCTAAAGAAGAGTGACGGAGACTTTAAGATAAAGATACAAGTGTGAAACTGTTCTGGGCTCTTAAATATATATATACATATATGTATATATTAACTGTAGATTCCTCCAAAACATTTGAAAAACATTCACAACTAAAACAGTGTAAATTAGTTCAGCTATTGTGGAAAGTGGTGGCAGGGTGCCTCAAAGAGCTTAAACCAGAATTACCATTTAACATGGCAATCTCATTATAGCGTAAACACTCAAAGGAATAGAATTCATTCTACTATAAAGACATACACACGTATGTTTATTATAGCACTATTCACAATAGCAAAAACATGAACTCAATCTAAATACCCATCAATGGTAGACTAGATAAAGAAAATTTGGTATGTATACATCATGGAATACTATGCAGCCATACAAAGGAATGAGATCGCATTATGTGCAGCAACATGGATGGAGCTGCAGACCATTATTCTAAGCAAAATAATGCAGGTACGGAAAATCGAATACCATTATGTTCTCACTTATAAATGGGAGCCGAACAATAAGAACACATGGACACAAAGAGGGGACTAACAGACACCAGGGCCTGCTTGAGGGTGGAGACTGGGAGGGGGCAGGAGATTAAAAAACATCACTATCAGGGCCAGGCACGGTGGGTCACACCTGTAATCCCAGCACTTTGGGAGGCAGAGGCGGGTGGATCACAAGGTCAGGAGTTTGAGACCAGCCCGGCCAACATGATGAAACCCCATTTCTATTAAAAATTAGCCAGGTGTGAGGGCAGACATCTGTAATCCCAGGTACTTGGGAGGCTGAAGCAGGAGCATTGCTTCATCCTGGGAGATGGAGGTTGCAGTGAGCCAAGACCACGCCACTGCACTCCAGCCTTGGCAACAGAGTGAGATTCTGTCACAAAGAAAGAAAGAAAGAAGAAAGAAAGAAAGAAAGAAAGAAAGAAAGAAAGAAAGAAAGAAAGAAAGAAAGAAAGAAAGAAAGAAAGAAAGAAAGAAAGAAGGAAAGAAAGGAAGGAAGGAAGGAAGGAAGGAAGGAAGGAAGGAAGGAAGGAAGGAAGGAAGGAAGGAAGGAAGGAAGGAAGGAAGGAAAGGAAGGAAAGGAGGAAGGAAGGAAAGAAAGAAAGAAAGAAAGGAAGGAAGGAAGGAAGGAAAGAAAGAAAGAAAGAAAGAAAGAAAAGAAAAGAAAAGAAAAGAAAAGAAAACATACCTATCAGGTACTAATGCTTATTTCCTTATTATCTGGGTGACTAAATAGTCTATATGCCAACCCAGATGACATGTAATTTACCTGCACAACTCTCTGCACATGTAACTCCAACCCTGAAATAAAAGTTGGAAAACAAAAAAAAAGAACAATGCCCTTGATTTCTTAGGGAATCAACTTACCTGCTATTTTCATTAAACACATAGAAGTATCGCTGTTGATTTTGCAGAGGCACAATCATGGCTCATCACAGCCTCAACAACCTGAGCCCAAGAGATCCTCCCACCTCAGCATACTGAGTAGCTGGGACTTCTCTTATTTATATTATTCGAAGAGAAAGATGCATATTCGTAACAGAAATAGAGACAACCGATGTAGACATGTGTTATAAAGTCAGCAGGTATCCGCTGTTATCAGCTGACTCTGCATTTATATATAAAAAAAGAATGAAATAGAATTATCCTTAACCAGATGGCTGTTGGTTAACTTTCAGGCAAAAACCGTATCAGTTAGAAATTTATAACATTTTAGAACCCAGGGGATTTCTTGCACTTTTAGAAGTAACCAGCAGTGAAAATGTATAGTATTGTAGAAGTAGGGAAGGGTGCCTTAGCTTCTTAGCTATGAAACCTTGGACAAGTCACTTAACTGCTTGACAGCTTCAAATCTTCTTTTCTACAACCACAAAATAAGAATGATTTCTTAAAAATGTCTTTGTCCCTCCCACCATGTGAGGACACTGCAAGAAGGTGTTACTATCTTTGAGAATGTAGGCCTCCCAAGTGCAGGGGCTCATGTCTGTAATCCCAGCACTTTGGGAGGCCAAGGCTGGTGGATCAATTGAGGTCAGGAGTTCGAGACTAGCCTGGCCAACATGGTCAAACTCTATCTCTACTAAAAATACAGAAATTAGCCTGGTGTGGTGGCAGTCACCTATAGTCCCAGCTACTCGAGAGTCTGAGGCAGGAGAATTGCTTGAACCTGGGAGACAGAGTATGCAGTGAGCTAACATCATGCCTCTGCACTCCAGCCGGGGTGGCAAAGTAAGATTCCATCTCAAATTTGTTAAAAAAGGGAATATGGGCCCTCATCAGACATGAAATCTGCTGGCACCTCGTCCTTGGACTTCAGCACTTCCAGAACCATGAGGAATAAATATGCATTGTTTGTAAGCCACTCAGTTAATGGGATATTGTTATAGCAGCTTGGGTGGACTAAACACATGGAAATGTCTGTAATCCTCTCAATAAATCCTCTTTTATAGCTGGGGAAGCTGAGTCTCTAACAGGTCAAGTTATAACACTTGCCATAGTTTTATTCCTAGAAGGTGTTGCAGCTGACTCTTCCTTCCATGCACTTTGTATTATTATAGCTCTGCTTAATTTTGTGTCTTTCATACACCACTATCACGTTATAAAATTGTGCATGATGATATTTAACCTTGGATGATGGTGTTTCTTAATGATACAGATTGATAAATGAGGCAGTTACATGTGGGCTTTTGTTTTGTTTGAGATAGGGTCTCCCTCTGTCACCCAGGCTGCAGTGCAGAGGCACGGCTGTAACTCATGCAGTGTCAAGCTCGTGGGCTCAAGCTGTCTTCCCACATCAGCCTCCCAAATTGCTGGGATTACAGCCATGAACAACTGCATCCAACCATGTGAAGTATCTTTTTAAATGTTTTAAAACGCACATGAAATAACAAAAGTATTTGTAGATGCCTACACTTGGTAATTGTACACACAAAATGTTTTGTGGCTTTATTATTCTTTATAAATATTAGTAAGTACACATTTGCAAAATAAATGAACATTTGTCTTTCATCTGTAAGCATGCTTATATATAAAGTTCTTTTGCTGTTAGTCTTACAGGCAGAAGAACTCTATATATAAGAATGCTCAAGAACAATTTTCCTCTTTTCACATTTTCCCCTTTGCCTTGTTGTAGTGGTTTGATAAGGTTCCGCCAACGTTCTGATAAGCGAAGTTAAAAATTAACCTGTCTCCTGTTTAAGTCAAGTGAGATTAGGGATCACCGAGGAAAAGCTTCACGTTAGACCCAGAAAAGTAGCACGAGCCTGATAAGGGACATGCCAGGTAAAAATAAAAAATGAAGGAAAAAAAAACTGTTTAAGCTTCGTAAAGAGAAGGAGCCTGATGATCCTTAGAGAATTGCTGGGGCAGCGTGCAAGGACAGGGCATATGAGGGAACCAGAGTCCGTCTGAGCCATAAAGCACACCTCCAGCAGGCAAACATAACCTGAGAATTGACCAGACTTCAGGGTTCAAGGCTGTGCTGTGGGGCAGAAACACATCAGCCATGGAGAGAGTAGCAGGTGTGGAGACCACAGGTGCACGAACTTGAGACGCAGATGCATGAACTTGCCTCATTTTCAAGGTGTTGTCCACAAGGATAGTACAGGCATCGGCTGCGGTCATTTCCTACCTCATTTATCTTTTATAAAATCCTATCCTGCAGGACTGGTATGCATAGGGTTATACGTGTCATCAGAATCTCACACAACATATATCAAGTTCAGCCTATTGATACCAAAGAGAGTGATTTCATGTGTAAAGAAACAATGCAGGGCATTGTTTGGGAAATTGGCTTCAACGTTTAAAAAAGTTGGTGTTGAGCCTCCCTGTGTGAGGGCTCAGATGAGAACTGAGACCACGCACTCAGAGTGTCTGTTGAGTGAACAATATCTCAATATTGTCAGGAATCTTGGTGTGGCAACAATTGAGAAATCTTTCTCTTTTCTCCATGCTACTCCTTCTGTGCTAGAGGCTAGGATTACTCAACTCCATTCCAGGTGCAGGACTGAATTCACCTTTCTCCTCACTGTCCTGGGATATTGTGAAACAGAGATCATTTCTGCTCAAATACTTAAAACCCGTGTTCTCTGCCACACTTGATGATACGATTTCACTTGCCTTTATTAAGTTTACAATATTCAGATACTGTATAAAAGAACCATTGTTTTACTGGGTTGGAAAAATAAATTAAGTCTTTGAGTGGTGGATGACTTTGATAAGAAACCCCACTTGTGGATACATAGGGAGCTGATATTTTTGAAGTCTATTAAACAGAAGCCGGGACGCTCCAGTTTGCCTGAAAGTTCAGACAGCCACCAGCTCTGAGGCTCAGAGCAGCTTTTCTGCTCTGTTTGTTAAATGGGGTGTTAGTTTGCAGAACAGTGATTTAAAGCCTGAGTTCTCCATAGAATCCCTCCTGTGTGCAGTGAGGATTTCAGCTTGAATTCCTGTGCCAGTTTAAAATCAAACCTTTCTTTTGTGGCAATAAATTGCTAGCACTTTGGAAGGATTCTAATGAAAGAACCCAATCCAAGGTTATTCAAGAGTGAGATTTCACTGTAGGCCAAAATTCATTGGCTGGGCTGTTTGTCCTGGCAATGGGTTAACCTCAATTAAGAAACCAGAGGCAATAAAATATAAATAATTACAAACAGAAAAAAAAACCTGAAATTAGCATTTGTTGAGTGTCTGGTCTCTATGCGGAGTCTTACAGGTTGCCATGATCTGAGTGTTTGCGCTCTGTCATCATTCATATGTTGAAACCTGACCCTCAGTATATTAAGAGGTAGGGCTTTCAAGAAGTGTCTATGCCATTAAGGGTGGAGCCCTCAAAAGTGGCATCAGTGCCCTTGGAAAAGAGACCCCAGGGAGTTGGTTTGCTCCTCCCATCATGTGAGGACACAGCAAGAAGCCAGTGCTGTCTAAGAGCATGAGGGCCCTCGCCAGATGCTGGTACTGCTGGTACCTTGTAGTTGGACTTTCCAGAAATAAATATTTGTCTTCTATATGCCACCCAGTCAATGGCTATTTTGTTAGAACAGCCTGAATTAACTAAGACACATGGAAATTCACTTGATCTGCTTAATAACCCTCTTTTATAGTTGAGGAAGCTGATAATCTGACTGATCAAGTTACATGTCAAAGTCCCATTCCTAGAAGGTGGTAGAACTGATTTCAAAATCTAAGCACTTTCTGTCAGCTCTGCTTAACCTTATTTGTTTCATACACCACAATCATATTATAGAGTAGTAAATAATGATACATAACCTTGGGTGATGGTGTTTCTTGACTACTCAAATTGATGAATGAATTAGGCACATGTGGGTTCTTTACATTTGAACACACATATTACAAAACACAATGAAGACATCTGTAGATGCCTAAATTTGGTAGTTGTATACATAACATATTTTGTGACATTATACTCTTTACAAAAATTACTAATTATAAATTTGGAAGTTAGTGGACTTTTGCCTTTAACCTTCCAGACTATGCACTTTCAGTCTTACAGACTCAGGGCAAAATAGACTCTATATAAATACTGTACTACAACTGATAACAGTTGTTTCTTATAGGAATATAGGTTAACAACTCTGGTACCATTATGCATGTACAATGAAGATGAAAACTTGTGTAAATTGATGCAGAGTGATAAGTCTAGTTTCTCACTGTTGGAGTGAGAATTTTCATATTAGCAAGGATGGAAGGCTAGGATAATTCATGTGGTAATAGATTAGGGTTAAGGACATCAAATAAACTCATGATTAGGTTAGTATAGTACAGAGGGTAACGAATATTGATAGATACATACATGTACACAGACTAATATACACACATATATTTCCTTGCTCTGCCAGCTGAAAAGACATAGAAATAATAACACCCCATAATAATGAGCATACCTAATGCCTAGATCTTGATTTATATTACCATTTATCAATAAGAATCAGGGATCCTTTCAGAGATGGCTTGATTTAAGACTAGGGCAGAAATTTTACATGACCCCTTTGCATCTTGTAGCACCAGAAATAATGTAGTGTTTGTGTGTGTGTGTATACACATTTATGTGTATGTCTACATAATATCTTCATATATAATACATACATAGATATACATGTGTGTTTAGATAGATACGAAGAAACAAACAAAACAAGACAAAACACAGTAATGGGACACAGGATTCAACTGAAAGAGGTTCCAGTGGACAAAGCACGAACAAATTAAGCAACGAAATAAATAAAGTCATAGTGTGTTACAACTTAAGTTAGAAAATAAATAGCCATGAGTCCATACTAGTATAAGTAAATGGCTGAATAAATAAATGGAAAAGAATAGACAAATATCCTTTGCAGAAAAGTTCCCAGATAATGTATGGAGACACTCTGCCCTCAGGGAGATGGAGCATGGCTCCCAGTCTTTAAGGATGGTTTGGGTTGCACACGGTGACTTGTTTCCCAATGTTATAAGTATGGAAAGAGGGAAAAGGAGAAACTGCACAGTGGAGAAACCTGACAAATACCACTTCAGCCACGTAATCAGTCAACATCAACAGCGATTAGTCACGTTGCTGGTATGCGTTCTTTTTTTTTTTTTTAGATGGAGTTTCGCTCTTGTTACCTAGGCTGGAGTGCAATGGCTCGATCTTGGCTCACCACAACCTCCGCCTCCTGGGTTCAGGCAATTCTCCTACCTCAGCCTCCTGAGTAGCTGGGATTACAGGCACGTGCCACCATGCCCAGCTAATTTATTGTATTTTTAGTAGAGACGGGGTTTCACCATGTTGACCAGAATGGTCTCGATCTCTTGACTTCGTGATCCACCCGCCTCGGCCTCCCAAAGTGCTGGGATTACAGGCTTGAGCCACCGCACCCGGCCATGTGCTCTTTATATGATGTGATAAGAAGGCACTTAACCTCTGTGGTCTTCTTCCCTCAAACTGAGTAAAAGGTCAGAAAATCTAAATTGAGGGCTAGGCACCATGGCTCTCACCTGTAATCCCAGCAGTCTGGGAGGCCAAGGTGGGCAGATCACTTGAGGTCAGGAATTCACGACATGGCTGGCCAAGATGGTGAAACCCCATCTCTACTAAAAATGCAAAACATTAGACAGGTGTCATGGCCACCTGTAATCCCAGTTACTCAGGAGGCTGAAGCAGGAGAATCGCTTGAACCAAGAAGGCGGATGTTATAGTGAGCAGAGATTGTGCTCCTGGGTGACAGGGTGAGACTCCATCTAAAACATAAATAAATAAATAAAATAAAAAAGAATCTTAAATTGAGAAACATGCTATAAAATACCTTTTGTTAGCGTGTCCCAAATTATCAAGGTCTTCAAAAACTGGGGATGTTTGAAAACAGTGATAGTGAAGAGAAACTTAAGGAAACATGACAACCCAACGTAATGTGTTATCCTGGAACAGAAAGAGGACAGTTGATAAAAAACAAAGAAATCTGAATAGAGATTTCCTTTACTAATAGTCTATCAGTACAGATTCATCAATGATGACGAATGTTCCATAAGAATGTAGGGTGTTAAAAATACGGAAAACTAGGCCGGGCGCGGTGGCTCAAGCCTGTAATCCCAGCACTTTGGGAGGCCGAGGCGGGTGGATCACGAGGTCAACAGATCGAGACCATCCTGGTCAACATAGTGAAACCCCGTCTCTACTAAAGATAAAAAAATTAGCTGGGCATGGTGGCGCGTGCCTGTAATCCCAGCTACTCGGGAGGCTGAGGCGAGAGAATTGCCTGAACCCAGGAGGCGGAGGTTGCGGTGAGCCGAGATC
>CM052654.1:136524774-136579475 GCA_028533165.1 Leontopithecus rosalia
AAATACGGAAAACTGGGTTTGGGGTATATGACAACTGTATGATCTTTGCATTTTTGTCAACGGTCTAAAACTGTTCTGAAGTAAAAAGTAAAAAGTTAGTTTTTTAAAGCAATAGACTTTTAAACTCCCAATAGATTAAGTGATTAAATACATTTTTAACCTAGGATCGCTGTGCTTCTTAAATGGCACAATCACACTTATAAGAAGGGTCCAGGCAGACAGGACGTCAGAGCACAGAGAACTTCTGCGAGGCTGCGAGGGCAGACCGCTGCCCTGTCCTGCTCAAAGGCCTAGGTGCTGCCTGGACTGACCAGCTGGCCCCAGACTGTGGGCTTCCCCTTGCACTTCTCTGCCCAGGCTCTAAAAAGCAGAGTTTGTTTTGAAGCCCACTTAATACTCTGTTCCCTGGGCACAAGAACAGAAAAGGTAGTATGATTGTGGGTGTGCAGCATCCATCATGAGAAATAGTTCCAAGACCCATGACTTCTAATCCATAGGATTGAATTTCCAGGCAGCTGTTCTGGACTGCGTGTTTTAATCATACATAAGTATCTGTGCAAAGAATCATTCTGCTTTCTTGCTGCACACTAACGTGACAATTCTAGTTTATGTATTAAACTCTAGATTGACTGGACTAGTCCTTACTGACTGGCGAAATACTTACAGAGAGGCAGGCTTTCCTTCCACGCATTAGTTTGACATTACTTTGCTCCTAGAGTGTGGTACGTCGCTTATAAAATATATTCGATGATATTAACATAAATCAGAAAAATCAAAGGCCACAAATGACGTGAAGGCAAAGGGTATAAAGAAAGATAAAAGTGAGGTCAGGTGCGGTGCTCACATGTGTAATCCCTGCACTTTGGGAGGCCGAGGCGGGTGGATTACTTGAAGTCAGGAGTTCGAGACTAGCTTATTCAACATGGCAAAACTCCATCTCTACTAAAAATACAAAAATTAACCAGGTGTGGTGGCATGCACCTGTATTCCCAGGTACTTGGGAGGCTGAGGCAGGAGAATCATTGGGATCTGCGAGGCAGAGGTTGCAGTGAGCCAAAGTCACACTATTGTACTCCAGCCTGGGCAACATAGCCAGACTCGGTCTCAACAAAAAAAAAAAAAAAAAAAAAAGGAAAGAAAGATAAAAGTTAACCAAGGATAGGTGATTAATCCATAAAAGCCTGCTGTGAGGTTCTGGTAATTTTGAACAAGAGACACAAAACATAGTTATAAATTTTCTGGCAATCAGCATATGGAAGAAAGCATAATGAGATGTGTAAGTCACACTGAGATAAAAATGGGTCATTTGGAACATAACACCAGGAGTTTTTAGGATTTTGTTTCTTGCTCTTCCTACTGGTTGCACAGGTATGCAGTTGGTGAAAATGTGTCAAGCTCTATACCTCTGTGACATGAAATGTCCTTGATGTACATTCTACCTCAGTAAGTTTTGAAGTCAGTGAAAAACCACGTTGAGTGGAAGTTGAAAAATAAGCAAAGGGGATATTCGATAAAGTACATTTATTCAGACATTAGGAAGAGACAAAAATCAGAGGCTTCGGTTTCTGTTTTTCAACAAATTCTTTTAAGGAAAGCACTACGCAGTAGGGTGGATTGTGCACCTCCTACTCACCTTTCATCCTTGTCTGCTTAAAATAAATACAGTGCATTTCATGAGGATGTTTCTGTACATTTATCAGTGAAAGCCTATGGCATCATGACAAGGCCATATTTACAAAAATTCCCTGAGACTGGCCCCCAATGTGGCTCTGTGTTCTTTTTATTTTTTTGAGATGGAGTTTCACTGTTGTTACCCAGGCTGGAGTACAATGGCCTGATCTCGGCTCACCACAACCTCCTCCTCCTGGGTTCAAGCAATTCTCCTGCCTCAGCTTCCTGAGTAGCTGGGATTACAGGCATGCGTCACCATGCCCAGCTAATTTTTGCATTTTTAGTAGAGATGGGGTTTCACCTTGTTGACCAGGATGGTCTTGCTCTCTTGACCTCATGATCCGCCCAACTCGGCCTCTCAAAGTGCTGGGATTACAGGTGTGAGCCACCAAACCTGGTCAAGAATATATGTTTCTTAAACAGAAATGTATCCTACCAAACTTCTGGAATAGTACCTTGTATATGGTAGAGGCAAAATAAGTATTTGTTAAATAAAGAGGAATTTAACACAGATTGAAGTGGCTAACACAGGGTGGGGCATGCCTGTAGTCCCAGCAACTTGGGAGGCTGAAGTGAGAGGTTTGCTTGAACCTGGGAAGCGGGGGTTGCAGTGAGCCATGATGGCGCCACTGCACTCTAGCCTGGGCAACAGAGCCCTGTCTTAAAAAAAAGAAAACAAAAAGAAGAATTGAATGGATGAAGAACAAATGCAGTGCGGAGATTAATAGATTAAATGCATATCTTTCTTGTAGTTTTCCCTAAATACTGTTACTCTCAAATAAGCTTTTGACAAATATGAAATGGGGGATTGATTTCAATGATATTCTCTTTGGTAAGTGCCTGGTGTATACCTATTCCTAGCTGCTAGATATATATAGCACCCTAAATATCTTCAGCGTGCCAGCTAATAATTCCTTAGCATTATCCGCAAACCATTATTCAATAAATAAAAGCTCACTGCAACCAACCATAGACTGTTTCTGGAGTTTGGTGGTTAAAATGAGCTTGACTCAAAGTCCCCTGTGTATTAGTCTGTTTTCACGCTGCTATAAAGAACTACCGGAGACTGGGTAATTTATAAAGAAAAAAGAGATATGATTGACTCAGTTCCACACGGCTGGAGAGGTCTCAGGAAACTTACTATCATGGCAGAATGTGAAGAGAAAGCAAGGACCCTCACATACTGCAGGAGAGAGGGTGGGGAAGCCTTTTAACCAACACTTTCAAAGCAACAGCTTTCGTGAGAACTCACTCGTTGTCAGGAGAACAGCAGGGGGAAAACAACCCACATGATATAATCATTTCCCATCAGGTCCACACCCCACATGTGGGGATTACAATTCTACATGCAGTTTGGTGGGGACACAGTGCCAAACCATATCTCCCTGTATACTTTTGTATCAGCCCTCTCGATTTGTGCTTCAGAGCTTATGGTTGAACTCATGCTTACGTTTATTTGCCACGAGCAGCTTACAAGATGTCTGCTCGTCTCTGTTGTGTCTTTCCTCCCCCACCAAGAGTGTCCTGCAAATTAATTTAGTAAATGTAGAGAGTTTATACTGTACTTCAGATTACTCCAAGTATGTTCTCCTAGTTTGAAAACAATCCCTCCAGCCGCACCTATTCTTCTAAGATGCAATTACATAACAGAGGCAGAAATGAAATTGTTCTTAAGGATACTGGAGCCTTAGTTGCAGGAAACAAACATATACCTGGAATTCAGAACTCGTAGAATGCCTCATCCTCTTTTGTGATGTGGCGACTGTTGTGTTATCTCTCAGAGAGTGCTGGAAGCAACTTTAAGGAAACAGCTAGGGCTTGACGAATCATACTGAGGACACCGGGTGTGCTGTGATAGTTGGGTGTGAGGGAAGCTGTCCAGGGCCAATGTGGTGACCAGAATCCTCTCACAACAGCAACCTAGGCTGGGCACAGTGGCTCACGTCTGTAATCCCAGTACTTTAGGAGGTCAAGGCAGGTGAATCACCTGAGGTCAGGAGTTCGAGACCAGCCTGATCACCATGGTGAACCCTGTCTCTACTAAAAACACAAACATAGGGGTGGTGGCTCATGCCTGTAGTCCTAGCGACTTGGGAGGCTGAGACAGGAGAATCACTTGAACCAGGGAGGTGGAGGTTGCAGTGAGCCAAGATCACGCCACTTTACCCCAGCCTAAGTCTCAAAAAAAATAATTTAAAAAAAAACCCAAAAGGATGCTATTTGTAAGGTTGCATGATGTAACTCTTATACATTTGAACAAGAACGGAAGAGTTTGAGATGTGATTTCTGAGATTTATGCTAAGGGCTGAGCAATCAATTTAATTTTTGCACCTGCTGCTAATATAAAGACCATCTTGTCCCCCCACCTGGTATAGCTCTGGGAAGTGTGGGTAAAAAGGATGTACGTAAATTGTTGTTCTTTATGAGCAATCCCAAGCCTCTTGAAGAAATGTCTTCTGTGTGTCTCCTCAGCACTCAGCCCTTCCTTTCCTCTGTCCCAGCAGTCATCACCTAACTGGTGTCTTGGTTGATTTTTTCACATCACTCACTAGGCTATGTATGACTCCTTGAAAGTGTGGAAGATAACATTTTATCTCCACAGTCTTACATATGGCCAGAATCAGAGTACATAGTCATTCAGTCCTCGTTGAATGAAGACCTATGTTATTTCCTGGAATGCTTTGACATAATGCATCTAGGAATTGAATGCAACATTTATCTTTTATGGACTAAATGGGTTTGGTTGAAGGGAAAAGGAGTTATAAAAAATTTGAGGAGTAAGCAGAGCCAAATTCTTATGGGTATATATGATGGTATTTTTATTGTTTTATGGCATGACAAAGCTATAATCACTTACCTTACAGCTTAGGAAAACCCAATTTGATTTAAATTCTAAACTGCAGCCTCACAGTATATTAAATCAACACATAAAAGACCTGGTTGCTAACATCCAACTTTGCTTTGTGAAGCCATAGAATTGCCTTTGTGTTACTCCACTGCATGAATGCATTTGAAAATAATACAATAACTATTTAAGGAAGATTAAGCAGAAGGGTTATTGTAATCTGAATACATGAACGACTAGCTCTTTAAAATAAATATCCATTAAATAACAGGAGTATGTATATGAATCTTATCAAAGTGCTTTGAGGCAACCACAGTTAATGAGTTCATCATTATGACTCTTAAAAAATCATAGCTCTCCAGAGATATGATTTCTTTGGGTGCAGCTACTGCAATCTAACTCTACACTCAGAAAACAGATAACTATATTGTGAGGTATTCTTTTAAGTTAAGACGTTTTAAACTAAGAACACAAGATCACAAAGATAAAAGTTAATAGCCATGTTCTTAGATGTTCTGTAGCTGTGTGGCCTCTCTAGGTCTCTGAGTCCATTTCTAGATTAAAGTTAGTGCTTATACATCCTTTGTCAAATTAATGTGATGCTTTTGAAAGTGTTTTATAGGTTATGAAATACTGCAAGAGCTTTGATCTCATCTTTCTTAGTCTTAGTATAATGGAGACATTAGGACAACTTTAGATAATGCCCTTAGCCTACAGCTCAATTGAGGATATTGCCTGAACTTTGTCAACAGATTTCCAAGAAGATGACTGTCCATTTTCTTTTCTTTCTTTCTTTATCTTTTTTTTTGAGGAGACAGGGCCTCGATATGTTGTCCTGGTTGATCTCAGACTCCTGGGCTTAAATGATCTTCCCACCTCTGGAGTAGCTGCACTACTGGGGCACCAGCACATCTGGCTTCAACCTTCCCTTTTTATGCTCTCTATTCTCGCCACTCCTGTTCTCACACACTCTGATTTAGACCCCACTGTCCTGTGCTCTATGACTCTCATAAAACGCCCTCACCCCTGTGCCCTTCTCTCCACTCTCCCACTCAATGAGAAAATGTTAAGCCTCTTAACTCTCAGCCAATCCCACACAGGTTCTTTGTAGCTTACATGTCGCTAGATACATTTACACAGCTGTGATGTCTAATACCTCTTCCAGGGTATGTCCAAAATCATTGACAGACACTTCTACCACATTTCCTAGATGAACCCAACACCTCATTCTCCGGGTTGGCTATTTCATATAGTCTCTCTCTTTCAACTTCTGGCACTCTCCTGTCCTCAACTCTCAGCTAATGACCTGACCTCATACTTGAAAAAAGGTGAACTAATGTCATGAAATGCATGTACATTTACTAGAAGTTTCTATTCAAAGACAAATATTCTGGCTTTCCCTAAAGCCCGTTTTTTCTTGTATGCTGTATCTCATCCTCTCCCATGTACTCAGGAACTTCTAGAAGCATCTCTCATGTCTGCTTCATATCCGTGTCTCACTCTTTGCTAGGCTTTGTCCACTAGCTTTCCTGGCCTCATGCATGTCTTAATACAATCCTTACAAAATCTCAAACCTCATTCGATGCCACCTCTCTCTCAAACAGTACCTCCATTTCCTTTCTCCCTTTCACAATATGATTCTTGCTATTTCCATTTTCTTACGTAGTAAGTGTTTCTTAATATACTTCATTTTGATCTTTGTTGCCACCAATGCAAGGAAATTTTCTTATCCATTACCCATGACTTTCCTATTCTGCAGTTTGCTAGTTCATTATGTGCCCCCATCTTATCTAACTGTTCAGTAGTGCCGGCTGCGTCAGCCAGTGACTTTCCTTCAGACACTGCGGTCTCTGGGTATCCCTGGCACAAAATCTTCCTGCTTCAGTCCTTTTCTTCTCAGTCTCCTTTGCCAACTCCTCATGCCTGCCAGAATTCCAAATATGTAAGTGTCCTGTATGTATCTCCCTTTGTTCCATCTCTTTGCCATCTCCACTGTGTCCCTAGGTAATCTCACCGATTCACAGTGGTCCAGTGCACAATGCGTATTCTGAGGTGTCCCAAATTCACAGGTCCAGCTTTGGCCACTCTGATTAGCCCTGGCCTCAGAGATCTGCTCCCGAGTCATTAGTTGGTTGTTTTTGTTTATCAGATGGCTCTTGGACCCATGCTCTATACAATATCCAGAGCAGTCATCTAAAAGTCAGAAATGTCATATGGTTCTCCTGCTTTAAGCCTTCTAATGGTTTACCGCTATCATTAAATCTTCATCACAACCTTCTAACCTTTCATGAATTTGCCACTGCCAACATCTCTTGCTCTTATTTACCACGGTTCAGCTATATCGGACTTCTTCATTTCAGATTCAGAACATATAATCTTCCTCCCACCTCTGTTTTTTGTCTGTTTGTTTCACTTTGGATAAACTACACTCAGAATACGCTTTTCCTAAATACCTACAGGACTAATTCTTCCTTGTTTTTTAGGTCTCAGTTCAATCATTACCTTCTCAAAGAGGTCAACCTTCACGTTAGCCACCATCTATTTCTCGATTTACTTTCAAACCTATCATGTATCATATTTCCTCTATAGCATTCAGTGTGATGTTAAATTTTTTCCTTTGACTGGAACGCAAACTCCACGAGAGCAGGTGCATCTTCATCTTCAGCCTAGGATACTGTCAGGGAAAGACATTCCATGCATGTGTTCTGAATACACAAACGAGAACACGGCTTGGCATATTGAATCCGTTTTTATCTGTAAGGGTTTATTGAATAAGTTAGGGGCCCAGGCCTGTATTTGGAACTGGAAGCCCAGATGAAAACTCATGGTCCTTTCCTTCAAAAAGTCTAAACTGGAGAAGAGTTGTGATAAAACAATTATGAGACTGCTCTGGGAAAATGGACCTAACTCTGCCTGAGAAGAGCAGGGACCAGGTTCAGTCAGGACTTGAAGGAGGAGTGGCGTCAAACCGCCCAAGGGCATGGAGTAGGAGGCATGCATCCTGGGCACAGACAAGGAAGGGAGCTCAGTGAGCAGTTTCTCCACATGCTCTGGCGTCCCTGGCATGCAGCTTTAATCTACAGCTGTGGAACGAGACCGCCAACAAGTCAGGCTGCTGGGGAACTTCTCGGTCTGTGAAACACTTCTACTACTGCACCTGCCTCAGATTTTTCATTTTGATTAAAATATATGCATTTATTATGTATATTATAGGCACATAAATTTATGGCCAGGTGCAGTGGCTCACGCCTATAATCCCAGCACTTTGGGAAGACAAGGCAAATGGATCATGAGGTCATGAGTTCCTGACTGACCTAATCAACATGGCAAAATCCTGTCTGTACTAAAAATACAAAAAAATTAGCCTGACATGGTGGTGAGCACCTGTAGTCCCAGCTAATTGAAAGGCTGAGGCAGAAGAATTGCTTGAACCCGGGAGGTGGAGTTGCAGTGAGCTGAGATTATGCCACTAGACTCCAGCCTGGGTGACAGAACAAGACTCTGTCTTGAAAAAAATAAAAATAAAAATAAATTAAGAGAAGATACATAAATTTATGTATGTAAGCTTTGTATATAAAAATATATTTATATATATTAAACATATATAACATGAAATTTTCAGAGTGCTTCTGTAATGAATTAACATACTCATTTATTTTTAGAATTTTATTTAAACTTGGTTTCCTGGAAATCCACTGAAATTAAAAATTGAGCGCAGTCATTTTCGAGGACTTTGTGGTTCACAGAAGGCGTGCAATTTGGGGGACAGCCTGACTGCCAGATCCCCCCTCCCCCAGCACATGCTAAGACCCAAGAGAGACTTGACTGGGGTTCAGAATTTTTTTGAAGAGAAAGTTTAAAAAGTTCAAGGAGAAGGACAAGATGAATGATAAGGCACTCGCCTTTTTATAGAAAAGGCATCCGGAGAAAATCATGTCAGCACTAGGCATTGAAGTCGAAAATGATATGCAGTCATAAACCTGGGAACTTAACCCAGCCCCATCACCCAAAGCATGCACGCACAAAGAAACCCTATTCTTTGATGGATGCTTCTGCAGGTCACCTTCATTCTGACCATTGGCTTTCCTAAGTCTCTGTCTCTGTAACCAGAGCTGGCTCAATTATGTCCCATCAAAAAGGACAGATAGCAGGAAGGCCAGGTTCAGGGAGGGAGCTATAATTTTAGCAGCACTTCCTGTTATGAGTCTGACTTCTGATCCCTTGTGCTTGCTCAGGTCAGTGAATTGCAGCAAATGGCATGCATGAGTCACTCTCTCTCCTGGGTCAAGCACAGGCTGTAGGCAGACGTCTGAAGGACTTTTCTCTTTTTAGCTCCGGGAATTACACATCCAGTTCACTTTGCTCTCAAAGCATGTAGTTTGGGCAGAATTGGTCAGCAATACATATGTATTTGAACTGAAATTTGTAAAATAACACAATAAGGTACTGTAACATTTTTATATTTAATCAGAGCAGAACTGTTCTCAGGTGCTACCTACCTAAGAAAACATTTTGTTCAAACTTCTCATCTGGAATAGGAGGAAGGCCTGGGAAAGGTAAGAAAGTTGCCTAAATCAAATTACTAATTAATGACAGAGCTGAGTCCAGCACCCAGTTTGTATGACATTCACAACAGGGAGGTGGTCTGTGTGTCTGCTGGGTCTGCTAGGCTTCCTCAGGTTGCCTCATCCATCAGACAACACTCAAACTTGGATGTGACATGAGTCACAAGAAAATGGGGCCAGGGGAACACTTTTGCAAAGACTTCTGTGGTAGAATTGCAGTGTGTTAGATACTGGAGGCCGTGATTCAGCATTACAGTTAGAATTTAATTTCCTTGTTTGTAAAATGAAAGGTAGTAGCTTCAGTGGTGATTCCCAAACAATGCCACATCTTTCTGAATTGCCAGAGACTGTTTCATAACCTCAGATGTCTGTGTCCCGTCCTAGAACTCCTAAACAGCAACTGCAGAGTTAAGAACGTAAATGTCTCATTTAGGATCCTTCAGTATTCTAATGACTACCTAGGTTAGAAAATGATTTTATTAGATTACTCCAGATTCCGTATTCAATTCTAATATTCTGTGATGTTAATCAGTATTTTCCAAAATGTGCTTCTACTGGAAATCATTTTATCATCAAGATTGAGAAGGAAATAAAAGATTGAGAACCTTTCAAGAAGTCTTTAATTAACTGAAAATTTTTGACTATATTTTCTCAATGTATTGAGATAAAGAACCTTTTTTTCTTTTTTTAAGACAGTCTCACTCTGTCGCCCAGGCTGGAGTGCAGTGGCGCAATCTCAGCTCACCGCAACCTTAGCCTCCCAGGTTCAAGAAATTATCCTGTCTCAGCCTCTCCAGTAGATGGGACTACAGGAGTGTGTAACCACACCCAGCTACTTTTTGTATTTTTAGCAGAGATAAAGTTTCACCATGTTGACCAGACTGGTCTCGAACTCCTGACTTCAGGTGATCCACCTGCCTAGGCCTCCCAAAGTGCTGGGATTACAGGCATGAGCCACTGCGCCTGGCCAAGAACAATTTTTTTAAAGCAAGAACCACTAGCACCTTAGAAACTAATGCTCCCCAGAAGATGTTTTTAGAATAATCTAAATTGTTAACACAAGAAGCCTACATACAAATATAGAAACTTCATAATTTAAAGAAAATAAACATGGTCACCCTCTTAAAAACAGTTAGATAAGGAAAACGGACTTACAAAATGATTCACTCAATCACTGAAGACACATTTTCTCTTAAGGGCTGAGTGTTCAAAATTAACAATAGATTTCTGAGGTGTCTGGCTCTTTAATGTAAATTTGTACTGCCTCGACCCCGAAAGGTGCTTCTCTTAGACCTTGTTTTTCTGGGAAAGGTGAAGAATAATGAGATGTCTACTTTATTTGAGTAGTCAGATGTTTACAAATGAGCAATCTCTAGATATATCTTCCTTTTGGAGTTTGCTTTCCTTTTGCAGTTCACCTCTATGGGTTTTAAATGTTTCCTCTGAGTCCAGATGAAAAACTAGCTTGAAATAAATACCCCATGACAGCCACAAAGCCCTTCTGTACAGAACTCTGTCCGCTGCCGATGGATTTGGAATGAGAGTCAGGCTTGTGCAGAGGCATCCGGGGTCAGATGCAGAATGACCCGCTCCTCTGGTTTCACTTAAACGCACATTTTCTCCATGGAGATAACACACACCTCCAGATCTGGTTACTTGCTTCATAAGGGGATCTCATTTGTCCGAATGTAATTTTTAGCCTTTGAAAATGTCTTAAACTTAGGTTTGTCCCCTTAATAATATACACTTTTTAAAAAGAGTCCTTTAACGAAAAGAGATGAGTGTACAGACACCAGGTAAGAAGTGGAAGTGCTAAGTAGTCATATTCATGAGGATTTCATCAAAAGGACGGCTGTTTTTGAAAAGCAGGCCGAGGACTGCCATTCCATCCTTAGCATTCACATCTGCACGTGTTCACGGGCTGCGGCTGCTCATAGCCTCTCCCACAGTGCCCGCCTCTGCCTCCTCATCTGACAGGGAATTCCTGACTCCTCTACTAGTGTCTGCATTTGTTGTTGATAAAGGGTTCATGGGAAAACACAAAAAAAATTGAGCCTCTTGCTGCCTTCATTCCTCCCTCCCACCCTCCCTCCATTACTCCCTCTCACCATCACTCCTTCCTTCCTTCCTTTTTCTTTCTTGCCCTCCATCCTTCTTTTTCCCGCCTCCCTTCCTCCCTCCTTCCTGTCCATCTGTCCTCCCTCATCTTTCAGCACTCTCCCCTTCCCTCTCTTTCCTGCTTCCTTTTTTTCTCTCCTTCCTTCCTTTCTTCTTTCATTTATCCCCCTCCCCTCCCACCCTTGTCTTCTCCTTTCCTTCCTTTTCCTTCTTTCACCCTTCTCTCTCTTCCTCTCTCTCCCTCCCTTCTGTCCTCCTCCCCCTTTCTTTCTTCTTTCCCTTCTTCTTCCTTCTTTCACTCTTACGTTTCTTCTTTCTTCCATCTGTCTTTCTACCTTTCTCCCTCTCTTCATTTCCTTTCTTTTTTCTTTCCTGCTTCTTTTCCATCTTCCTCCCTCCCATCTTCCCTCTTCCTTTCCTCTTTTCCTTCCTTTCTTCTTTTTCTTCCTTTCTTTTCCCTTTCTTTTTGAATATTCTATCTCCAAATTCTTATTGCACACTCATTACATGTCAGATAAAATTCTGTTTCCAGAGACAGAAGTAAAACACATAATTGTTTTCTTGAGAAAGCTGTGATTACTGAGCGTAACTGAACCAGGAAAGCCACCAACTGCACAATGGGGTTCTCAAGGTCATGTAGGAAGGACTGTGAGAACAGGGCATAAGGAGACACTGCGGAGCTGGGGTGCATGCGGAAAGGTGCCCAGACAGCTTGCCAGAGAAGAAAGTGCCTGCCTCAGGTCCTGAGGGGTACGGGAGAACCCACAGAATGTAGAAATGGAGAAAACACTTTCCAAGCAGCAGAAATCATATGTGGATGGCACAGAGATCAAAAACTACACTAACAAACCTCAACGAGTGTTCTGAAAGGACGGGGCATTTGTGGGACTGAGACTGTGTTGGACATGAGCCATGTCACCATGACCTGGGGTGCATAGTTGAGGAGAATGGACTTCGTCTGATAGGTGACAGGAAGAATTAGGGGAACTCATTTGAGCTAATGTGATCTTAGCTTCTGAAATGTCTAAAACCTCACTTTGACCCCTTTATCATCATAATATACATTCTTCAAAGGAGTCTTCCAAAAAAGGAATTGGTGCAGAGAAACCTGGTAAAAGGTAGAGTGTTAACTAATAATGTTCTGCACATTTGATCAAAAGAAGTGGTCTTTTTGAAAAACAGGTACAGGGCTGTCACTGACCAGCCCACCATGTCATGAAAAGCGCATTACATCTATAAAGACATGTGCTGCATAAAGACTGCGTGACATCGCTGTCAAATGTGTACCTTGCACATTATAACCACCTTAACGGAACGTGTATTGATAAATAGGTGGAGACATGTTTCCTAATAGGCAATGAATCCTATGAATGTGTTCATATGTGTTCAGAATAAACGTAACCACTCTACTTACACTGATTACCACAGGGACAGCAGGAAAATAGGAACAAAATCAGTTTAAATAACATGGTTTTCATTTTCCTCGGCTTTTCTGTTATTTACGTTTTTTTGTTGTCTCTTCAATCTGATGAAGGCTCTTTTTGTTTTAATGATTGATAGCTTTCCTAGAGCCCCGTTTATTCCTTAAGAGAAAGACAGTATTTTCTTGACGATATTGAAGTTCTTTAGATGTTTTCGCGCTTCATTTTCGAAGCTTTCGCTGTAGCGCTTAGACTCATTTCTCCAGGTTCTGCTTGTTTGTTTTTGTTTCTAATTAAGTGGATTTTATGGTTCAGGGATTTAGACAATGCCAAAAAATGTAATTAAAATCACACTGGTCACAAGAGGGGACTTTTGGAAAAAGCATATATTATTCCCTTCCTGAAAAAGGACGTTGGCCAAGCTGATTTTTATCTAATTGTTTAGAAGGCCCAGGAGCTATCAGCTCTCCACACAACTTGTCTCCCTGCCAGCCCTCTGGGTTTCAGAGGCCTCTTCTTCAAAGTTCAAAGACCAGCTTCACATTTTCTGTGAACCTTCTTTGGAATCTGCCCGAGGGAAGCACTTTGAGGTTAATCCCATGGCCTAACTCCAAATGAGGGGGCAAATGTATGTCTTTTATGAAAGACTCGCTCAAATCAGAATCTCAGGGAGCTCCCAAGAGTAGCCTTTGACACAGAGTGGTGGCCGGCTCAAGTCAGTTAAAAGGAGCCAGAGGATGGCAGACATTTACATTTGGTGGCTGAGATGGACCATTTCCACCAGAAAATAGAAGAAGGAGATGGCTTGGTCTGTTTTCCTTTCAAAGATCTCATGATAGAGGATGCTGCAGAGTCACAGTAAGTTTTTTTTGCTTAAGGATATGATGACTAAATCATGACCCTTGGCAAATTCCCATCTTAATGCACTCACAAAGCAGCTGGAAACTTCACTGAAATACACAGAAAGCTCATTGGGAAATGTTTGGTTGCCATTTTAAAGAATTTTTACAAACATAAATAAAGGCAGATTAATAAATTCGTACAAATATAGGTGACGATGGAAGAAGGGCTTGTCGTAAAGTAACCATAGTCTGTGTAAAGAAAAGTTTATAACAAATTAACTCTTGGAAAGAGAGGAAGAAGGAAGGAAGGAAAGGAGGAAGAGAGGGAGGGAGAGAGGGAGGAAGGAAGGAAGAAAGGAAGGAAGGAAGGAAAGAAGGAAGGAAAGAATGAAGAGAATAAGGGAGAAGATAGGGGAGGGAGAGGGAGGGAAGGAGAAAAGAGAGAAAGAAATGGGGAGGAGGGAGGAAGGCGGTAGGAGGAATCCTAATATCTATGGAGATGCCAGGGCACCAGCAGAGGACTGAGGACGTCTTCCTTCCTGCTCACCTGGATTGTGCCTCACTTACTGGTGAACTTGCAATAGTTAGTTTTCCTCTCTGAATCTCGATTTCTTTTTTTTGAGACTGAGTTTCACTCTTGTTGCCCAGGCTGGAGTGCAATGGCACGATCTCGGCTCAGTGCAACCTTCGCCTCCCGGGTTCAAGCATGAATCTCAATTTCTGTATCAGCACAAATTGCAGAATTGGAGGAAATAATTTGTATTGTTTCTTCCTCTCTAAAATTTTGGTGAGTATATGTGTGTGTGCTGCAAATTTCCCTTAAAACCTGATAGATAGCAGGAAAAACACTTCTGAAATTGATGTGATTGTCATGTGTTTGTTCCACAAAACTAGGAAAGCAAGCAAACAGTGAGAACTTATCACATTTTCATTTTTGCATTTGCAGTTTTGCATTCAGAACTAATCTATCAATGCACATGATTTCTTGGAGTTCTCTTCCCCCTTGAATGGGTCTTGAAAAAAGAAGCTGTTGATCCGGACGTAGAGATTATGTCCTTTATTTCAAATTTTAATTTCTTGAAATCATTTCTAGTTTCTTGGAATATGCTTGAAATTTCTACATAAATGACATTATTCATCTGACAGACTTAAAAACCTCCCAGGTATATATCTTAATACCTTCTAGAAATTTTAGTAAGTCTTTTTAAATGTTCATGTTAGAGCATCAGGTTTCTTCCTTCTGTACCGATGACGAGTTAATGCAGACAAATAGTCACAAAGAAGAGAGAAATGAGCAAATTCACTGATTAGGGTCCTGATGTATTTGTTGGCTTCAGACAGTCTTTATGCCTATATCTCCGCAAACATAGAACAAGACTTGGTCCTTGTTTACGTTCACTCTGAGGTGGGAGAAAAGCCGGCTGTCGGACCAAGCTCCTCCTAGGTTCACAATCTCCCAGCGCCTCCTCACTTTGGCACACAGGCTGCTCGCAGTCTAGCCTCTGCCCTCCTGCCTGGCTTCCTTTGCCAGTACCCCCTTCTCTCTCTCTCCCACAACTCAGGCATGGGCGTGCATGCACACAGACGTACACTCCCTTTTCCCCAAGTAAGTTACATCCTATGGTTTCTTTGACCATGGCGTCCTCTTTGACTGGGGAGCTCTGTGCCATCCTCTCTAAGTGGCTGAACTTTGTACTTTACGACTCAGCTTGAACCTCATTTTTCAGGCAGTCTCCCCTACTGTCTTGTCTCTCTTCTGCGTTTCTCCAGCACTTCATTGCATCGTTTACACGTTGAGTTGCATTATCGGTTTACCAGTGTAAACAGGGCAGGAGCTTCTCAGAGACAAGAACTGTTACTTCCTTTAATATCCCTAGCCCTGAGCCCTGAGCGGGTATCCAACAAACATTTGTAATTTGGGTGCTATGGAGGGCTTTTAGATCAAAAAGCAACAAAAGGCACACATAATTTAAATTGATAAAGAAGCTGTAGATCGCATCCTAACGAGAGCAGTGGTGTTCAGTCTGGTAACTCAGAACGGAAGGCTCAACGATTGTCTTCTGAAATTTGATATCCACGTCAGTGACTCCAGGTGGCATAAGAATGGAAGACTGTTTGCACTCCAGCCCTTCACTTCACCGAGATTTGTAGGAGAAAGCTACTTTCAACCCTCAGTAGCCAGAAGGGTTAAAAATGGCTGCCTTCCTCCTACACTGCCTTAAGCAGGGCAGTAACTTCTAAGTAGGCCGGAAAGACTGACTCAAACCTGGGGTCACAAGTGTGTGGCTATGCTCAGTAAGAAAGAATTAGAACTGAACATAAATTAACAAGGTTATAACCTAGTAAAAGCTTTCCCACAGTGGAAGCATTTTGAGATTGAATTTTGCCTTACTACGTATTTTAGAAAATCAATAAAAATTAATACTAATGCTTCAGAAATGAGTAAGCAGGGAGAAAGCCATGCTGTAATTTCTAGACATCATGCAGAGCAGGCAGCTCCCGCAGTGAGGAGGATGGCCCTGGCCCTCGTAAATGTTGGAAAGGGGACCTGAAATTCCTGGTTCACACACAGCCCAAACCTGCCATTGTTCTAGGCCGTCCTCTCACAGTGTCATGAACAAGATCAAGGTCTCCAAAGATGATTCGATTTGGGCCAGGTTAATGCTGATGGAAAAGACTTTGAAAAAGATTGTTTAAAGTAAATTTTTCAAAAAGAAAGTTAAATAACTCTTTAAAGTGCCATTCAGTGAGAAAACCAATCCGCCACGTACACTCAGATCTGGTGGGAATGCTCCTCTTTCCACTCTCTGCTGTATGCAGCACAAAGCCAGCTCACCTGGGCATCAGGAGGAAAGCGGAAGTCAGAGGGCACCTCTCTTTGCAGGGTATGTCACCTTTCCTTCCTGGAGGAAATTGAAAGAGGAGAAATGTGTCACCGCTTTTGTTACCGCATCAAATCTGGTGACTCCTCTGTTTTTACTAATGATATTTCCTTTGTCTCAAACTCCCTCACCTTTCCTGCTGGAGCTCCAAGCTCCAGCTCCAATGTCCCCACGGAGCCCCCCATGCAGAATAAAGCATGCCACTCTCCCTGCCACAGAGTACCAGGGCTTTGTTCAGAACTGTTCATTATAAGCCCTTCATAACCTTCCGAGTCTGACCTACCAAACAACCTCAGCTTCTGTGAGGGTCAATCAGCATCCTTCACATCTCAGGAGTACCAAAGCCTAGCCGGACCTAAACAGTAAAGGCATCACCGATGTACACCATGCGTTTTTACTGTGTTGATTTGCTTGTTTGGCATTCTGAATATATGTGGAAATTTAAGTTCAAACAAGGGGGTTTAAGTTCAATGTAAGTGGAAATTTAAGTTCAAGCAAGCAAATTGTTGCTTGAACTTAAAGAGCAGGTGCATCTGATCAAATACACAGATATCGGTAAGAAAGGATAATAGTACGTGAAGATGTTTTCATTAGATGTGCAGTTTCTGCACAGAACTCAACTCTTTGGCTGCTGGATAAATTCTAGTCTCTTTGGGAAGATTGTCAAGAAATACTTGCACACTTAGAGCTGACATGCACAGTCGAAAATACAAGGGGCTTTGCTTTTTCTCTACTAAAAATAAATCTTGGCCTTGTGGGTAAAGTCAGAACTGACCTGTGAACAGAAGCCATTGGTGTATCCATTAACAATTTTATTTTACTATGATTCTATCATACATGCAAAAGTAAATATACAGTTGACCCTTAAACAACACGTGCGTTGGGGCACTGATGGCTTCCATTGTCCTGACACAGTAGAAAAATATTTGCATCGCTCTTGACTCCCCAAAATCTTAACTACTAGTAGCCGGCTATTGACCTGAAATCTTACCAATAACATAAAGAGTGTGTCAACTCATATTTTGTATATGTATTATACACCATATTCTTAAAATAAAGCAAGCTAGAGAAAACGTTATCAAGAAAATTATAAGAAAGAGAAAATACATTTACTATTCAATAAGTGAAAGTGGATCATCACAAAGTTCTTTGTCCTCAGTGTCTTCCTGAACAGGAGGCAGAAGAGGAGGTGGTTTTGCTGTCTCAGGGGTGGTCGAGGTGAAACCAAATCCACATATAAGGGGACCGATGCAGTTCAAATCCACGTTGTTCAGGGGTTAACTATGTATATATAAATATATACACATAGAAATACGCTATTTTTATGCACAACATAATGATATCTTGGTCAATAACAGACTGGCTAAATAGTGGTGGTCCCCTAAGATTAAAATATAGTATTTTTATTATACCTTTTCTATATTTAAATATATCTAGATACACAAATACTTACCATTGTGTTGTAAGTACCTGTAGAACTCAGTGTAAGGACCTGCTCTACAGATTTGTAATCTGGGAGGAATAGGCTATTTCATATAGCCTAGGTGTGTAAGCAGGCTCTATCATCTAGGCTTGTGAAAGCACGCTCTATGATACTGGAACAAGGACACGTTTCTCAGAGAGCATCCCTGTCATTAAGCAACACAATATTGTATTTACGTATATGAACAGCTTCAAAATTAAAAATGAAATCAATTGTGCCTGAAACTCAAATTTAGAGTATTCACTTTTCCCTCTGAAACCCACAATATACATTTTCTGATTGTGTCTTATTTTCTTCCCAGAAGTAACTAGTGACCTGTATGTTTATGAACTCTTCAGTATTTCCATATTGCATGTCTGAAAACATATAAACACATCAGTATCTATTTTAGACCTACAGAACATGTGACTGTTGGTGATCTGCATCGGCATGAATTTTTCTGTCAGAATTAACGTTTTGAAAATCATCTGTTTATGTGTATAGCTGTAATTGATTCATTTTATTTTACTATTTTAGAGTGAAATTGTACAAATATATCATAATTCATTACTCCAGTTAGTTCTAATAACACTTGATGGTTCCTAATTTTTTTTACATAATGTAAAAATTTATATTCAGATGCACATGAACACGGGCCTCTTCAGGATCGAAATTTAGGAGTGAATATTTTTCCATGTATTTGATAATACTTTCTTTCATCAAACTTTAAAATTTTTGATAATGTGATAGGTATAAAATGTCATCTTGTGGTATTTCTTTCAAATAAATTCTGTTATTATATGTGTATTAAAAATTAGAAAATATAGAAAAGCATGATTAAGTATATCATGTTAATAACACCCAGAAAGTAACACTTTTAATATTTCGGTACCTATACTTCTTGATCTTTTTAAACAAAGTGAGATAGTGTCCTATGTGCTGTTTGTAACCTGTTTTAAAAATTAACAATTTTAAACTTTTGATTTCCGTTTATTTACATCTTTCCTAATTTCTGTATCATTTTCATATTTTTGAATGAACCTACATATTATTTTAGCTGGTTTGCTTGAACTGTTTTCTAATGCAGGACTCTGCAGTAAAATCCAGTTTTGCATTCTTAACTCTTTTCTATGCTTGTGCAGTCACTTTTTATGATACTGGCTTGCATAGAACGTTTATAAGGTATCCCATTTTTGTTGATGGCTCTAGTTGCTTCTTCATGGTGTCATTGTGCCCCTAGATCTAATCCCTGTAAATTACAGTTATGAGAAAGCTTAATGAATTCCAGTTAATTTATTATTATTATTATTTTTGGCTAGCATACACTGCAGGTGTACTTCATACCACATGGAATCAGAGGAAAAGATACTTGGTTGTATCATAATTAGTGATGTTAAAACTGACCATTTTGTTGAGATGAAGACAGTCATCCTTATATAGGGGTATCTCAGAGATATTGGAGGTTGGGTTTCATGCCATAATTAAGTGAACACTGCAGTAAAGTGAGTCAGAAAATTTCTTGGTTGCTCTGTCCATATAAAAGTTATGTTTATACTCTACAATAGTCTATTAAGTGTGTTATAACATTACTTTTCAGAAAACAATGTACGTACCTCAATTTAAAATACTTTAATGCTAAAAAACATTACCTGAGACTTCAGTGAGCAGTAATGTTTTTTGCTGGTGGAAGGTCTTCCTTTGATGTTGATGGCTATTTACTGATCAGCGTGGTGACTCCTATAGGTTGGGGTGGCTGTGGAAATTTTCCTTTTTTTTTCGGACACAGTCTCACTCTGTTGCCCAAGCTGGAGTGCAGTGGCAATCTCAGCTCATTGCTGTGGAAATTTCTAAAAGTAAAACAACAATGAAGTTTGCCACATCAGTAGACTTTCTTTCGTGAAATATGCCTCTGTAGCCTTAATGCTGTTTATAGTATTTTACCTACGTTAGAACTATTTTCAAAATTGAGTCAATCCTTTCAAAGCTTGCCACGAATTTTTCAAATAAGTGTATGTAATATTCTAAATACATTTCAACAAATGTTCATAGCATCTTCACCAGGAATGGATCCCATCTCAGAAAACCACTTGTGTTGATCCATAAGAGGCAACTCCTTATCCTCATCTATTCCAGTTTTATAATGAGATTGCAGCGATAGTCACATCTTCAGCCTCCACTTCTAATTTTGTTTTCCTATTCCCACAGCATCTGTGGTTATTTCCTCCACTAAAGTCTTGAACATCTCAAAGTTATTCATAAGATTTGGAGTCAAGTTCTTTCAAACTCCTGTTAATGTTGATATTGGAACCTCCTCCCATAAATCACAAGCATTTTTATTGGTATCTAGAACTGAAATTTCTTTCCAGAAAGTTTTCCATTTATTTTCTCATATTTATCAGAAGAATCGCTATCTGTGGCCGCTATGGCTATACTAAATGTATTTCTTAAATAATAAAACTTGAATGTTGAAATGATCCATTCATCCTTTGGCTACAGGATGTATGTTGTTTTAGCGGGCATGAAAACAACAGTAATCTCCTTTTACGTCTTTATCAGAGATCTTGGGTGATCAGGAGCATTGTCAGAAAGCGGTAATATTTTGAAAGAATTTTTTATTTTGTCTCAGCAGTAGGTCTCAACAGGGGACTTAAAATATTTAGCAAAGTATGCTGTAAATAGATGCACCATCACCCAGGGCTCAAGCAAGGTAACTTTACCATAATTTTTAAGAGTTACAGGGTTTTCAGAATGGTAAGTGAGTGTTGACTGACTGCATTATCCCCTTAAAAGTGAGTTAGCCTGGCTTTTGAAGCTTGGAAACCAGACACTGACTTCTCTCCAGCTATGAAAGTCCTAAATGGCATCTTCTTCTAACAGAAGGTTGTCTTATCTACATTGAGAATCTGTCATTTAGTGTAGTGGTTTTTTTCAATGATCTTAGCTAGATCTTCCAGTAACTTACTGCAGCTTCTATTCATAAGTCAGCATTTGCTGTTTCATTTTGATACTTTTCTGTTGGGGAGATGTCTTCTTTTCTTGTATTTCATGAACCAACCTCTGCTAGTGTCAAACTTTTTTAATGCAGCTTCCTCGCTTCTCTCAACCCTCATTGAATTAAAGAGTGTCAGGGTTAGGCTTTGGCTTAAGGAAATGTAAATGGTTTGATCACCTCTTCAGACCCCTAACATTTTCTCCATATTAGCAATAAGGATTTTTTTCCTTATCATTCATGTGTTCACTGGAGTAACGTTTTTAATTTCCTTCATGAACTTTTCCTTCACATTTACAACTTGGCTAACTGGTGCAAGAGGTTGGGCTTTGTGACTATCTAGTCTTTTGGCATGCCTTCCTAAGTTTAAATATTTTCAGCTTTTGATTTAAAATGACTGACTTGGGACTCTTTCACTTGAACACTCAAGGGGTCATTAAAGGGTTCTTAATTGGTTCAGTTTCTATATTGTTGTCTCTCAGTGAATAGGAAGGGCCTGAGGAGGAGAGAGTGGGAATGGTTGGTCACTGCGGGAGTCAGAACATACACATTTATCAGGTAAGTTCTCTCTTTCATAGGTGCAGTGCATGATGCCCTAGGCAACTACAAGAGCCACATCAAAGATCACTGATCACAGATTACCATACCAGATATAATGGTAATGAAAAAGTTTGAAATACTGTGAGAATTACTAAAATGTAACACAGAGACAGAAGTGAGCAGATGCTGTTAGAAAAATGGCACTGGTAGGTTTGCTTGATGCAGGATTGTCCCAAACTTTGAATTTGTATAAAACCCAGTATCTGCAAAGCACAGGTAAACAAAGAACAATAAAATGAGATATGCCTGTAGAGTTATGAATTTTTCTTTGCAATGAAAAATAATTGATGTGGGGTTGCTTTGGCATCAATAGGTCACCTAGTGATTTTAATCTCTATATTCCTTGTCTAAATTAATCTCACTATGCTTTTAATTGCAAGGTGTCTATTCATGCTTACATAAATAGACGCTAAACTATTTACATATTTATTGGCGACTTAATCTTCCTTTCTTATAAATACCTATTAACTGAATTGTGTTCATTTCTCTATTGAGCTACTTGCATTTGTTAACTGATTGGTAAAATGTCTCTGTATATTTTTGACACTAGTCATTTGCCATTTATATGTGTCATAGATACTTTCTCTGAAGGTGAAGACGTATTTTCCAAACTTTAAGTTGCTTTGGGATTAAAATAATTCTTTTGAATTTAAATATAATCAATTTAAAACTTTTTAATTTACAGTTGTTATTTTATGTGTGGTTTATATATAGTCCTCTCTTCAAGAATATGAAGATATTTTTCTCTTTTATTCTATGTTTTTAGTTGCCATCCACACTTAAGCCTTTAAGTAACGTGGAATTCACTTCTGTGTATCTTATGGGAGTGAGATCCTAGTCAATTTTTGTCCTTATCACCAATATTCTCAGCACCATTTACTGAATAATCTATATGTCCTCTAATATCTACAATATTAGTTTTGACTTGCAGAAAATATCCTTATATTCCTGGTCTCATTTTTTGTTTTGTTTTTACTGTATGTTACTTTTTTTCTCTATAGTGTTTTTATTATTATAACTTTTTGATAAGTCGTTCTATGGTAAGACAGTTTTTCTCATTTAGGTTTTGTTTTCTTTTGCCATCATGTCATGCCATCGTCAAAGCTAGAGTGAAGTGGTGCAATATTGGCTCACTGCAACTTCTGTTTCCAAAGTTCAAATGGTTCTCCTGCCTCAGCCTCCTGAATAACTGGAATTACAGGTTCCCACCACCCTATTCAGCTGATTTTTGCATGTTCAGTAGAGACAGAGTTTCACCATATTGGCCAGGCTGGTCTTGAACTCCTGAACTCAAGTGATCTGCCCTCCTTGGCCTCCCACAACGTTGGGATTACAGGCGTGGGCCACGGCACCTGGCCACATTTAGGCTTTCATCCAGATAGTGTTGACTATCTTAGACTTTTTTTTCTTTCAAAATTTTAAATCAAGTTTTGGGGTTCTAGGAAAAATCTTGTTCAATGTGTGTTGTTCAGAGTTTCAAATTTGTCTATTTATCCACTATCCCATCAGACAATTCAAAAGTTGACTCTACAAATTATGGGATGAAATTTTGCTGACTGACACTTGAATTGAAAATTATATCCTTGCAGAAAAAACAAAGATGAAAACCTCATCCTGAGGGAGATACAACAATAGTGGTGAGGATTTGAACATTTCCTGGAAGCTGATGATCTCTTCTGCTGTTTCACTGAGGATGAGGAAAGGGAGCAATGATGGAGAATTCAACGAAACAAAACATAATGAAACAAAGACCCACCCCCCATTTCCTAGAATTGTTCTATACTCATGGTAACCAAGAGCTAGCAGAACTCGTTTTAAACAATCTTATTAACCAGTAACAGTTCTATAGTCTTCATAATAAGCAAAAGTCAGGATTGTTTTTAAGCCTACATAATCCCTTCAGTGGCAGAGTGCCCTAGTGAAGAAATCTCTGAAAGCCAGCCCATCAGTGGCAGCCTCATAGTCTGAAAGTCAGTCAATGGGGTAGGTGATGCAGCCCAGTGACGTCAGCCCAGTACTGGCCTCTACGCGCAGGGCAAAACTTGCCACTAAAGTTGTAGACAGTCCATTCCCACTTCTTGAAACAAAAATATTTTTTCTCAAACTGATGTCTGACTCCTGCCTCACCAACCAACACAACTCAAGACAAACTGTTTCCTAAGATCTGCAGTTTGCTTTAGATTACAAGGACGTTTCTGTTCACCATAGTTCTTCTTCACTTAAGTAAGCAACGAATTCATACTCATTGCATCATATTTTCAAGGGAAAGCCTTATTCTTGACAATAGTATCTTCTTAGAAAATGGCTTGTGTGGTAGATCAAAGAACAGGAAGACAAGGGATTTGAAAGAGGGGCACAGAGATGAATCTACGTAAGTGGGTACAATGCATGTGGAATTATTGTGTTTTACGTTATTAATGTCCAAAAGAGTGTCCACAGGCCAGTCACTTAACAACCAGTATTTGTGACTTCTCCTTTGTAGTTCTTGGCCAGTTCAACGCTTCTCCAGTGGGTCAATGAATGGAGTGGTTATGGTGGCTAAGATTAAGATTTTGTGTAAACCAAATAGCACAGATTCCCACTCACCAAGACTGATCAAGCTATTCCTGTTGTTGAAAGCCCAGTATTTCTTCTGAATTCTCAAGTGACAGCTCATAAAGACCAGAAAACTACTTGGTGGGGATTGATTTTATTAAACCCCATTTATGCCGTGGAGCAAGTGATTCATGCTTCTCAGATGTAAAATATGCCAACTGCATTCACAAGAGCAGGGACCATGGCTTGGTTAACCCTCTTATGCTGCGTCTATTGTAGGCCCACATGGAACCATTTTGAACACTCTCTGTCAGATTGAATATTGCAGGGCAGGAGCAAAGAAGCAGAAAACATGGGATATCTTTGGTGACCCACCCAAATATTTTGGCTCCACTTTTTGTCTAGCCAGTGCTGCAATGACCAGCTCTTCAGAGGTGTGGCAGCACTTGGCCTCAGCTGCTATCTCTTGCTTTCTGAGATTTCTAAGGAGATGCCTGTGCCCAGGAATGCATGGCCTGGAAGTGTATGGGAGTTAATGACATAGAGCAATGGGCACCAATGAGGGAGGGAAGCGTGGGGAAATGGCTTTCGCTCTTACACTGTCCCATTCCTTTTCCCTGAAATCACCCCCCAAAATTTACCAGCTAGAAGCAAGCCTTGTCTCAGATCTGCTTTCCAGTGAGTTCAGGCAAGACAGTATCTACTATTACTCCAATATACAAATGAGAAATGTGAGCGTTTGAAAGATTAAATAATGTGTGTGAAGCCTCAGAGGCAGTGAACAGTGTGGACAGAATTTGAATGCATGCCTGTTTGCCTGCTGTTTTCAGCAGCATTTTTAAGATGTCATGATTATTATAAAACGTTGCCTTGGAACAAATGATTTACCATTTTTTGAGTGCTCCAGTTTGAAAATGTCTGTTACTTTATCTATGAAAGGAAAATAATTTACCTAAATTCTAAAGTTGAAATCTAATTAAACCATCTTAAAAGGTTCTGAATATAACATTGACCAAATAACAATACAAGAAGCGATGAAACAGGTGAAATTGTTGTCATCAAGATGAAGTTTGAATCTCAGAGTTTCTACTATCTACATCTTGGGTAACTTATAATCTTCCTGAAACTCTTTCTTGAGTAGAAAAATATATGTAATAATTTTACATGAAGACTTTATAAAAGATACATTGGTTTGAAAATAACACAATATTTATCTCATTGCCTGGAAGAAAATTAGCAGGCAACAGGCTTTTAAATGTTGGTATCTTACAGGACGTTAAGCACAAACCTACAACAATATAAAGCACTGAACAGAATTCAATGAAAGAGAAAATCCAATGGTATAAAGTAGTAATTTGTTTGTTATGTAAATAATGAAACAGGCATTGGGGATGGATGGTCCTGGGAACTGAGGCTGGACTGTGTCTCAACTGTGAAAATGTCTTTGGAATTCCTGATGGGTCTAACGGTGCTCTGTTTCCTGTGGACCTTATTCTAGTTGCCAGACTTTCTGGGGTAGAAGACCTCTGGATACAATGGACTCGAAGCTTCTTTGATAGAAATTATGTTTGAAAAATAACTATAGAGAATAGTTGAAAGAGAGAGGAAAGGAAGAAAGGAGGGAGAAAGAAAGAGAGAGAAGGAAGAAAGAAAGACAAAGAGGAACGAAGAGAAAGAGCAAAAGAAGGAAGGAAGCACTAAAGAATACAAGAAAGAAGGAAGGAAGGGAGAAATGGAGAGAGGGAAGGAGGGAGGGAGGAAGGAAGGAAAGAAGGAAGATAAAGGTAGGAGGGGGAGAAAAGGTAGGAGGAGAAATCAAGGGAGGAAGAAAGAACTCCAAGAAGAAAGGAACACCGAAGAAGTGAAGACCCCAGAAGACGGCTCACTTCACATGAACTGAATCCTTTTAACACCTTTGCTCCTCACATGAAAACATTTCGGTCTGTGGTTCGGTTTTATCTTTGGCTCCAGTTCTAAACCATGACAGGGAATCCTCTCTGTTGTCAGCCAGGAACAAAGGCTCTTGAGCTCCTGTTGAAGCTGAATTTTGTAACCATAAAAGGATGTAGGACAGAGAACAGCCATGTAGCTGACTATGGTACCATTAAATCACAGGAGCTTTAGTTTGAGTGGGTAGGTACACAGATTTTCTATAAAGAGAATATATAGGCTGGGCGCGGTGGCTCACGCCTGTCATCACAGCACTTCGTAATGCTGAGGCGGGTGGATCAGGAGGTCAATAGATCGAGACCATCCTGGTCAACGTGATGAAACCCTGTCTCTACTAAAAATACAAAAATTAGCTGGGCATGGTGGCGCGTGCCTGTAATCCCAGCTACTCGGGAGGCTGAGGCAGGAGAATTGCCTAAACTCAGGAGGCGGAGGTTGCAGTGAGCCGAGATCGCGCCATTGCACTCCAGCCTGGGTAACAAGAGGGAAACCCCGTCTCAATTTAAAAAAAAAGGATATATATAACTTAATGGGAAAATGCATCAAACATCTATATGTCTTATTGTGTGTAAAGAAGGCTAGTGAGAGGATTAGAACCAACACAGAATTACCAGCAGCTTCCCGCTGCTGATGCATTAGTTGGAATGTTCGCAGGTAAGAGCCGGAAGTCCAGCCAACTTGCACTGAGCACTTAGTCTATGCTAGGAACCTTATATATGTGTCTCATTTGGTTCACACAAAACTCTATGACAGGAACCACTATCCCCATTGTACAGATGGGTTAAACTGAGGTTAGGAGAAAATTTTAAAGAACTCCACCAAGCTCACAGTTTGGAAAGAAAGAGAATTGGGATTTCAACGCAGAATGGTCTCAGTTCTTTTCAGGTAAAGTTGAGTCTGCAGCCAGCTTCACAGCACTACGGAGCCCAGTGGATCAACGGGAGAGGAGGATCTTGGCCAAGCAGGAGCACAGAGCTGGGCCAGGGTGGAGATCAGGAGCAGGTCAGGCTTGCGAACAAGACTCAGATGAAGGCAGCTGTGGGAAATCGGGACTCCGAGGAGAGCCAGAAGCAGGATCTGAGTTCCCTCTAAAATGCAGGAACGAGGAGCAAGGGCGGCCTCTGTACCTCAACACAGAAAGCCTGTCCATGCCCAGAGCTCGGCTGCGTGGGCTGAAGTCACCTGCAGGTCCTGCAGTCTTTTGTTTGCTTCCTGTGCTACCAGCTGATTTGGACCTCCGCCTCAAGACACGGCTCCAATTAGTTTAAATACGCTGCACTGAGCTTAAACAAATATCAAAACACATTTCTGCTCCTGCCTCTCACTCTCCCCCCACAACCTTAGCAGGAATCCTAATGGTTCAAGTGCAACGAATACCAATAGTTCTCTTGTTTCTTTCTGTTAGAGAAGCCACAATCTAAGCCACTTGATTCGGCTCATCTGTGTGCCATCAGTTTCCAAAGAGTTGAGGTGCTGCGTATGGCACAAGCTGAAAAATGGTACCAAAGACATCTCACTGCGAAGCCGAATTCCAAGTTACCACAAAAGCATCTGTGAATTATGATTTCGATCTTGCTTTTGTTAATTTACCTTTTGTATCCAATGTGCTTTCGTGGAGCATCTCTTGTTGGAAAAAAATCATGTGTTAATGCAGTTTCTGGGACGCCAAATTTAACAAAATAGAATAAAGTAACGGCAAAAATGTAATGTTCCTGCATGAAGCAGAGAGAAGGGACTTAGTTACATAGTAATGTAGAAAGGGAAAAAATACACGTATGATTTTATAGTATTACAAAAGCACACAGTTAAAGTGAGGCAGGTGAGGTTCAAATAAATCCTCAGTGGACTTACAGACAGACACCAGGTCCGTTTGCATAATGCAGAACAGGCTTCTGGCTGGAAGAGGCATTTAAAGCAAGTCGGAAAACAAGGACTCTGTTTGCCATTGAAGGACACAAGGACTTTGAATTCAATCCCGAGTGTAATGGAAAGGCTTTGGAGTTTCTGATCAGAAGATTGTCCAAGTGCATTCATAAGAGGGATCACGCCACTTTATGGGTGGGTTCATGAGAAGGATCACACTTTCTTTGACAGCTCACGTGGAAGTGTGTCCTTACTTCCAGCAGAAGGAATCTTCCAGCAGAAGAAACCATTAGTTCTATTTATTTACTTATTGTCTGCCTTCTACAAGCAAAATGCAAGCTTTGCAAGAGCAAGGACTTCTCTTTCTTTCTTCCATTATTCCAATGCCTAGAACACAACAGCACACAGCTGGCTACTTGATAAATATTTAGCATTTGTCAGCTGTCAATTATGCGTGGAGCCTTACGTAGCCTCTTTATTTAACCCCTGCATAGACAATTATTCTTGTTCCCATTTTATACATGAAGGAACTGAGTTTCTGTAAGGTCATAAATCTAAAGCGAATCACTTGGCCACATCTCACTTGTGAACATGTTTGCTTGGAGGTAGGGATTTGGCAGAGGGTAGCTTGGTTCTCTGGCAACGAGAAGGGGAAATGGGTCCCAGCCGAATCCAAGGACTTTGTAAATTGGAAGGTAACTGTGTCCTCAGTGGAGTCCGTCACAGAGGCCTGGCTACATCAGCAGTCTAAGGTGGTGCCTCTTGAAACTGTCTGCCACTAGACTCACCCGGCTACCTGTGGTGAGGGCAGAGGGTTTTCTAAAATATTCAAGCCAGGGACTGTCCCCGGATATCGGGTGTTGGCAGAGACATTAATAGGAACGCTTTTACACTGTTGGTGGGAGCGTAAATTACTTCAACCATTGTGGCAGACAGTGTGACGATTCCTCAAGGATCTAGAAATAGAAATGCTATTTGACCCAGCAATCCCATTGCCCAAAGGATTATAAATCATTCTATTATAAAGACACATCCATACATATGTTCATTGTCGCACTATTTACAATAGTAAAGACTTGGAACCCACCCAAATGCCCATCAATAATAGACTGGATAAAGAAAATGTGGCACATATGTACCATGGAATACTATGCAGCCATAAAAAACGATGAGTTCATGTCCTTTTCAGGGACATGGCTGAAGCTGGAAACCATCATTCTCAGCAAATCGACACAAGAACAGAAAAACAAACACCACATATTCTCAATCATAAAATGGTGTTGAACAATGAGAACACATGGACACAGGGAGGGGAACTTCACACACAGGGGCCTGTTGGGGCATGGTGGGGGCTAGGGGAGGGATAGCAGGGAGTGGGGGGGATTGGGGAGGGATAACATTAAGAGAAATACCTAATGTAGATGACGGGGTGATGGATGCAGCAAACCACCATGGCACGTGTATACCTGTGTAACAATGCTGCACGATGTACACATGTACCCCAGAACTTAAAGTTTAATTTTAAAAAAGGAAGAAATAAAAGAAAAAAGGGAAGAAGAAATGTCTTCAGATTCTCATAGAGATCTGTGAGTCACAGAAGACTAAGAACTACTATTTGTGACTTTTAATATGCCAATAAATATTCTAGAGTGGAAAAAAAATCCTCACACAAAAAAGGAGCTTCTTTTTTTTTTTGAGACGGAGTTTCACTCTTGTTACCCAGGCTGGAGTGCAATGGCGCAATCTCAGCTCACCACAACCTCTGCCTCCTGGGTTCAGGCAATTTTCCTGCCTCAGCCTCCTGAGTAGCTGGGATTACAGGCACACACCACCATGCCCAGCTAATTTTTTGTATCTTTAGTAGAGACGGGGGTTTCACCATTTTGACCAGGATGGTCTCGATCTCTTGACCTTGTGATCCACCCACCTCGGCCCCCCAAAGTGCTGGGATTACAAGCGTGAGCCACCGCGCCCAGCCAAAAAAGGAGATTCTTACAAAGACTTCTGTGGCTCAGGGTGGCTTGAAAGCAACAGGGTGGATTCTGTGCCTTCAGCAAGACGCCTGTAAGGAAGGTAAAGGAGGGTCTGCGTAGCTTGGTGGCCACACAGACTGGAGTCAGGGACATCCCAGTGTAATTTCAAGTGGACGTTGGCCACCTCAGCAGATCCGACATAGTGACAACACATGCAGAGGGGTCGCATCTCTCAGCACCCAGTCAGTGCCCGGGTCTCATGGGAATGGCCACCCAGACAGGCTGCAGCTCAGCCTTGGCCAAAGGCCAAAAGGAATCCAGACTCAGAGCAGAATTTACCTTGAATTAAGAAACAATAAGGAAGCATTTGTATACACCTGGCTGTGTGGATTTGCCCTATTTGCCAAAGTTGTTTTCATCCTGGACTGCAGGGATAGTGCAAGCTGCTTGCATCTGCGCCACAACCTCAATACAAACCTGGAATTAGGACGACGTCCTTGGAGAGGTGGCTGTGAACCTGAGGGCGAGGTACAGGCAGGTGGAAACTTTCAGAAGTCAGCGTGGATTCTGCTAAGAAGTTTGCTGTGCTAAGATGGGGTTTGCTACGGGACTGGGCGGTGTGTTAACGTGTCAGCATAGCTAAGGGTGTGTGGCCGAAGAAAAAGAGAAAGGTGGAGTCAGCCTCCCTTCCTGCTTGCTGACAGCAGCTTCAAGGGCCAAAGATAGGAGAGCAGATCCCCCCAGCTTCTAATGGCAACCAAACCAATCTCCCGCTTTTAAAATCAAACATGTGATACGCCAGGTTTTGTGCCTTTCCTGCAAGGAATAATCATTCTCAAAGCCAGATATTCTTCAGGTGAATCCTCATTTAATGATCTTGAAGAATTGACAAACGTTTGTAGTTAGACATGAGAAGGGCAATCCTAACAGTGACTGATCTTGCTGTAACCTGGACTTGCAAATTATGTGACAGAATGAGAAACTGAGGTGGGAGAAGTGACCCATAGCTGTAGCGAGATATTAGCTACATGGAGAAAGGGTTCGGGTTTCCCATCGGCCAGTTCAGTGTTATGCTGTTTTTTAAATCTCATCTTTTCCTGCATTGGTTTCTGTCCTTTGATTATTTTCTTGGGTAATTTGTGTGGGTAAATGTCTTTGCAAGAAATTTTAAAGGGAAGCTAATTTTTAAGTCTGTTATTAATAACATAGAAGTATTCCTGATGTAATTCCTGCTTACAAATAAACAAAGCAGGCATCCACTGGTGACCGGCTTGCCTTTTTGGTTCTAGGATTTTAGCTATACAGCTGAAGAACCGTCTTTTCCTTCTGGCAGTTTTCTAGAACTTTTCTTGGGGTCAGGGCTGTCCTCTATGGAGCAGGTCTGTGGAAGAGCTGGCTCTGCCGTAGCCTGAAGGCTGGGTGTCTACTCAGATTTGGAAGGGGGAGCTTCTGCTTTCCTTGCTGATTCAAAGCAGAATAGTTGTAAAGAAATGAAAGAAGGGACGTCCCTGAAATCCAACTTACAGAACCAACAAAAGCTGAAAATCTTACCCAATCCTAAGGCTACGGTTCAGACCAAATTTTACATATCAGAGCTGACCTTGCCCGTTCCCTAAGGGAGCAGGCCTGTTCCTCTCCCAACCAGTCCCATTAACCCTTTGAAGATAAATCCTGGGCAAAAATGCTCTTGGACCTTCACCAACTGCAATATGTGCACATGCACAGAACAGACGCCCTGTGTGCAGGAGAGACTTTACGGGAAGTACCAAAGTGTTGGGAGCTCTATATGAAGACCTGGGGACAGGTAAAGTTTGAAAGTTACAGCCATAAGGGAAAGGGGGCTTTGGGGCACTCACACAGATGAAGGTCAGTGGTTATGGGCTAAGCTCCTTGGCTTGATGGTAAATGCAATGCCAGGCCCTCTAGGTGGTACAATGCTGGGGAAAGCTCAGGGCTTAGTGAGGAGGGAAGAGCAGGCACATTGCTGTGGATAAAGCTCCAACCTGTGTGTTTACCTGAGCGCAGCCAAAGAACTGGAGGAATTTTCCATGAAGTCACATCTATGGTTATTGCCTGGCACTGGGGAAGTCATAATCCCCCTCTTCTACTACATTTTTGGGGATTTCAGAACTTTATATAATAAATATAATTTACAATATATTTTAATTATATAATAAATGAAATTTATAAACTTTGTATAATAAAGTTTTTAAAAGTTATATAATGCTTTCCCACTTCTGATTCTAAAAACGACATAAATTTCTTCTTGAAAATGTTGTACAGAACAGCTTGAACAAAACATTAAAACTCCAAAATTGTGTTGCTCAGAATTGCCATTACTAATCATTACTTCTTTCCATTCAGTGATTCAATCTATACAAATATGAACATCTACACATGTATGGACAGATGTGTATATATTTTATATCACAAAGATGGAATCTTTCTGTATATATCATCCTGAATTTTTATGTTTTTGTTCTGGTGAATACATCATCATTACATATGTCAATAAATACGTCATACAATTTAATCAGTATGATGTTTAATTTTTAATTGTTCTACAATATAACATTATAAGTTTGTAAAATAAATTATTTTAGCAAATTATTTCCATGGGGCAGTTAATTTATTTTGATATTGCCATTTAAAATGCAAAAATATGATGAATTTCCCATTTACAGATTTTGTTTTATCCTTGGCAGATTATTGAGATACATTCTCAGAAAAAAAAAATTAAAGAAAAGGAGAAAACATGCATTTCTAAGGTTTCTTAATATATGGCTAAACTGTCTTGAGGGATGTGCATAGCAGGTATCTTGGGGGAGTCTTAGAGTTTCTGCTGCTCCATACGCATGCTCATCTCAGTTATTATCATAGGTTTTATTATTTCACATGTACTGTTGTTGAGTTTTAAATGTATGTATTTGTGTGTGTGTGTGTGTGTGTGTGTGTGTGTGTATACCAGATATGAGTATTTGTCAGATTTGCGGTTTGCAAACATTTTCTACCAGTTTGCAACCTTTCTTTCCATTCTTTTTGTAGTGTTTCACACTGCAAGGCTTTTAACTTTAATAAGGTTCAATTTATGAATTTTTCCTTTTATGCATTGCATGTTTGGTGTTAAGCCTATCAACTGTTTGCCTAAGTCTGAATTGTACAAATTCTAGGGATTTTTGTCTATAATTTATTCTAAAATTTTGTAAATTTAAATTAAGCCAATTACCCATTTTGTATTTTTGTATAGAATGTGAGGTTTAGGTTGAGGTTCTTTTTTTAATTTTTTGCCTATAGGTGTGCAGTTACTGAGCAATCGATTCTCAAAAAGATTTTGCAGAAAGCCACATGATTTAGTCACTCTATTTAGCCTTTCCTTTTTCAGTTGCTTTATATTGAGTTTCCAGATATAGTCTGTTTTTAATTTTTTTAATGCTTTGGCTATTAAACTTCATTTCCTTTGTGTTATAGGTTATTAGCTTTTTAATAAAAATGACAAGTGTATGCAACCATTTAAAAATATGTGTTTGTATTTTTATCTTACTGCTTACAGAGATTGTAATCTGTACTTTCTAATTTCTGAAAACTCTAACATTTGATGTAACATAGGATATTCAGAAAACTGTTTCACAAATACCAGAAACTGAAGTACTGTACACTGGTTGTATGCTGTGGATTATATTAAATATGTATTAAACCAAATTTATTATAAAATCATGGCCAGGCGCAGTGGCTCACGCCTGTAATCCCAGCACTTTGAGAGGCCGAGGCGGGTGGATCACGAGGTCAAGAGATCGAGACCATCCTGGTCAACATAGTGAAACCCCGTCTCTACTAAAAATACAAAAAATTAGCTGGGCATGGTGGCGCGTGCCTGTAATCCCAGCTACTGGGGAGGCTGAGGCAGGAGAATTGCCTGAACCCAGGAGGTGGAGGTTGCGGTGAGCCAAGATCGCGCCATTGCACTCCAGCCTGGGCAACAAGAGTGAAACTCCGTCTCAAAAAAAAAAAAAAGAAAGAAAGAAAATAAAATAAAATAACATCATTTATCTTCTTACATTTGCAGGGAACAATGGCCAATATTTATATTCGGGATGGTCAACAGTGGTTTATCTTATGTCAATTGAACTTAAGTTGGTTAAGAGACAATATACTATGAAAAACATAGCCACAGAAAAAATATAATGGAATTGGATCCACCTTTCTTGATTTTTACGTATCAGTTAGAAACTCTCACTCCTGACAAAACCGGGTTCACTGTTCCCAAATAAACTGACTGGCCAAGGCCTTCGTCCCCGTGTGCAGTGGCAGACCAGTAGACGGGTTCTTTATTGGACTCATACCTACATCCATTCTCTGTCAGATGTGTGTACTTATTAAGAGCCAGTTGTATCTGTTTTCAGTGTTATAATGCAGTTGAATTAAATATTACTTACATTTATTATCTGTAATTATGAAAAGAGAGCTTTCGTGGTTCTGATTTAGCATTAGACACATTAAGCACTGCTGACAAGAAAATTGCATTGAATTTGGTAGCAGTGTGATACTTGCCAAAGCTGGTGAAAATCAGAAAATTCTAGAATGACAGACATGCAAATTGTTTTAAAAGGATATCTAAAATCATGCTTTTTGTTAAAAAAAATGGAAAACTTTAAAAGTTGAATTTATCAGGGTGTTTTCATGAAACATTCTATTTCTATTAGTTTTGAATTTCTGCACCTCTAGATTTTCATTTTATTATCAGTTGTAATAGCAATGGTGGAACATTATTATTTTATATTCCATTACTTTTATTTCAAGAACTCTGACTCCATCCATCTTTTAAACCACAGCAACGATAGCTTTCCATGTAAGGCTTCATGCTAGGCTTCCAAAGTGTGCGTGGATGGAAGCTTCACTCATCTCTGATGGAACAATGGAAAATTATGCATTCTCTTTCTCATTCTACAGAAAAAGAAAAGGATACACTAAAAGAAAGAATGACAATAGTAACACCATGCTACCATCTGAAGAATATTCTCTGGCCTTTCAGCTTTGTAATTCTTCAGTGAATCTGCCCAGCATGAGATAGAAGTCAGCTTTCTAGAGCACTGGCTTCCTTTTCTCCCTCTTATCCCTGAATCTTGTTATGCATACACTCAGGCTCCCTGCATTTTATAGAGCAGACAAGTAAAGACAAGCTCAGCCCCCTGAGATTTCAGCATACACTCTGACCACTTGCTAAAGCAAATGCTTCCTTCTTAAAATAGTATAAGATGACAGAGAAAAATAAAGCATATTTACATAATAATGTCAGAATTTTCTCTTAAAGTGACCTATGAGGTTAAAAGCCTTCCCATTCAAGAGTAGATCAAAGTTATTTGAAATGGAGATCTATAGCCCAGAGGGAGATGGGGGTGGGGGGAAGACATTCGACATGGGATGAAAAGGACAACAGAGACAGAGGAAAATAAGCAGAAAAAAAAAGATGAAGAAAAAGAAGGTGGCGAGATGCTTGATTTGATCTTCCTACTAGGTCAGATGATAGCGGCAGGCTGGTAAGAGTAGTGGTATTCGGTAGGGTCTGACAGTGTTGGTGCTGGTCTCTTTAAGAAAGGAAACTGGTTAGTGACTTTGGAGTGTCTACTGCACACCCAACTCTGTGCCCAACACTGGGGGACACTGCAGCCAGGGGGTCTGGGGTGCACACTCTGCTTGTTGAGTGTCAGCAAGGAAGTTACCACTTACTCTCCTCACTGACTTTTTCTTGAAAACACAACAAATATTTGATGGATTGTAATCATGCGTACGTGTTGTGTTATGTAAGACCCCATTTGTGGATGATACAAAAAGATGTGAGGAATATACTTCTTGCCATCAGGAAGTTAGTAAATGTGTGGCCAGCTGTGGTGGCTCACGCCTGTAATCCCAGCTGGAACCTGGGAGGCGGAGGTTGCTGTGAGCCAAGATTGCACCACTGCACTCCAGTCTGGGCAACAGAGTGAGACTCTGTCTCAAAAAAAAAAAGTTAGTAAATATGTATTGAAGGAAGTAATAAATGAATCAATGTGTGTATAATCCATCTTTAGTATTTTTTACCCATTTCTACCTACAAATGAGTACTAGCAGAATGAGTTCAACAATTACAGGATTTTGTCTAACTTGTTTTATTTTCAGCAGCCTCATGTAACTGGACGGATACCCACTTGCAAAGGTGGAAATAACTGTGTATTCATATTTCTTTAAATGTAGAAGCCTTTAACTCAGAGACCATAAACTCACAAAGTAAGAATTAAACAGAGACAATCTGTATAGAATCATTTTTGGTCCTCACTAGACTTAGCTCAAGAAGAAGGCAAGAGATTTGTAGCTCAAAGAGACAAGAAATTATAAATTCTCAACCCTTCTGATAGGGTTTAGTGCAGATTTGGGCAGTGTGAATCCAGAATTTTTGAGACAGGTTTCAGTCAATTTAAGAAGTTTCTTTTGCCAAAGTTAAGGACACGAGTCCATGACAAAGCCTCAGGAGGTCCTGATGGCGGGTACCCAAGGTGGTCCCAGCACGAGTCCATGACAAAGCGTCAGGAGGTCCTGATGGCGGGTACCCAAGGTGGTCCCAGCACGAGTCCATGACAAAGCCTCAGGAGGTCCTGATGGCGGGTACCCAAGGTGGTCCCAGCACGAGTCCATGACAAAGCGTCGGGAGGTCCTGATGGCGGGTACCCAAGGTGGTCCCAGCACAGCTTGCATTTGTACATTTTTGGGAGACATGAGACATCAATATATGTAAGATAAACGTTGGTTTGACCTGAAAAGGCAGGACAACTCAAAGCAAAGCGGGGACAACTTGCAGTGGGAAGGAGTCTTCCAGTTTATAGGCAGATAAAAGACAAATGGTTGCATTCTTTTGAGTTTCTGATTAGCTTTTCCCATGGAGGCCATCAGATATGGATTTATCTCAGAGCGGAGGGATGACTTTGAATAGAATGGGAGGCAGGTTTGTCCAAGCAGCTCCCAGCTTGATTTTTTTTTCCCTTTAGCTTAATAATTTGGGAGCCCCAAGATGTATTTTCCTTTCACAGCAGACAGAAGGGTAAGGCGCCATGTCTGCTGCCTGACAGTTCAGGTTTGCTACATCCAGAGACGCAGCCAGCAGGCCTCAGCAGCTAGGAGGAAATCTGTGGACAACAGAGAGTCTATAACTTGAAGACTCCCTGGAGAGGGACTGACAGGGCTCTTTCATAGATGCCTAACTGACTACAACCGTAACCTGTAGCTCTAGCATTTGGAGGCTGGACACCCTCACATGCATTAATAACCTAGCAGTTCTTTAAATTGGGTTACTCAAAGCCATTCCTGTTTGTACATTTTAGCCATTGCATTTCTGCCTATGGTAGAATTGCTGCATGATAATCAGGGCACCATAACCTACTTTTTATTGAAAGCCTACTGGCTTCCAACTAATTGAGGGAACAGCCCCAAGTACTGCTTTGCAAACTTAGGCTCGGCGTAAATCAAATGGGAGAATTAATTTTAAAAAAAGGGGGCTGGGCTCTGTGGCTCACACCTGTAATCCCAGCACTTCGGAAGGCCGAGGCCAAGCTGGGTGGATCACTTGAAGTCAGAAGTTCGAGAACAGCCTAGCCAACATGGTGAAACCTCGTCTCCACTAAAATATAAAAAATTAGCCAGGCATGGTGATACACACCTATAATCTCAGTAACTCAAGATGCTGAGGCAGGAGAATCACTTGAACCAGGGAGGCAGAGATTGCAGTGAGCCAAGATTGTACCACTGCACTGCAGCCTGGGCAATAGAGTGAGACTTTGTCTCAAAAAATAAAAACAAAAAAAGGACAGGCATCTAGTTTCTACTCTGCCCAATTAAACCAGAATGGCTGGCGTTGGGGCCTGGGAATTAGCATGTTTAAAAGGTACCTGGTCCAATTATGAGAAACTGACCATCAAATTTGCTACTTAAGGTGCAGTCTCCAAAGGATGGTGGTGTCTTTCAGAAGCTTTTTAGAGTGCACAACCTCAGGGCTCACATTGGTCCTATGGGCCTAAAGTCTGCATTTTTCTGGCATTCTTAGGTGATTCAGTTATGCATTAGTGTCTGAGGCTAAAGAGACAAATTTTTACCAAACGGTGTATACAAAAGAGTTTAGCATCCAAAAGAAAGTCCTGAGGCCCCTACCAATACGTTAGCAATTAAGCAGGCTATTTCTTTGACCTCTTTGTGGGACTTCTGACAGGGGTGCCCCATTTACCCAGGCCACAGCTTTCAACCCCTCACAGGAGGGAGCGTGAGAGTGAATGGGGCAGGAGCTAAAGGACATGAGTGTTGGAATCAGCAGGCCACTTCATCATGGGCAGGAGCACACAGCACACTCAGACCCATTGCATTCTACCCTTCATGGGAGAGGGCACTCAGGTGAGGGGATGCAAGAGCCTGGCAAGCGCTTTGGGGCTCCAAAAGCCCCAAAAGCGGGAGGAACACACCTTACAGGCCCTGTGGCAGCATCTGGGAGGGTGTCCACAAGCCCTGAAGCTGCAGAGGGAGTGCTACAGTGCTGTTTTAGCTCTGCCATCTGTGGACAGCTTCAGTGGTAACAGTTCAGTGGGCCCTCTGCATTTTTGCATGAGGCCAGTGAGAGCAAAGGGTCAGTATGACAGCCATTTGGCATTCATACTCATGGCACCCGAGTTCTCGTCCAGTGTCCAGGAGAAATGAGGTCACACAAATGAACTGAAAGATGAAATTGCGGGGGATTTTATTGCCAATGGAGGTGGCTTTAAGAAGGAAGGAGAACTGAAAAGGAAATGGGGTGGAAGGTTATCTTTCCCTAGGTCTGGCCATCCCCAGCTGGATTCTTCTCCAAAGTTTTTCATTAAGCTGCCCCTTAAAAGTCAAGCTGCTTCTCTCTGATGTCCAACTGCTTCTCCTCTGTCTGCCGGCTGGGTCTGGGGTTTTTATAGGCACAGGATGGGGTGGGGTGGGACCATGGGTGGTTTTGGAAAAGGCAAAATTTGAGCAGGAGAACAGGGATGTAAGTTCTCACTTTGGGCCCTGGTGTCAGGTCCTCACTGGGAACTCGCCCTCTTCTGCCCAGAATTTTCCTGCCTCCTGTCCCTATCAGCAATAACTATAAAATAAATGTTTGTTGAATCAATGGATAAATGTTGTGGAGGAACATTACACCAAGTATTAAAGTTCAGATGTATATGATGAGTAAAGGCCTTCCTTGCTCCAAGTGTCCGTATCAATTTAGTTCCCTGCGTCCTGTTTTCAACAAGGTAGTTTAGAAGAAATGTCACTGCCAATACATCAGAAGTTGTCATTAAGAGACACACAAAACTGCTCAGTGCAGTTGCTAGGTTTTTTTTTTAAGTTTTTTGGAATATTTCCAGCCAGATACTCTGGATTTTCTGCAAATGCATGATCCCCAAGCTCAGCAGGTGGCTCAGCTGCTCTGAATTTCTTTTTGGAGCTTGGTGGTCTCTGCTTATGTTTACTTGTGGTTCCAAAATGCTCTGTCTCTTCATGTCCCCCACCTCACCCTGCCAACTGCTGTCCCTGCATATGAGCTGTTAGCTACATCACAGAGATGGAGGAAGGCCTAGAACCATCTCCCTCAGCCTCTTCATGTAGCTCCACTCGTTAGCCACTAAAATGTGTGAATATTTGACAGATTCTGGCTGTGGCTCTTCCTCTGCCTCTCAGTGGCAAGATCAACTTAGTTACTAACACACAGTCCTTCCTTCATCTATGGTCTTCTTGCCCAGGCCTGGTGCTGCTCCAATAAGGAAAAACATTTAAGTAGAATAAGGCACTCACAAGTCTCATGCCAAGGAAGCTTACAGTCATGTCTGAGGGTCGATGGATGATAAAATTGAGTGTTGGTCAGATTTCCACAGATAGCAAGCAGGAGTATGATAAGGAACAGGGTATGTGATGAGGAGAGGACTCACAGCAGTACCCGAGAGAGGGAAGAACATTATGATTTTATGAGTACTGGCCCTCATACCCTTGGACATCACAACCCACCAGGATGTTATGCAGTCTGCACCTTTATTACAAACCATTCAAAATGTCCTACCCTGGGTGGAGGGTGTACCATCATAGCTAATTAAAGTGTTTGAATAAATTTTCAAACACTTCATTTTGTGTTTGCACTTGTTGTTTTTGGTTTTAAATATGCTTTGCAAATATCAGCAAAATAACTGCTTTCTGCAACTCCAGGCCGTTTTTAAGTGTCTGCCTTGGGCTGGGCATTGTGCTTTGCAATGAGGCAAAATAGCAAGAGACAGAGCTCCTGCCCCAGAGACCTATTGTACCTTACTGTGAACTCTCATTCAGCTGTCATCTCGATCATAAAGGGATACTTCTGTCTAATTGACGGTTTCTAACTTTTACAGTACAGATATTCTATGACTGAGTTTTCTGCCTGTGCTAAGTTATTGTTGCCTGATAGACCTAAAAAAAACAAAATCTTCTGGCTTTGGAAATCAATAAAATCAATACTCCACTGGCAGAGCACCCAATCATGGCTAACATTTATTAGAATATGATACCAAAGCTGACCAAGGGAAAACATTCCCAAATTGCAGTAAGAATCACAGATTATTAGACCTTTTTTATTTTTGTGGGTACATACTAGGTATATATACATATATATTTGTTAATATTCAATTTTCATGAATATATAGTAGATATATATATATTTATGAGATATATAAGTTTTGTGTTTTTTTTTGAGACCGGGTTTTACTCTTGTTACCCAGGCTGGAGTGCAAAGGCGCGATCTCAGCTCACCGCAACCTACACCTCCTGGGTTCAGGCAATTCTCCTGCCTCAGCCTCCTGAGTAGCTGGGATTACAGGCGTGCGCCATCATGCCCAGCTAATTTTTTATATTTTTAATAGAGACGGGGTTTGCCCATGTTGACCAGGATGGTCTCTATCTCTTGACCTCATGATCCACCTGCCTCAGCCTCCCAAAGTGCTGGGATGACAGGCGTGAGCCACCGCACCCGGCCATATGAGATCTTTTGATACAGGCGTGCAATGCATAATAATCACATCAGGGAAAATTAGACATCCTATTATACTTTCTCCTAATGTTTTAGAATATGACTTACTTTTGGTGGTACGTGACATTATGTGAAGAAAACAAGCAAGTAACTAAAATGCACATAGAGTTTCTGTTTTCCTGTATTCTCTACAAGAGAAAATAAGTTAAAGATGGACAGATTTACATGCCAGTGCTGCCCTGCACGTTTGCAGGACCAGTTTGTCTGATGGAAAGAGCTGGAATACCATACCCTCCTCTCTAAAAGAGAATTAGAAAGGAAGCTTTGAAGTTTATGTAGTTTTAAGTTAGGGTGGTTCTTTGCATAACAGTGACACTTTTAAATCCTCTGTTAAACATATAGACAAACGTCATACATGTATACATATAGTGTGTATACACACATGTATATTCACACGCATGAGCATGCACACACATACACTTTCCACATCTTACAAACCTACACGCAGATGGAAGGAAACCATACATCCCAACGATAAGACTAGAGCCATATGCTTTATTTATATAGGTAGAAATTTCAAAGTGAATAGTACATTTTTTGCCTTGTAGCTTGTTTGACAGGATAACTGATTGGATTCATCTCAGATATGCAGCCTGACCTTTATATTTCTGGTATTTGAGATGTATTAGACTTACTCCATTGCCTCGTGGATTTGTTCTATATGGTTACCTTTTGTGGAACGTAATTTGCCCTTTAGCACATAAGTTAAAGCACGTATTATTCCATGTTATGATGGCTTTCCATTGTGTTTATTTATTAAGCACTCTAAATCACTGCAATTGTTTTTATCCTAAAGTATTTTAAGTGCCGTTTTGTTATGGTGTGATTAATCATTTATCTTTTCAACAAATATTTGTCAAACACCCACTAGGGGCAAGCAGAATGCTATAGTTTGTTTACCAAACTCAGAACAAATAGGCTCTGTCCTCAAGCAACTGAACTTTCTAAACACAGTATCCTGACACGAGGTAGAAGGGAAGTCCAGCAAAGTCCTTTGAGCGTGGTAAAAGCAAGCCTATCACCAATAGTTAACACCATAGAACGCTTCTGCTTGCCATGGAGGGAGAGGGGACAGGTTGGAGTTGATAGAACTCGGCACGGACAGGAATGGTTGTGGGAGAAGATGCTAAGGGATCAGAGGCAGGAGGCTGCAGTGTGCTTGTCAGTTTACCCAGTGGCTCACTTTTCTTTAGGACGTGTCCTACTGCCTGAGTCAGCTTCCTAGTCTTTGAGGGGCTACCTGGCCTAGTGGTAAGCTCACACATGCCAGCTGCAGACACATCTGTGGTTTGAACCTGTCCTCTCCCACTTCCTGGATGAATGACCCTGAGCAAGGAATTTATCCTATCTATGTCTCAGTTTCTCTGTCTGTTAACTGGAGACGCTAGAAATACTACCTACTGCATAGGGTGTCTGCAAGCATACGCATACGGCGCTCACGTTCTTGAAGCGACTGGAGCACAGCCTGGCCTATACTAAGCCAAGAGATGGCAGTTCTCTCTGTAAGAGATTAGCCAACTCTCTAACTTTCTGATTAATCAAATAACTGTTCTTCTTTTCTTTTTCCTGAATATATATATTTAAACATTTACCAATGTGCTAGATACTACTTTAAAACCAGGGGTCTCAGACATGACTTCCTGCCCTTCACACCCAGACCTCAGATGGTTTACAGTCTGGCAGAATGTGTTGCTCCATATTTACCACATATTAAGTAAAAAAAATTACATTATTATTATTAAAACATAATACTGTGAAAATACAACGAAAGAAGGAAAGACCAGCTTCATGATGAATGTAATAAGGGATGTTGGCTTTGAAGGATAAACGAGAGTTGAACAGGTGGACAAGATGCAGAGAGGTGGGAGGGTCCCTTCAGCCCAGGAATCTGAACCTGCAAGGAGCCTTGATTGTGCCACTGTACTCCAGCCTAGGCAAGAAAGTGAGAGAGGCTCAATTTAAAAAAATGAAAGAAAGAAAGAGAGAGAGAGAAAGAAAAGAAGAAGGAAGGGAGGAAAGAAAGAAGAAAGAAACAAAGAAACAAAGAAAGAAGAAAGAAATAATGAAAGAAAGAAAGAAAAGAAAGAGAAAGAAAGAAGAAAGAAAGAAAGAAAGAATGAAAGAAAGAAAAAGAGAAAGAAAGAAAGAGAAAGAAAGAAAGAAAAAGAGAAAGAAAGAAAGAGAAAGAAAGAAAGAGGGAGAGGGAGACAGAAGAAGGAAGGGAGGGAAGGAGGGAGGGAAAGAAAGAGAGAAGGAAGGAAGGAAGGAAGGAAGGAAGGAAGGAAGGAAGGAAGGAAGGAAGGAAAGAAGCAAAGAAAGGGAAAGAAAATCTTTTCTAGACCCAGGGAAGAAGCACTACGAAAGCGAGGTGAGTGAAGCAGTCATGTCCGTGTGGTCAGCTCTGGCTGACCGGAAGAGGACACACTGGGACTTGAGGCTGAAAGGACTGTCAAGGCCAGGATGAAGAGGGACTGGCTCCTCATGAATTGTGAGTAAAACAGAGACATAGAATAAAGACAAGATTTGCAGATAATTCAAAACTCTTGCTGACTTTTCTACTAACATGTAGGGATAGAACTTAGTCTAAAATGTTAAATCATTGCGTGGAGCCCAAATTATTTGGAAATTAGGATTAAACTTCTTTTCAGCATAAATGTATCACATACTCTTGCATTTTACTTAGCTCTTCCAAATCCCAGATAACTCAATAGAAAAACATCATTCTCAGCAAATTGACGCAAGAACAGAAAAGGAAACACCGTATATACTCACTCATAGGCGGGTGATGAACAATGAGAATACATGGACCCAGGGAAGGGAGTACCACAAACTGAGGTCTATTAGGGGAAATAGGGGAGGCACAGTGGGGTGGGGGAAGCAGGGGAGGGATGGCATGGGGAGAAATGCCAAATATGGGTGAAGGGGCAGAAGGCAGCAAAACACACTGCCACGTGTGTACCTATGCAACTATCCTGCATGTTCTGCACATGCACCCCAAAACCTAAAATGCAATAAAAATTAAAAAAAAAAAAGAAAGATGCTTGTGACTAATACTCGTCTGAGAATAGATACTTGGAATTAAATAGTTGTGACATCCATACCACAGATAAGTGATAGTTCACAAAATACAACTACGTATTACTTTGTTAATATTTTTCCTTCTAAAAAAATTAAAATTCCACACTATTAGAAATATCTTTTCATGGCCAGGCTGGATGGCTCGCACCTGTAATCCCAATACTTTCTGAGGCCCAGGAGTTCAAGACTACCCTAAAAAAACATAGTGAAACCCCATCTCTGTAAAAAAGTACAAACCTTAGCCAGGTACGGTGGTGCACACTTGTAGTCCCAGCAGTTACCTGTGAGGCTAAGGTGGGAGGATTGCTGCAGCCCAGGAGTTTGAACGTGCTGTAAGCTATGATTGTACCACTGCACTCCAGCCTAGGTGACAGAGCGAGACAGTCTAAACAAATCAAGGAAAGAAAGAAAGAAAAAAGAAAGTGAGAAAAAGAGAGAAAGAAGAAAAAAGAGAGAGAGAGAAATAGAAAATAAGAAATAAAAATGAAAGAGAGAGAAAAAGAGAAAGAGAGAAAAGAAAAAAGAAAAGAAATATCTTTTCAAACACAAATTAGAAATCAGATATAGGTTTCAGAAGGGCATTTTAAGCTCATAGTGATTCCTTCCTTTTCTGACCTTCTAAGGCATTTAAGGTCTCTGCTCCATTGTTTGATGTAGAAAAACGTCCGTCTGGCGGGTGGTAGGCACTGCCATGTCTGTTGTATGCTCCTCTCGGTATGCATGGTTGCCTTTGACAAAGCCACTAAAACACCAAGCTCTTGCTGCTGGAAAAACTGGGGTTCAGAAAAGACAATTAGCGTGCTGAAGAGGAAGTGGCCGTTAGTGGGTGATTCATGCTTGAGTCTAGCTCTATTTCCCAAGCCACATTGCTCTCCATGCTCCCACTGCTTCCTTTACTTTCCACGTGCAGGATTCTTTGCCTGGTTCATAAATGAGTATGTCACTTCTTTACCAGTTTCCTGGGGCTCGCATAGCAAAGCACAGCAGAGGCAGTGGAGATCTGAGAACCTGGGTATTTATCTTCACACAGTTCTGGGGTTGGTTCCTTCTGAGTGCAGGGAGGGAGAATCTGCTCCAGGCCCCTCGCCTGGCTTCTAGTGGTTTTCTGGCCATCTTTGGTGTTTCTGGACATGGAGAAGCATGGCTCAATCTCTGTCTCCATCTTCACATGGTGTTTATCTGACTTGTATTTATCTCTGGGTTTAATTTTTCATGTTTATGGGGACACAGTAATATTGAACTATGGCTCACCCGATGATGTCATCTTAACTAATATAATGTAATGGCTTTATTTCCAAATAAGGAGTTAGGATTTCAGCATAGGACTTTTTAGGGCATGGAATTCAATCTGTAACACACCCCCATTCAATTAGAAGGACATAGAGATAAAGGACCATGTCTCGTAGTTTCATGTTTCTGCAATGTTGGAACTTAGACAAAGCTAGGCACCTGTAGGTCAATTGCAGCATAACCATTTTAAATTAGAAACTGGCATTTGGAATTAGACATGAGTGATTCGTATAGTAGGGCAGAGTATGTGTGAGTTAACAGGGGTTTGAAGGATGTGTGCTGAACATAACTGCAACAGGTGTAGGAAAATCCACCGACAAAATAAGGAATACTTTGCAGAGAGTATGATGCAATGTTGGTACTTGTTCAGAACCTTGTTCCTCCCATTGGAGAATGAACAAGACCTTCAGGAAGTAAGAGAAAAGGCAGATGAGAAGACCCGAGCTACAGAAGGAAAGGAAAGCTGTGAGACTCTGGAAGGACACCAGGAGGTAGAAGGTTCTATAGGCCACTGAAGAAACCATAGACTTACAGGGTCTCCAAAAGTCAGACCAGTTAATAACCAGAACCTGGGCCTGGTATCTTCTTTTTAGACATATGAACTTAGTCCAAAGCTGATCTCAGAAGATGGCCAAATGTTGAGTTTGGAGCTTTGGCAGAGTTGAAACCCCTTCCCTCTAAGCGATAATTGATTCTGCATTCCAAGAGTATGATGCAGCCACAGCCAGGGTGGGAGATGGTGAAGACCATGGAGGTGTGGAGGGTGGATCTTCAGATGCAGTGTAGACACATAGTAATACCTGAATTCATCATTGAATTGAGAAAAGGAAGAGAGAGAAAAGAGGGGGGAAAAAAGATACACAAGAAGTTTGTAGTACTTGTGTGATTGTTAATAGTGAGTGTCAACTTGATGGGATTGAAGGATGCAAAGTATTGATTCTGGGTGTGTCTGTGAGGGTGTTGCCAAAGGAGATTCACATTTGAGTCAGTGAGCCGGGAAAGGCTGACCCACCCTTAATCTGGGTGGGCACCTTTCAATCAGCTGTAGTGTGCCCAGAATATACAGCAGGCAGAAAAATGTGAAGTGACAAGGTGGGCCCATTCTCCCAGCCTACATCTTTCTCCCGGGCTGGATGCTTTCTGCCTCAAACATCGGACTCCAGGTTCTTCAGTTTTGGGGCTCAGACTGGCTCTCCTTGCTCCTCAGCTTGCTGTCCGCCTATTGTGGGACCTTGTGATTGTGTGAGTTAATACTTAATAAACTCCTATTAGTTTTGTCCCTCTTGAGAATCCTGACTAATATAACCTGGAAAACCCATCACTAAAGGATGGGGAGAAAATATTGGAGTAAAATGGCAAGGTAAAATAAATTGCAATTTATTTGGAAATTAAGTGAAACTAGAAAATGACATCCGAATGTGTTGAAAACACATTTAACATAGAAAGGACTCTAAGAGAACAGGTTTTGGAAAGAGAGAGGTTGGGTTTGAATTTCACCGTGTCTGTTTTTAGTTTGTGATTTCAGGCAAACCTGCTTTTTCTTGCTGTGAGTCCCCTCATGAGTAAAGATAAAAGAGTAATCCCTTCTTTACAGTGCAAGGTAAGGTCTACATAAGATGATGAATAGCAGATGTATACTCATGTAAAGAATATCATGCCAAGTGCAGAGTACAGACAAAAAAAAATTATTCTTCCTTATGCTGAAAAATTGAACCTAAAATAGAGTCATTTACGCTTACTCAGAAAATAAAAACTCATTTATAAGATATAAACTGATTTGGCCAGGTACGGTGGCTCATGCCTGTAATCCTAGCACTCTGTGAGGCTGAGGAGGGTGGATCACAAAGTCAGGTGTTCCAGTTCAGCCTGGCTAATATGGTGAAAACCCATCTCTACTAAAAATACAAAAATTAGCTGGGTGTGGTGGTGTGCGCCTGTAGCCCCAGTTGTTTGGGAGGCTGAGGCAGGGAATTGCTTGGACCCGGGAGGCAAATGTTTCAGTGAGCTGAGATTGTGCCACTATACTCCAGTCTGGGTGACAGAGCAAGAATTAAAAAAATAATAAATAAAAGATATAAACTGATTTATGGAAGATAAAACAAAACATTGGCATGCATGTGACATGTTAGCATGTTGACCTATCTAGTAAGGTCACAACAGATAAAAAAGATTTTGATCTGCAAGACAGGTCCTGTAGTAGGTGATCACTTCTTCCTGGGAGGGGCCTGCGGTGTATGAAGGTCAGATTGACAGATGCCCAGAAGACAGTACTGAATCCAGATGGCAGGATTTCAGCACAGGGCAGGTAGGGGCCCCTTGATGTGGCCTCTCACCAGAGTCATGTTTGAGGAAACAAGGTCCTAGGTGGGCTGAGGTTGGTGCGATGTATCGGACAGGGGCAGAGTGGATATGGGGCTCACAGCAACGAGAAATTTACTTACACAATTTGAACTGAACTGGCCAGACTTTTTCTTAAGACATGTTTCTTGATGTTTGTATTTTCTCTATACAGAAACCAGTATCAGTTTACCTGAAAGTCTCCAAATAAATACAACCACACTTTAATGTGCTGTTACCAAATGTTCAAGGACTTTCTTGGGTTTTTCTGCTTTGTCAGGAGAGTTATTTAAGATTCGTGTGCCTGATGGAAGGCCTGGGCTTCTGGGCAGTGGTGCTGCTGTTTAAATAACTGAGATTATCAGCATAAATGCCACTGGTCAGTCACCCTGGAGACGCTTGGGTTTTGTAACATTTGAAGTAGATTTGCATTCTCAATGAAAATTAATCTCTTCAAAAAACAGTTAAATGTACAAGGTTTGTTCAAGTAAACATCAAAAATGTTAACTTTCTGTGGTAAAGGGCAGCCATATGCGGTCTCTTAGAGAAATGTTTTAGTGGGCTGAAAATTGCATTGGGAAACAAAAATCTAAGAGGAAAACCCCCAAATTCCCATTTGCTTCCGAGGGATATTTCTCTGCCCCTCAAAGATGTGGAGGCACACCCTTGATCTGTTACTTCAGAAGTAAAACTCATTTCTCCCAAGACAGTGACTATGTTCTTTGTCGACCTTTAAACCAGGGGAAAAAAAATCCTTTATGTAAAGGGCCACATAGTAAGTGATTTGACTTCCGGGAATGTGAAGTCTGTCTCCACTGCCAACACTGCCTTTGGAAGCAACCACACACAGTACTAAATGGTAGAGTCAGGAATCCACCTTTGGCTGTTCTTTGCTGACACCTGGTAAGCCTTCTTTAGATTCAGGTTTGCAGGATTTTTCCACATTTCTTTCAAAGAGATAGTTTTTGAAAATTGTATTTTAAAAATATGTATTTTCATTGCTTTTTAGTAGAAATTTATAATAGCTGCATATTTACAAAAAATACACAGAAGAAAAGTGTAAAAGTTGAAGTAAAGATAAAGTAATAATCTAAAATGATCACTTAATGGCACAACATTTTATGTAATCAATGTTATTAAATATGTTGTATTAGATCTGAAAATTTGGTTTAACAATTTCCTGTTACAACACTTTGAACATATGAATCTAAGATCAGTCAATTTGCTGATTTTTAATGGCTGTAATGGCTGTAAAAGACACCTCATAGTGATATGCAGAAAGAATCCATGTTTGTGCTTGTTAAATTATAAGTGTTAAACCCCATATGTCAATTAGCTAAAAATTTTGTTAAAATTTGTCCTGCAAATTTTCCTCTTTTACAATGTCAATCAGCTGTTCTCCAAACTAACTGGAAGATGTTACATGTTTCTATTATTAACAGATGGATTATAATCCCACTGAAACTCTATATTGAAACTTTTTAAATAAAAAATTACAAATCATGTTTTCAAGATTTTCAGAAATGCACAAATGAGGTTCTTAAAGTGTTTTGTTTAAACAGGTGATTTATGTTGTTTTTGGCAATAAAATTACAGTGATGGAAATATTTCTGGACACCTGTTTACGTAAAGTTCTTACCAAACAGAAGTGATTAAAAATAAACCAGTTACTTCTGCACTCATCATTAAAATGTCATCTCTGCTCTGAAGGAATCGAGCCTGTTTGCGTTTCTGCAGACAGCTGCTGGAAGGCATGGATCTGGTTGTCACTGGCCTGCTTTCGAGTGGGCTCAGAAACAGCTGGCAATGGAAGCAGAAGTCTCAGCTCTGCCATTCTCATCCTGGGTCACTTGTCCTTGCATTAACAGCACAATTCTAGATCTACCACTTTTCTGTAGTAATCTTCCAAAATAACTGTTCATTTTGTGAGAATATTCAAATGATATTAGAGAATATTATCTGTAAATTCATAAATAAATAAGTAAAAAATAAGCCAGTACAGATGATCCCCAACTGGAGACTTAATCAATTTAGTGACTTAACAATGTGAAACCATCGCTTTTCACGTTCAGTCCAGTATTCCATAAGTTACACACAATATTAAGCATTTTATTATAAAATAGACTTTGTGTTACATGATTTTGTCTAACTTTAGAGTAATGTAAATGTTCTGACCACATTTAAGGGAGGCTAGGCTAAGCTATGATGCTTGGTAGATCAGGTTTGTTAAATGCATTTTGACTTCCAATATTTTCCATTTATGATAGATGTATTGAGATGTAACATCATAAATCAAGGAACATTTATCATCTCATTTTCATAAGGTTAAACAAATCAGGGTGCTACTGTAACCCCCTAAATAGAATAGCTCCCTCATGTCTTTTTTCTGGCGGCCTTTCATATAGGATGTGTTAGATAATTATCTGATACATGGAAGACTGAGGATGCCAAATCAGTTCATACGGTAATTATCTGTTAGGCACAGTGTCTTTCTTATCTAAAAGATATGTGAATGTAAACAGCCATTTCTGAGTTTTCCTCTGGAACCCCAGTTTATGGACTTGGGGATCCTCTTTGAGCAACACCCCATTTTGGATATCACTGCCCATCTCTGCAGTCAGGAACAAGTTTTCTCAAATATCTGGAGTGCCTAGTTCAGTCAGAACTTCTCAGCCAGTCCCTTGAATATTGAGCCAATGATGCAAATATAGAAAATGTCTATTTTCTATTAATTCCTTCAGTCATGATTCATAGACTCACATGGTTCTTGGTTGATCACTTCCTCATTTGATTCTTTAGTTTACCCCATGTTCTTCTAAACAATTTCATTTTTTTATGAATTGCCAAGACTTGGTTCCTTTCATTGATAACCACAAAATCTTACTTGATGTGCATGGTGTTATTGAGTCTTTGTTGATTAATCTCTGCCTACTTCTGTAATCTCAGGTCTCATTTCCTCATATGGTCTATTTTCAGCAACACCGACAAATGTACATATGTGTATGTGTTTATTGGTCTGTGTATGTATTGATGTGTGCATGTGTGTTTATATGCGTTTAATGTGAGTTGTGTGTGCATGTACGTGTATGTGTGTTTCTGTGTTAAGTGAGTTTATGTGTTTCCATGTATTTATGTGTATGCTTGTGAGTTTTATGTGTGTGTTTGTGGCTGTGCGTGTATGTGGGTGTTTATGTGTGTATATGTGGGTGGTTATTGTGCGTAAGTTGTGTGCATATGTGTGCATGTGTTTGTGCACCTAAGTGTAGTTTGTGTGTGTATGTATTAGTGCGTGTGTGTATGTTTTTGTGTTTATGTCTGTGTAAGTTTTGTGTGTGCTTATGACTGTGTCAGTCTTGTGTGTGAGTTTTTGGTGTGTGTATTTATGTGTGATATGTGTGTGCATGTGTGTACATGAGCTGTGAGTACACTTATATGGATATATATGTGCATGTGTATGTAAGTGTGAGTTGTATGTTTGCATGCATGTGTATGCCTTTGTGTGTATGTGTTTATATGTGTATGTGCATACATATGTGTTGAGGAAAGTGCATAATTTCACTCTGGATGAAGCCAAGCACAATACTGCCTTCCTCTACCCACTCAAAGAGATAGGAGAGGGAAGCATCCTGACACTGCGCCTTGTGTCCACTAACACACTTAGAGGGCCTTTCTAGAGAAGGAAAGTCAGGTCATAGCCCAGAAGGCAAAGAAATAAGAAAACACTGAATAAATTGCTTAATTTTTCACTATTAATAGATGAGGTTTTCAAGCCATTGCAATTTCCTTCCTGAAGATGAAGTAATTCTGACACATTGTAAAATTTGGAACATGCAGAGGATGGCCTCTGGGTTACCTCTAGTGTCTTATCTAGTCCCCTCAAAAACTCCATGTGCTAGACTTTATTATCTTAGTGCTTTTGTATTAATAAAGATTTGGGGGTATGCACAAGGTCCAGAAAACCAACATGACCTCCAGAAAACTAGAGAAAATGTATTGTGTCACTTAAACAGGGGAGAACAACGTCGTGGTAAGCTCCAATGTCACCAGACTACTTTCGTCATCTCTCATGCCTCTGTTTCCTTCCAGCTCAGCCTCATTCTCCTCAAGTAGCTTCATAAAATGGTTGAAAATGTGATTTTTAGCTAATGCCAAAACTCGTATCTAAGAGCTTTGTCACCAGAGAAAAACTGATTTCCTCACTTCACCTTCTTCAATTCAGAAAGGTCCTAGGCGGGGGTCTGTCTTGTTTGGCTTGGGTTCAATTCTGTTCTGAGAAGAATCAACTTTTATGGAGCCAATATATATGCAATTAATATAAGCTATCTCATGCTTGAATAGAATGAAGAAGAAAAGAAGAGGAGAAGTAAGAAGGAGAGGAGGGAGTGGGGAAAGGAAAGACATTAATGGCTATCTTCCCAGCCATTTCACTGACTAGGTGATTCCCTCAAGGGAGCCTACTGCAGAGTCTTATCTCCCCCAGTTAGTCTCGGGGGCTGTGGCCCTCCTAGGGAATGGATATCTTTCCAAGCTGAGTCTCTACCACATAAAAATATTATTTTTAAGAGCAGGATTTTCAAACACAAGCCAATTCATGTATGTAATGATCACTTGAAGAAGCAACCGTCTTTTCCAGTCCTGGAGGAAATTCTGTCTATGTTGGATTTATTGATAAATGCTATGTTATTGTATAACTTGGAATATGAATATTGATCTTTTTAATATGTTTTAAGGACAAGTCAAGGGAATTTAACAATTTATACTACACTTTTTCTTACACGTGGCCTTCAAAACTTATTTGTTTATTTTTTTGAAATCCATAGAAACAGAAAATAGATTCGTGTTTGCTTAGGCCAAGTGGATGGGAGGATAGGTGTGGGGTTTCTTTTTGAGGTGATGAAAATGTTTTAAAAATGACTGTGGTGATGGTTGCAGGTATCTGTAAATATATTAGAAACAATTGAAATGTATGATTTAAGTGAGTGAAATATAAGCTATGTTATTTATGTCTCAATAACACTGTTTTAAAGAAACTTAATTCCTTTTACTAAATTAGATGCTATGCTAGTGTAGAAGAATGAGGTCAAACTCTCGACTGAGTGAGTCAATAAGTCACTGACAATATTAAGAGAGTGAAGGATATCAGATATCATATGCCAATTAACAGGGAAATTATTAATGAAACATTTTCTCAATGGTGTAGGAATGAGACGGATCTTATTTCTTCATTGATTATGGATTTACTAAGTGTCTTCTAGCTAAGGGTAAACAAAGGTCTTTAGGAATAAAAATGCCACCAGTCCAGGCTCTGTCACTCAAGGTTGTCCCAAATCCCCTCCTATGTTTTCTCCTGTACTACAAGGCAAATGTCCTCACTCTAAACTAAGATTCGGGCAAGCAGAATAGGAAGAATGAATAAAAGGCTGAGAACAGGAATAAATACATGAAACCCTGCGGGTGAGTAGAACTGGGTGTGGATGAAAAGAAAAATACTGTGACATTGGAGAATGTGAAATTCTTCCAGTCAAACTTTACTTTCTGAGTGTCCCAGCAGTGCAAACATTCACATTCAGTAAGTGTATCTGGGTTGAAAGCACAACAGGTGAGTGGGAATAAAGGCTGGGATCCTACTAAATAAGGGCAGATGGGAAGAAAATTGAGGCAGGAATTCCAAATATAATCTAAGGTGAATTGATAGCTAATTAGGCAAAAAAAATTCTGTCACATGTTTCAAAAGGGGGTTACTATAAAGAAAGGTTTATGAAGACTCTGCTTCAGTCAGAGGAGTGAGAGATGTCAATAGACCAAGACAACAAACTAAGAGAGTCACAATAGCCAAGACGTAGCCTGGGGCTGAACAGAAATGTGTAATAGCCATCTCTACATTACCTGATGAGTTGTAACACATGATGCTTATAAAAAATCATCAGAAGAGATCACTAGACCATTGAAGACTGAAGGAACGATTTCGATTTTCTGAAATAAATATATAACATATGCAATTTAGAGCCTTGGTACATTCTGATGCTTTTTTTCTCTCTCTCTCTCTTTCTACTTTCTTATCATGTGCAAATTGTTGGAAAGCTTTAATTCTAAAAATGTTACATTAAAAACTACTTTCCCTAAGGTGCATGTAAACTTGTAGAAAACTAGGGTAATGGGCAGATCAAAATGGCTCGTGCATCTGGATGATTAAGGTGAACAGTACTTTCAGCACTAAGTCACAGGAAACACAGAGAAAGGAGAAGAGAGGTACACTCATTGTGTTATTGGCCTCAATCCATCATTTCTCACTTTTTCCATTCTCAAAGCGATTTCCCTTTGTGGTTCTTCTCACTAAATACATAATTTTTCTTCCTCATTCCTTAACTTTTGATGGTCATAAAAGCTTTGGCCAACAGAATCAAGAGAAAGTGATCTTGTCAAAGGCCTTCTCTGTGTCAGTTGAGATAATCATGTGGTTTTTGGTTTTGGTTCCATTTATGTGGTGAATTATGTTTATAGACTTGCGTAAGTTGAACCAGCCTTGCATCCCTGGGATGAATCCTACTTGATCATGGTGGATAAGCTTTTTGATGTGCTGTTGCAATCAGCTTGCCAGTATTTTATTGAAGATTTTTGCATCTAAGTTCATCATGGATATTGGTCTGAAGTTTTCTTTTCTTGTTGAGTCTCTGCCGGGTTTTGCTATCAGGATGATGTTGGTCTCATAAAATGATTTGGGAAGTATTCCCTCTTTTTTAATTATTTGGAATAGTTTCAGAAGGAATGGTACCAGTTCCTCTTTGTGTGTCTGGTAGAATTTGGCTGTGAACCCATCTGGACCTGGACTTTTTTGTGTGGTAGGCTCTTAACTGCTGCCTCAACTTTAGACCTCGTTATTGGTCTATCCCTTTATGCTAAAAACCCTCAATAAACTCGGTATTGATGGAAGATATCTCAAAATAATAAAAGCTATTTACAACAAACCAACAGCCAATATCATACTGAATTGGCAAAAACTGGAAGCATTTCCTTTGAAATCTGGCACTAGACAAGGATGCCCTCTCTCACCACTCCTATTCAATATAGTACTGGAAGTTCTAGCCAGAGCAATCACACAAGAAAAAGAAATAAAGGGTATTCAAATAGGAAAGGAGGAAGCCAAATTGTCTCTATTTGCAGATGACATGATAGTATATCTAGAAGACCCCATTGTCTCAGCCCAAAAACTCC
>CM052654.1:136588600-136677387 GCA_028533165.1 Leontopithecus rosalia
CTGTGTCATTCTTATGTCCTCATAGCTTACATCCCACATATCAGTGAGAACATATGATGTTTGTTTTTTCATTCCTGAGTTAATTCACTTAGAATAACAGTCTCTAATCTCATCCAGGTCACTGCAAATACTGTTAATTAGTGTCTTTATCCACTCATTGATTGATGGGCAATTGGGTTTGTTCCATGATTTTGCTATTGTGAATTGTGCAGCTATAAACATGCGTGTACAAGTATCTTTTTCAAATAATGACTTATTTTCCTCTGGGTAGATACCCAGTAGTGGGATCCCTGTATGAAATGGTAGTTCTACTTTTAGTTCTTTAAGGAATGTCCACACTGTTTTCTATAGTGGCTATACTAGCTTACATTTCTGCCAGCAGTGGAGAAGTTTTCCCTGATCTCTACATCCATGCCAACATCTAGTGTTTTTTGATATGGCCATTCTTATAGGAGTGAGGTGGTATCACACTGTGGTTTTGATTTGCTTTTCCCAGATCATTAGTGATGTTGAGCATTTCTTCGTATGTGTGTTGGCCATTTGTATACCTTCTTTTGAGAATTGCCTATTCATGTCCTTAGCCTACTTTTTGGTGGGATTGACTGTTTTTATTTTTCTTACTGATTTGGTTGAGTTGTTGAAGATTCTGGACGTTATTCCTTTGTCAGTTGTATAGATTGTGAAGATTCTGTCACTCTGTGGATTGTCTAATTATTCTGCTGACTGGTCCTTTTGCTGTGCAAAAGCTCTTTGGTTTAATTAGATCCCAGTTATTTATCTTCATTTTACTGCAATTGCTTTTGGGTTTTTGGTCATGAAATCCTTGCCTAAGCCAATGTCTAGAAGGGTTTTTCCAATGTTATCCTCTAGAATTTTTATAGTTTCAGGTCTTAGCTTCAAGTCCTTAATCCATCTTGAGTTGATTTTTGCATAAGGTGAGAGATGAGGATCCAGTTTTATTCTCTAACTTGTGGCTACCAGTGATCCCAGCACCATTTGCTGAAAACGGTGTCAAAATGCAGTCTACAGTTGGGCTGCTATGAGATACAGCTTTGTGAGGAAAACTCTAAGTTGATAAAAAGGGGAACATACTTCTGCAAAAATTGAATATATAGATGGATCTTTACAGCAGGCATTTCACCTAGGCCTTGCTGAATTCTTTATATTTCAATTGTGAATGTCCACTGAAGATGAATGGCTGTCCAGGGCTGAGAGTATGTCTTAATGGTAAGTACCTAGTACACAGTGTGTGCTAAATTCATGTATCTTGAGATAAATTAGTCTTTCTAGTCCAATAATCATTTTCAAGTTAGTCTGTTCCAGGATTTAACAAGCTGGTTTGGGCCTCAGAATGATATGTGGTGCCTTCTCACCTCCTTTCTTCCTCTAAATCATAGGTCAGCACAGGGATTTTGTGAAACGGAAAGTCCAGGGTGTTTATCTGGCTTTAGGCTGAGCTAAGTCAAAATGTTTAAATGATGCCATATTGGTGCTCTGCTTCCTTCTGTGGCTTGACTGCTGATAAATTCGGCTTTATTTTGGCTACCTGAAGGAAAATTTTATCTATCTGTCTTGTCTGTTTGTCTGTCTCATTAGTCTCTCTGGGCTGCTGTAACAGAACACTAAGGACTGGGTAGCATATAAACAGCAGCCATTTATTTCTCATGGTTCTGGAGGCTGAGAAATCCAAGGGCAGATTAGGTGCTGGCGAGGGCCCAGTTCCTGTTTTGTAAGTGGCAGTCTTCTCACTGTGTCCTCTGTAGCCTGTTTCTGAAGAGAAATTGGAAGCACCATTAAGGTGCTGATAAATATTTGCATAAGTAAACCGGAAGCCAGGGTTTAGCAGAGGCTCCCTGGCTTAGAATATTGGTGTCATTACAACTGGATGATACTATTGTTGGGGGTTTTGTTTGTTTATGTTTTAAACGAAATGCAGATTTTCCAGAAAACTTAAAATAAAAACAAAGTTTTGCCCAAACAAAGAAAAGCAGTTTTTAAACCATCCATTCATGATTTGCCTTAGATCTCATGAAATGGGCACAGTTTGTATATTTGTACATGTGAGAGTCTATAAAATACTTGGTTAAACATTTCCACTGCTCTTTGCTTTTCTGACCTTAATTTTCAATCTCTCTCTCTCTCTCTTGTTCAATCTGCACGACAATTTCATTCCCAAGTTAATGTCCACTTCTAGGTTCTTATGCATAAAATAAAATAAATATATTTTTTTTTAAATTAACGTCAAAATTCAGGCATTGCCATTGATGTGATCAGAATGGGACTCTGATTTTCCTTCCAGACCCTTCCCTCCCCCGCCCGTCATGGGGCATCCCGCTTATGAATGCACATTCATATTCTCAGCTGGTGAAATATTGCCACAGCTCAGGTACCCACTGGGCTTTTCTTTGCTTTTGACAGAAGTTATACAGAGTTTATATTTAAAGAAAGAAAAATGAAAGGTTTTCCTGAATTTCTAACAGAAAATGTTGAGCTTTTTTAATGTTCCTCTCACCCTGGAGCTTCTTATAGAGGAGCCTCGTGATATCCTTTGCAAACAAAGGAGGCTTTTGGTGGTGCTCTTAATATGAAGGTCAAGGTTTTATTTATATTCACATTCAATTCAGAAAGAATAAAAAATCAATACAGATATGAAGCTGATATACATTGTCCACAAGTCCTGCTATTTTTAAATGTGACACAAAAAGACACATGCAAAGGGAAACTTCCACAGAGGATTTGGCTCAGACATTCATATGAAACCACACTTTGCCACCAGTCCTCAAACGTAGAATCTGTTCTATTCACACTTCACCACTTCTGATACCTTCAATTTATTGATTGTTTTCTCTGGGAAGTGCATTAAGTTAACAGTATTAGAAATAGAGGGACTTCTAATACTGCTTTTTTTTTAGGAATTTCCTTGTTACAGAGGGTGGAGGGTGTATGCTATGTGTATTTAATGAGACTTAGAGTTGCAACGGATCAGGAATGCTCCATGGTTGAGAGCACCAATAATGATGCCTAGTAGTCGTAGATTTGGGCTGTAATAGCAATGGCAAAAAAAGGCCAAGGCCCTTTCGCTGGTCACATGTTCCTTTGCAATGACATCTTTCAGACTATACCTGCATGGTACATTAAGCATATTGAAAATGAGACAGAATCCCTCAGCCAGACGGAATTCTTCATCCTCTTTTTATCCTTGGGTTTTAACAACTGCAAAGAAATCTTAAGGATATGGTATGAAATTTCTGTACGTCTGTGGATTTGCCTTCTTCCTCTTTTTGCCACTAACCTCAAAGTAACGTTAGTGAAATTGGATGTACTTCACACACAAAGCCATGAGTGCACGTGCAGCGTGTGCCTATATCATCACATATTTTGGCTGTTTTTTCCTGAAATAGTATTGTTTTACATACTAATCTTTAATTGACAAATTTCCTAATTTTAACTTGAGGTATACATGATGTTTTGACACATGCATACATTGTGGAGTGGCTAAATCAGCCCCATTAACATAGTCATTACCTCAAATGCTTATCTGGCTGTGGTAAGAACACAGAATCGACTCTCAGCAATTGTCATGTATACACCACACTATTATCAACTATAGTCACCATGTTGTACAATGAATGTCTTGAAATTATTCGTCTTGTGTAACCGAAATTCTGTGTCCTTTGACCAACATCTCCCAGTCTACTTCCCCAAGCTTCAGCTTCTGTCCCTTTTTGAAACAGTATTTACACTGCTGGGATAGGGATGTGTGTGTGTGTGTGTGTGTGTGTGTGTGTGTGTGTGTATGTGTGTGTTGAGGTGTGTATAAATATAGAGAAGTGTAGGAAATAAAGTTATTTGCCATCTTTGTAGCTGTTCAAAACAAAAGCAGTTTTTGTGATTTGTTGAGGTCAAAAACACAAATCGATCTTGGCAGAGGTATTTAACCCTCGCCCAGGGCAACGCTGGTCAGCTGCAAGAGGGAAAGGGGAAAACTTCCTTTTTCCACAGGAAGGAATCAGTGGGCACAGGAGAATACGTGTCTCCTGACTCCCTTCTCTCTGTGAGATCCTTGCCAGCCCAGAGCAGTCGGTGCAAGAGGCAGCTGAGCCCTGCAGAGCAGCTCAGAGGACCCTGGGCTCCCCTGGCAGGCTCCCGGGCAGCCAGACGGGTCAAGTTCAGAGAATGTTCACACAAATACTTGGAAAACAAGAATCAAGGTCCTTTATCGGCAGTAATCCCCAGTGGGAAATAAGCCAGAATCTGAGCAGAAGGTAATAAAAATAAAGGAAGCCCCCTAATCATCCACACTTATTGGCACAGATATGAATCATGGTTCCTGGGCTTGAGCGCTGCATAGCTGCTTCTGCCGTGGCTGTTATCAGAGCCAGAGCGTTGGCCTATTGAAGGCACCGTGCAAGGATGAGGATGGATGGAACGAAAACTCAAGACGCTCTCAAAACCATTAAGGTTTATGAGCACATTTTAATCAAATACATGTTAAAATAATTATATTCTTACATTTTATTTCATTATAAATTAAGCTTATTTTTTTTCTTTTGTAAAAATAAATAATAGAAACTGTGGACACTATTTTAACAAAGAAAACTTTGGATTTTATAATCAGAAAAAGACTGATCACATTTTGGTATTGCTACAACTAGTCTCTCTCTGTCTCTCCCCATAGTAACATATATCTGATCTTTCGCTCATGCTGAATGCATCATTTTTGTGCCACGCATTTTTTACATAGCACTATATTGTGAACGATTTCTAGTTTACAAATTGTTGATGAACATTGTATTCAGAGACTGTGTACTATGGCACCCTTTGGCTAAAGATACTTTTTAAAATCATTGTTTTTTAACTGAAATATTAAATTTTTAAGATACCTCCAAAAAATCCATATTTTATGACTTTGAACGTAAAATTCTAAATTACTCCTACAATAATTTTCTACTTTATACTTCTGCCTGCAGAATGCCATCCTCCACACAGTCTCCAGCATGCTGATATTTTATTACTATTATTTATTTTTAATTGAGAGATAAAAATGTATATATTTATCACACACAACGTGAGGTTTTGATACATCTGCACATTGTAGAATGGCTAAATCAAGCTAATTGATATAAGCCTTACTCCTGTGCTTGCTTTTTTTGTGATTAAAACACTTAAAATCTCCTCCTTTAGCAATTTTCAACTACAGCCACTGTGTTGTAAAATAGGTCTCTAGAACTTATTCTTCTTATCTAACTTAAATTTTGTGTATTTTAACACGAATCTCCCAATCCCTGCCCTGGCCACAACTCTCTACTTCTGTGAGCTTTACTTCTCTTTTTTTCTGTAGAGACAAGGTCTCCCGATGCTACCCAGGCTGGTCTCAAAGTCCTTGCTTCCGATGATCCTCTTGGCTCAGCCTCCCAAAGTGCTGGGATTCCAGGCGTGAACCACAGCAACCGGGCTGGATTTCTTATTTTTGATATGTGAGAAAATATATTTGAAGCTGTCTATATGAGTAAGAAACACACTTCATGTTTCCACAAGCTTTCTACAAATCTGTGAAAGTACATTTTATTTACATATATTTATATAAGTACTTACCATAAACTTATACCATAAACTTTTTTTAACTGTTAGCTTTCTTCTTGGAGAAAATTTAGAAACATATGGTTTTACAGCTATGTAGACCTTATACATAATTACACTTGAAGCCTATCATTATCATTTTCCAGTTTAAAACTGTGGGGAAATTACTCCACCTCTCTGCACCCCGGTTTGTTTATCTGCATAGCAGTGGTTGGATATGGATGTTGGGAATGATTAAATGAGTTACCTGTGGAAAGGGCCTCATGGTAAATAAAGTCTGTCTATAGTCGTTATCATATTTTTCCCCCAAATCAGAAAACTAAAGACCTGAGAGGCTAAATAAGTTTCTTAGGAAAATGTAATCCAGAAATGGATATTATTCTGACTTATATTCTGGTGAGTCCTCTCTTTCACTGCATAAAACATCTAGTAGACCAAAGGCTAGTTTATGTAAGTAACACACCTCAAAGCTAATACTGATAAGGAAAATTTGACTTAGATCTCACAATTCCAGGTCTTTGTTTGTTTGCAGATCACACAGTCCTATGGGGAAGGTGCTTAGTTTTGTGGTTTCAGTTTGGCTGGTTGGCTGGCTGCCTTACGTGTTTTCTTCTCCCTGTTAGGCTTAGGAGATGCTTAGCTAGGAATGCATTTCTGGAAAATAGTAACTAGACCTGCAGTATGACCTCAAAGGCCCAGAATAGGAACCTGCACTGTCAAGTGCTGTGTTTGCTCTTCTCGGGGGTCAGAGTTGGTTGTTCCTGAAAAATACACAACAATCTCAGGCACTGACTCTTGTCTATGATTCAAGATCCCTCCTTTGCCTCTAGGCTCTGCAAGTACATATTGTTTATGTGACAGAAAAGCAAAAACTGGGGAGAAAAGAAAAATTACAAGTCTGTCTAGAATAAACCACATCTTGTAACCTCTCATAGAATACGCTTTCAACTCCTTCGTGGGCTCTCACAGCTGAAATTTTGTATTATCCATGTAATTACTTGATTAGTGACTCTCCTCCAGTCTACAAACTCTATGAAGACAGTAACCATGACTCTTAAAGTAATCATTTACTAGTGATTTTCAGTGTCTACTCCTCCATCAGAAACAGTATAAGAATTAATAAGCGATGGCATAAAAGTATTTGTTTGTTTATTAAATCAATTGTAAGTGCCTGGAGAGTGAAGGCCATTTTGTGCTTCTGCGCATACCCTTGAATAATATTAGGACAACAGAAAGGGCAGAGTTGCGTGTGGCTGAATCTGGCATTGAAACTCTGCTCCTCCATTCACTGGCTGTCATGGAAAGATACCTAATCTTTTGTAGTTTTAATCTTTTCATCCTTAAAAATGAGTTATTGACGATGATGATGATGATGTGGTGGTGTTGGTAATGATGATAACAACCTCAAAATTTCTTCTGAGAATTAAATGACTCTGCAAAATTATTTAGCCCACCAGGTAGACACCCAACAAATGTTACTTTACTTTTCCTTACACGGGGCTTGGCTTCTTTCTAATGCTGTGGACTCGGGAGGTGCTAAAATACTAGCAGACTGATGCACCAGGAGGCATGAGTCAGAAACATTGCAGTACCGGCCACCTCTCCTATTCTTTTCCTCCTGGTCTCATTACATTTTCCATTATCTCTTGCAGCTCAGAGGCTGCACGACCGCACTATGATGACAGGACATACATAGAATTGTTTTGCATGCATTTCAGCGTGTCCAGAGCAGTCCTTATTCATGCCTGTAATCCTGGCATGACTATGAGCCTGGTGCCTTTCCGCTCTCAGATGTGTCCCAGTCTGGGTGATAAATTATATGATCACTCTAGATAGACAATCAATCTCAGGCCAGGCTGTAAACCTTCCCACACTTCTTCCCACTCTTTCTCTTTCCTCAACTACAGGCCAAGTCCGGTGGCTCCTGTGGGGAAGCCTGACTCCCAGGGGATGTGAAAGCAACCCTAGGTCCATGGGTAAATGTGGAGCAGCCACTCTCCTCAACCCAACTTTATATGGACTCTATATAAAGTGAGAAATAAGTAAAACTTCTTTTGTTGAGCTTGGGGAATTGTGGGATTACTGGTGACAGCAGCTAGCCCAGGTTGATTCATTAGACACGTCTAAGTAAAAGAAAACACAGAAAATATATGAGAACTAATGGACAAATAAAATATTACAATTTCAATAAACTTAACTAGTCCACAAAAGAAGCTCAAGGAAGAAGCCCAGAAATAATGCACACACATGCGTAGCTTAATTTGGTTTATTTTTAAATTTATTAATGTTTCTTTCTCAATTTTATGGAGAACAATTATTCCAACTATACACATTCAGTATATAATTGCATATGCTTTAAAAACCTCATTTCATCTTAAATTTCACAGTTTCTTTCAATACACTTTTGTAAGCTTGATAATTAAGATTTATAGTTATCCTTTTAGTCTGTTTTACCTTTGCAAAAAAATTTATTTCAAGCTAATACAAAGAAAATCTCCAATGGTGTTGATGCCATCCTTACTAGCCAACAGTAAGATTTCCGTAGTAAACGTCTATGAACTAAAGTGCTTTCCAAAATTCTATAAAATTCGATGAATAAAATTTGTACATATAACTTTATATAAAAAGATATACCTTCAACTAGACTTTCAACTTACACAGAATAGTTAAAAGCTGTGTTTTGAAGATTTCATTCCCAACATTTATCACTATGACTTTGCAATGTTGGTAAAACTAGATAGTGGGTCAAATCAAAGTGTCTTTATTGTCCAACCTCATTTCGTAGATTTCTTTCCAGAGAATTGGCTTGCTAAGATCACACAGTCAATCTTTACCGGAATCAGGGCGGGAACCTGCCGTCTTACTGAATTGCTGACTTGGGCCCTTGTCCTTCATCCTCCACACTTCTCTAAGTAAGCTCATGCTCTATAGTACACAACACTTTGCATGTTGAAAAGCACTTATTTCCTTACTGCTTCTTTTATCATCTCAACAATGCTGCAGCATAAGTAGAATAGGCGTTTGTGATGGTTAACTTTTTGTGTTAACTTGCCTGGGCTAAGGGATGCTCACATAGGAGGTAAAACAGTATTTCTGGTTGTGTCTGTGAAGGTGCCTCCAGCAGAGATGAGCATTGTAACTCAGTGAACTGAGTAAAGCAGGTGGCCCTCTTCAGTGTGTGTGGGCATCATCCAATCCATTGAGGACCTGAACAGAACGGAAAGGCAGAGAAAGAGTGACTTTGCTCCCTTTGCTTAAGCTAAGACATTCACGTACTCCTGGCCTGGAATATCCGTCCCCCTTATTTTCAGGTCTTCATACTTAAACTAAATTCACCATCCGTTTCCTGACTCTCCAGCAAGCAGATTATGGCACTTCACCTCCATGTGAGCCAATCCCTATAACAGATCTCATTCATATATAAAATCTCCTGTTGGTTCCGTTTCTGTAGAGAATCCTGACTAATATAGTATAATTACCTCAACTTCTACAGATAAAACTAAGACAGCTGGCCATGTGACACACTCGAGACACTTGCAGATGCTTCCTAAAGGCCGAGCTACGTAACTCCCCCTCTGTCCCTCACTGCCCCATCCCCTACATGCAGCCCCGTGTGCCTTCCAGCCCAAATTTCATCCATTGATTCTAAAATGACACATTAAACATCAACCAGTGAGGGCAGTAATGCTCAGGGTAATGCTTTTAAGTGGGAGTGGGACTTCAAAGACCAATTCTTTTAGTTAAACTTCTCAATTCTTCTAATCCAAAATTTTATAACATTGCTAAGACCCTTTCCTCAATGGAGACTCTGGCTGTTTTGTTATGTAAACTGAAAGCAGAGACTTTTCTTTGAATCAATTAATGATGATGAAGGGTCCCCTGAGATTGACTAAGCCTCTGAGATGGATTAGGGGCTGTGAGTAAAAAATCCCTCATGCCTCCTATGATTGTTAGAAAATGCAGACGTGTTCTCCTCATGCTGCCCTCTTCACCCCCTCAGCTTATTAAAATGAATGATTAAGTGTGTCTGATGGTGGTTGACCCACATCTTTGTGAGATGTATGGACCATGTTTTCTACTGTGCTTCTGATGATAATTCTTCAGTTAAAGAATTCATAGTAAAATTACAGAAGCAATAGTATTATTGTTTCCTTTAGCTATTATGAAGGAGGAAGAGATTTACATAAAAACAGTAAAAGGTCAAGGAAAAGGTTATCAGTTATTTTAATTGAAGAAAAATTACATGGTTTATTGAAAACACTGAAAATAGTAAAAAGTAGATTAATTATCAGCTACTAGATTGACAAATGCGTAAACCCATTGCAATCATGCAAACAATTTAGTTTGCAAAAGTCAAGATCCAAAACGTATATTTGAAATTTTAGCAGTCGGAAGCCATAAAAAAGAACAAATATTTTATTTGGGGGATCACATGAAATGGGTAAAATCAGAAAAAGTGAGAAATATTGGATGATTATTAGGCGTATAAAGAAGAGAGGTAGACTTTGTCCAAGATCTAGGATCTAGGTGGATGATGCCGGAAGTAGTCACACCTCCTTGGCCCTGAGAGGAGGGTCCCATGTGATAAAACACGAAAGTCCTGTGAATATGAGGGTGAAAGGTGAATGCTACACAAATGGGAATTATTCAGATCAACATAATCAGAACCTCAATTTAAGGATGTACTTTTAAAATCTTGTGTTGTTAACTTGTTGGGAATTTTCAGAATTTTATTTTATTTTACTTTTATTTATTTTTTATTTTTGATGTGGAGTTTTGCTCTTGTCGCCCAGTCTGGAGTGCTTTGGTGCAATCTCGGCTCATTGCAACCTCCACCTCCTGGGTTCAAGTGATTTTTCTGTGTCAGCCTCCTGAGTAGCTGGGATTACAGGCACCTGCCACCATGCCTGGCTGATTTTTATATTTTTAGGAGAGACGAGGTTTTGTCATATTGGCCAGACTGGTCCTGAACTTCTGACCTTAGGAGATCTGGCCGTCTTACCCTCCCAAAGTGTTGGGATTAAAGGAGTGAGCCACCGTGCCCAGCATATTTTCAGAATTTTAGAACGAATCTTTGTAATCAAGTTACTTACTTTTTCTGTAAGTGGAGCATTATAATGAGAAATTATTACTGGTACCACAGAGGCTTTCTCTTTTCTACATCACTCCGGGCCTAGTCTTACGCTGGAAATGAAAAGTGAAGCAGTTATTCTTTGTTCACTTTTTATTGATTTGTTTATTCATTCATTTTTTTAAATTTTTAAGTATTATAGGCACATAACAGCTGTATGCACTTAAGGGGTATATGTGATGTTTTGAGATAGTCATACATTGAGTAATGTAATAATCACAGGATAATTGGTGTATCCCTCATTTCCAGCACTTAGCATTTGTTTGTGTTAGAAACATTCCAATTTTATTCTTAGTTATTTTAAAATAAACAATAAATATCTTGAATTTAAACTTATTTCTGTACCCTTTAAATCTGATTGTGTATCTCCTTTGCATTCTTGGTCTGAGTGGATGATAACCATTTGACACACATTTACCTGCTTCTGTGTAGTGCAGAAATCAGTAATTTTAATGGGAAGAAGGAAAGAAAAGGAAGAGAAAGAAAGAAAGAGAGAAAGAAGGAAAAAAGAAAGAAAGAAAGAAAGAGAGAAAGAAGGAAAAAAAGAAAGAAAGAAAGAAAGAAAGAAAACAAGAAAGAAAAAGAAAAAGAAAAAGAGGGAGGAAGGGAGGTAGGGAGGAAGGAGAAGAGAAAAGAAAGGAAAAAAAGAAACAAGCATGTTAAAGCAATAAATTGAGAACTCCTGTTTAGTAGCAGGTCAGATTGCCTTTGCCTGTTACTGTTCTGTAACTTTTCAGAATAAAAGATATTGTGAACAAACCTTGTACAGTACAGAGAGCTGTCAGCTGAATGTTTGGAACATCTTCCAGAAGTTGGAGTCTGGTCAAATCCTCCCTGATCCTTCTGTTACTCTATACTTTCTTCATTTTAATTCCCCTTGCCATCAATACACATGAGAATTTCTGGAAGCTACAGAAAGCCTCCGGTGCTTCTCAGTAAGACACATCTGTTAAAGTTCTCAGGAAAGATGCTGACTGCTATTATGAATACTCCATGGAAAAATGTTTTTATTAAAATATGATTTAGGTGACGAGGGTAGTTTAATCATCTGCCAGGCTAACATTTGTGTAAATGTCCTATCTCTATTCATTATATTCCACAGTTCTCCTTTTTAAAAGTCATTTCTTAAAAAATTTGGTTTTGACCAGTTTTAGATTCACAGAAGAATGGCAATAATAATGCAGAGAGTTTCCATGTACCCTGTAACCACTTTAGACTATACCACACATCAATCACGGTGCACTTGTTATCATTAATGAACCAAAATTTACACCTTATTATTAACCAAAATCCATTCTTATTCTGTGCCCCTTAATTTTTGCCTAATACCTTTTTTCTGACTCAATAGCCTATGCAGGATAGCATATTACATTTAACCCTCATGTTTCCTTAGGCACCTCTTGTCTTTCAGGTTCTTAGAATTTTCTTGTTTTTGAGAACCCTGACAGTTTTGAGGAGGGTTAGACAGGCATTTTGAAGAATGTCCCTCACTTGGGATTTGTCTGACATATATATAATGATCAGATTGTGATTGCTTTTTGTTCAGAACACCATGGAGGTGAAGTGCCATCTTTATCACATCATATCAAGGGTATATCCCACTAACATTACTTTTCATGGATGATGCTTGAGCTTGATCACCTGGTTGAGGTGGTGTTTATCAGCTTTCTCACCTGTAAGCTTGCCCCACCCTTTCCTTTAGACAGATAGAATCCACTCTGAAGAAATAGAAGTTGTGTTCCACTGCCTTTAGAGCAGAGAACCTATGTTAATTATTTGGAATGCTTCTGCATGGGAAATTCATTATTTCTTTCCCATTTTCTTTATGTTTCTTATTTAAGAAAATTTTCCCTTCTCCAAGGTTACAATAGTTTTCTTATATTTGTTCCTAAAATTTTAAATATTACCTTTTAATTTATTTGAAAACTTTTTTGATTATGATGTGAAGCAAAGGTTCAAAGCTGTATAAGTCCATCTCACAGTGCTATGAAAAACGACCTGAGTGATACTGTTAGCCTTTATGTACCTACCCAAATCTCATCTTGAATTATACTCCCCATAATCCCGAAGTATCAAGGGAGACACCAAATGGGGGAATTGAATTATGGGAGTAGTTTTCCTCATGCTGTTCTCATGACAGTGAGTGAGTTCTCATGAAACATGATGGTTTTATAAGAGGCTCTTCCCTCTTCACTTGAAACTTCTCCTTCCTACTGCCTAGTGAGGAAAGTGCTTTGCTTTCCCTTCACCTTATACCATGATAGTAAGCTTTTTGAGGCCTTCCCAGCAATGCTGAATCAGTTTTGGGCAGTTCTTTATAGCAGTATAAAAATGGACTTATACACTGAGAGTAGGTAATTTATAGAGAAAAATAGTTTAAATAGTAGTTTTAATTGACTCATAGTTCCACAGACTGTATAAAAAGCATTTCTAGAGGCAAGTCCAGGAAACTTACAATCATGGCAGAAGGTGAAGTGGAAGCAGGACCATCTTATATGGTCAGAGATGGAGGAAGAGAGGGCAAAGGGGAAGGTTCTGCACACTTTTAAACAACTAGATCTCATGAGAACTCACTCACTAATAATAGCAAGGGGGTAATTGCCCCATAATTCATTCACCTCCCACCAGGCTCCTTGTCCAACACTGGGGATTACAATTTGACATGAGATTTCATGGAGACAAAAGTCTAAATCATATCACCCTGCCCCTGACTCCTCCCAAATCTCATGTTCTTACCACATTGTAAAATACAATCATCCCTTCTCAACAGTCCCGCAGGTCTCAGCTCATTTCAGCATTAACTCAAAAATCCAAGTTGAAAGTCTTATCTGAGAAAAGGCAAGTCACTTCTGCCTATAAGCCTGTAGAATAAAAAAATCAAGTTAGATATTTTCAAGATACAATCAAGGTACAAAAATTGGGTAAATACACTCATCCCAAAAGAGAAAAATTAGCCAAAACAAAGGGGTTACAGGTCTCATACAAGTGTGAAACCTAACAGGGAAGTCATTAAATCTTAAACCTCCAAAATATTCTCTTTTGACTCCATGTCTAATAACCAGGCCACACTGATGCAACAAGTGGCCTCCTTAGGCCTTGGGCATCTCTGCCCCTGTGGTTCTTCAGAGTGTGGGCTGGCATTGAGTGCCTACAGCTTTTCCAGGTGCACAGTGCAAACTGTCAAAGGATTTATTATTCTGGGGCCTGAAGGATGATGGCCCTCTTGTCATAGCTCCACTATACAGGGCCACAGTGGGGATTCTGTGTGGGGCTCCAATTCCACATTTTCTCTATGCACTGCCGTACTAGAGGTTCTCCATCAGGACTCATCCCTGTAGCAGACTTCTGCCGGAACATTCAGGAACTTCCATATACTCTTTGAAATCAAGGCAGAATCTTCCAAGCCTCAATTCTGGCCCTCTACACACTCAAAGGCTTAACACTATATGGAAGTCACCAGGGCTTATGGCTTGCACCCTCTGGAGCAGTGACCTGAGTCTTATCAGGGGCTGTTTTAGCCACAGCTGGAGCTGGTGTGGCTGGGATGCAGGAAACAGTGTCCTGAGGTTGCAGGGCAGCAGGGCCCTAAACCCAGCCCACAAAAACATTCTTTCCTCCTAAGCCTCTTGGCCTATGCTGGGAGGGGCTGCCACAAAAGTCTCTGAAATGCTTTTGAGGCATTTTCCCTATTGTCTTGGATATTAATATTAGACTCCTCTTTATTTGAGCAAATTTATGCAGCCTGCTTGTATTTCTTCCTAAAAAAATGGATTTTTCTTTTCTATCACATGTCTGGGTTGCAAATTTTTCAAACTTCTACTGTCTTCTTCACTTTTAAATAAAAGTTCCAGTTCTAGGTCATTTCTTTGGTCACACATATAATCATAGGCTGCTAGAAGCAGCCAGGTGACATGTAGAACATTTTGCTGCTTAGAAATTTCTTTCACCAGATACCATAAATCAACACTCTCAAATTCAAAGTTCCACAGATCTCTAGAGCAGAGGCATAAGGCCTACAATATCTTTACTAAAGCACAGCGAAAGTGATCTTTTCTCTAGTTCCTAGTAAATTTCTAATCTCCATCTGAGATCTCCTCAGCCTGGACTTCATTGTCTTTGTCACTATCAGCATTTTGATCACAATTAAAAGGTCTATAGGAAGTTCAAAACTTTTTCTTATCTTTCATCTTCTTCTGAGGTCTCCAAAAGGTTCTAACATCTGACCATTACCTAGTTCCAAAGTTGCTTTCACATTTCCAGGAATCTTTATAGCAATGCTCCAATTCTGGTACTGATTTTCTGTATTAGTCTGTTCTCACATTGCTATGAAGAACTACCTGAACTTGGTAATTTATAAAGAAAAGAGATTTAATGGGCTCATAGTTTTCCAGGCTATACAGAAGCACGTCTGAGGTGGCCTTAGGAATCTTTTATGTTGGAAGACAAAGGGGAAGAAGGCACATCTGACATAACCAGAGAAGGAGGAAGAGAGAATGATGCTGGGAGTGTCGTATAAAAGTAATATAAAAATGTTTATATTACTTTTAAACAAATGGATTTCATGAGAACTCACTCTATCATGAGAATATCAAGGGGGAAATTGGCTCACATGATCCAATCACCTCCCACTAAGCCCCTCCTCCAACAATGAGGATTACAATTCAACATGAGATTTGGGTGGGGACACAAATTCAAGTCATATTGTGTTATTTTTTTTAGATAGCCATTTGTCTTATAAATTACTGAATAGATCATGCTTTCTCCACTAATTGACAATATTAACTCAATCATATTACAAATTTCCATATACTTGAGACTAGTTCATGATAATTCACACTGGAAATAAATTAGATTTTTCTCACTAGGATTTACTATATAGAACAACTTATTTTAAATTTTATGTTTATATATAACGAGAAATATATATTATGTCAGAACAATAGATTTTTAACAATTTTATGTCTGATGAATTGAACACAACTATATTATCTAAAAAATATAAGCGATTTTATCATGGTGAACTTTCAATAGGGCCAATATCAAAGAAAGAAAAATGGATCAAACCCATTGAGGTGTCATTTTGTTTTTGAAGTCTGAAAAGATCACTGCGAAATGTGGATTTATTTTTTATTTTATATTGAAACTTTTTCCAAATGAGTGATGTTCTCCGCGAAGTAACCTGAGAACCACTGATAACGACAAGAATGACTGTTAAGACAATACCTTACATTTCCTGTTACAGACAAAAAAGGAAGGAAAGGAGGAAAACATGCAGCAAAGATGGAGGAAGAGACATAAGAAAGAACTGACTTAAAGTTGTCTTTGTATCTTTCACATTTGTAGCTTTTATAAAATTAAGATTTGCAGAAAAGAACTTTGGCCTCTTTAAGTACCTCAAGTGCAAAATTTACCAATGGTAGCCCATTTCTGGACAGTCAAGAAGATAGAGTGAGAAGTCAGAGCATAGGAGCAACTCCTTGATGTCCTTTCACGTCATACAGCCCTATCGCCATAATGGAGAAACACATATTGGAACAGACGTAACCTAGGCTGCAGGAAAAGCACCTTCTCTGAACTTAAAAATATTTTCTAAGTTTTACTTTTTACCCTTTGCTGAAAAATAGTTTATTATTTTGTTGCTTTTTTTATAGTTATGGTTGTATGTAACCTAACTAGTGAGAATGTGAGAATGTCTCCCTGATGGGTGCCTCACTTCATGTCAGCTAAACTTAAAGTAAGCCTGTCTAATAAGCTAAAAACAAACAAAAAACAAATTGTCAACATTGATCACATGAAGTAAGTTCTTAAGACTTAGTATAGTTACTGGGACAACTGATTCAACAACATACACAACAAGGTTCGTTATTGAGTGATGATACCATGAAATACAGTAATACAAAAAAATGAATGAATTAGAAGAGGTAACCAGATACAACCTGATACCATGAAATACAGTAATACAAAAAAATGAATGAACCAGAAAGGTAAACAGATACAACAGTGGTATCTGGCAAACCACAGGTAACAGGAGCATTTATACTGATTCATTGTTAAGTAAAAGGAATGAATGTGCTAATAACATTCAGAGTCATGAACAAGAACTACTGAGACGGTACATGGAGGTTTTCTGAGGGTAGTGACACAGCAAACATTTATGCCCCTATATGCAAACCAGCAAGAAATGAACATGAAATTCAAGGGGCTGTATAAGTGGGGGCCAGAGAATCTATCACATAAGGTTAATATGAGATTAAATTGTATAGCTGGGCTCATTAAATTCACTTGGAAAACACACAGAAAAACATTCTACAAACACAAGACAAATATGTAGAAAGAGGAAGACTTTTAAGCCTAATACCTAATTAGTAATTGAACTCCACCAATATGTCACAGTGATTAATATATGCCCAAATGATTCATATTTAATATACCTGTCTCCAGCATGGTAGTGCCTTGGAATGGGAGATAAAATAAAGAAAGAAGAAAAAGCTAACTTGTGGTAAAATTAATTTTCCAAACAGCCTTGGTGGTAGACTTACTTGCGAGAGACCAGCATTATTGTTAGAAAATAGTAATGCCAGCTTCCCTTACTCACCACTTACTCTATTTGACGAAGGTCTGATCTTCTAGACATCCTCCCATAATGAATAGATTTTATGAGGTTGATGTTGCAGAAATCCTGAATGGTCTATCTGAGCTCCTTTAAGTTTCTGGCACAAATTCAATTCTGAGATTCCTAGTTTGGGTTTCATTTTTATTTTTGACACTTATTAATCCAGGAGTTCCTAAAACATGATTTTATTAAATCCCTAAAATATACTTAAAATAGTCATCTATAACCTGAAACATACTAAAAATGAGTATTTGTAGAAACTCAGGTACAAGAACAACTCTCTGCTTTCTAAAGAAAAGAGTAGACAGATACTATTATCCCTTTTCCTGATGATGAGTTTAGTTTTAAATCTGGCTGGGAGTTGGAAGTATAGTCAAATATACAAATGCTTATAATTAGAAAAAAGTTCAATCATCTTAGTTTAACATTAAAGATGACATGTAGCCAGAAAAGCACAGACTTTAGCTTAGAAGCCTCCAGACTCAAACCTTGTTTCAATGCCTATAAACTCTCTGACTTAGTTGAGCTCAGTGTCGGATTCTCCCATGAATAAAGAGGTCCATTGTGAGAGTGAAACAAGACCATCAATGTGAAGTCTATTGAATAGTTCAGCATACATGAGTGACACTGCCCCACTGTTCTCATTCTTCTTTGGATTATATATGGCCTTGTTAGTGTTTAACATCCCAACTCACAGCCCCATTTGCACCCAAATAAGGGACAGATAGAGGAATTAGTTGAAAGGATTTATTATCAAAGAAGGCTAGGTGGGAAGATTTGGTTAACATATAACCAGAAGGGCTTGCTGGCACTACCTGCCTGATGCCCCTCCCCTGAGTCAAATTCAGATCTTCGAATTGCCCAATAGGCAAACTCAGTGGGAAGGTTTAGATCTGCAGAGTAGACACCCATGCGAAGGAAGAATGACTCCCACTGTCTCAGAAGGAAAAAGAGGAAGTGTTTAAGCTCGTCAAAGCTTAAACCTGCTACACAGTGATTCTCTCCAATTAAGAAAAGAGGTCCCAAACCTGTCATCAGCCAACCAATTAAGATTAACTCACTTCTTTGCAGGGAAGAATGAGTAACGCGTGAGAAGAGGCTTGGAAGATCACTGATAGGTGGCCATCTGTCTAGGCAACGTATGAAACCAAACCGAAGCATTCTTTCCATTAAGCAGGCCCCAATTTCTCTGTACATGCTGTTTATTCTCTTGCTTCTATTCTCCACTCATTTTTAGACCAACCTGAATTTCTCTCCTACGTCCTATTTTCCTATTCATTCTTCACTTCTGCGTCTAATCACAGCCCTTCTCATTCCTTCCCATGGTTCAGATTCAAATTGTATTTTCTACCTATTTTTTGTTCTTAGTAAAAAGAATTTAAAATCCTTCTTATGTCACAACTACACATGCCTAACAGCAGTAATAAAAAGCTTATGTTTATTGATAATTCACCTTGAGCCAGGGACTATACTAAGTACTTTACATGAACTCATTCATTTGTTCTCCACAACGCCCTGTGGTTTAAGGGTGTACTTTTGGGTTCAGTTTTAGTTAACTGAGGCTTATAAATGTTTACTAATCCCAGGGTCCTAAAGGTTTGACCCTGACTGGACAGTGTAAGCATGCAGGCAAGGGCTTGGAGGATTGCCTTCCGATCCACTCCCTCCTTGTGAGGATGAGGTACGTTGTTCAGATGAACATACCAGGTTTGTGGTTTAACAGCTTGTGTTAAGCAAGAACATGTGACAGAAGGAATGCAACTGGAAGAATGGTCTGTAAATTTTTAAAATTCATTTCACAAAGAAGTAGCACCACAAGGACCGTGACACATTTGCCACCAACACTAGGTATTGATTACCTTTAACAACTCCCTCCCTCTCCACTGGTGGGCAGTTAATTCTGTTAATTTTACAGACCTAAATCGCTGTTTCTGTTTACTTTAGTATTGCTTGTTTTAAGAATTAGTCTTACATTCACAATCATAATTAGTAAGTCAAGTGTTTATCAAAATATCAATATTTGTTACTCGAGGTTTGCTGAAATTATTTTATTTCTTCCAGGAATAATCAAATTGAATCTGCCGTAGTCGCAATTTACCTGGATGGTGCCAAATCTGATCTAGTCTCAACCAAAGCAAGAAAAAAAATGCAATAATTTGTTCAACAGTTCACACATGTTTATTGTCTATCCATTGCACTACAGTTCTTTGAGAGTAAAGAGAGAGAGAGAAGCAAGTATATGCTAATCATGCTATGCGTATTTCCACATACTGTATTGCCCATGAGGGGGGACTAACTGAGGCATCTTTAATGACAGATTCTGGGCAGCTGCAAGACATCTTTTCTGTACACTAATTTATGCAGTTGAGAGAAAGGTAAATTAATCTCCATTATCAATCTCCCAGATAGCAAGAGTCAAACCTGAAACACCACTCCATTGATGCAGGAAGAAAATCACCCTTGTCACAGATCGCATGGCTTTTGCTTTTGTTTTGTTTTTAATGGATCCAGGTGCACCCATGACAGATTTTGGCAATGAGAATTATTTCCAACCCCAGAGAACCTGCCAGTTGCTGCTGCTTATTTCTGCTCATGCCTCTTGATGAGGGGCAATTGCTATGAGACAAATTACACTGTCTGTAATCTGGTCCCCTTCCCCTTAGCCATGATTCATTCTGACAAGGAAAGTTTAAAAGCAACAAGTAAAATATGATAAACAATATCCATCATTACATAGGGGAGCCTGGCTAAAAGCTTTCTGTCACTATCAATAATAGTGTTTAGTTTTCAGCCTCCCCTTGTATTGCATTAGTGGCAAATGTGAAATTCTGTAAGCAGCAAAGGTTCAACTTGGACTACCTGTGTGATCCTTGTTGCTAGTGAAACTGTGCCCCGCATCCTTCCAATGGTCCTTAAAGCAGCCCTTGAGACCCAGTACAGGTCACACATGGCATAAAACTGATGGATGCAACCAAGAATTCTGTCCTCAGCTCTCACTTATTTCTGACTTGATTTACCTAGTCAGCTCCTCATTCTTATTTCTGAGAAGCTGACCTGTGTTTTCCTTGCAGAGCCTTGTGTGTGTGGTATTTCCTGGGTTTTTCTAACATTGGCTTTTACCTTCAAGCAATGTTCTGTCCTGCTCTTCTAACTCTTGACGTCTGAAATACCACAGAATGCAATGTTCCACCCAGACCTATAGACATTCACCTTTGAACCTGGAAATGCAACAAAGTTACATAAGTTACAGCCACCCTTTGAAAGAATTTTGCAGTACATGAGGTTTACATGTCCAATATAGACCTTAAAAGTTCTTGGTTGAAGCATTCACAAAAATTTTGCATACTAAGAAATACTATTGTCAACCCACTATGCTCTTGGACTGTCCATTTTTAATTTCTTCAATGAACAGAATTTCACATCCCATTTCCAACAAGCATTGCTATTTTTTTATGGTTGAGTTTTCCCACAAATTTTGTCTATACACAAGTTACTTTTCTTGAAAAGTAATTAGTACATCATTTACTTGGTTTTTAGAATTAAGAAGTTAGGAAGTCACATCCAGAGAACTCAGCCCTGGAGTCAGTACTGGAATCTATTCCACAATAATTATAATAGATCATAGTCATCTCAATAGCAATTCTCCATAGTTGATAGAACAGATTAATAAAAGGAGAGTAATAGCAGCACTTTTTTTCATAGTTTCTTATTTTGCTGATAAGGCATTGAGGTTTAACAATGATGACAGACTTACCTAACCTCCCAATACCACACGGCATATAAGGGCCAGATCTAAGTATTGAATTACTGAATTCTGATTCCAGGGTAGGTCTTCTTATGACACCATAAAACAAATCAAGACTTCAAAAACTTGGTTATTTTCTGATACCTCATCCACTTCTTATAAAACAGACAACACCACTCCTGCCCACTTCACTGATTTAATGCGAAAATATAAAATAGAATAATATATATGATAGTACTTTGTAAATGATGTATCCTTGGAGACATATTTGATTTGCTATTATTAATGCAGCGGTTGTATTAATTATTAATTAATTATCAATTATTAATTAATTAATATGTATTAATTATGTATGTATTAATACAATATGTATTAATTATATGTAATTAATACATATGCATTAATTAATTATACTTTAATTAATACAATATGTATTAATTAATATGTATTATTAATTAATTAATTATTAATTAATTATTAATTATTAATGTAGCAGTAATTGTTCTTGTCTTGGTAATATTAAAATTACCCTAGATTTTCAATATGACTTCATTATGGAAACCATCATTGTTTATAAAATACTTGTCTATTTTACCACTACAAAAATGGAATAATACGATCATTTTAATTTCATTAAAATCTGCTTGAAACCAATGTTTTTACATTAATCTATAGAAAAAAGCTCTCTTTATTTCTGATAGATCAATTGATAGATGTCCCAATTTTCCAGTGCCTCCTGCATTTCTTGATAATAGCTGCCTGGTCTCTCTACCAGTTAGTTTTTTTTTTGCTAACTAGCAAACCACCCCAAACTCAGCGACTAAACGGCTCAGAGTGTCATTTCCCACACTTCCATGGTTGGCTCAGAAGTCATTCTTATCTTTATCTCCGCAGGCAGCTAAAGATTCAGCTGGGTGGAGTGGTCCAGCCTGCCTCTGCTCACACAGTTGGGGTGTGTAGGCTGCTTGGTCTGGACAATATCAGCAAGAACAGCCCAGTTCATGCTGCTTCTCATCTTCATGAAGTAGCCTGAGCTTCTTCCCAAGGTGCTCAAATGCATCAAGAAGAGGCAAGATCCAATAACAGATACTTTTCAAGTGTCTGTATCACTTTTTGACGTTCTGTTGGCCAACGTGTACCATAGATCAAGCCAGATTCAAGGGTGAAGGCATTCCTGTCGTCATGTTTGCAGTCTATCACATTTGTCCATGTCCTGGATATCCAGACAACTGCTTGAAAGCAGCTGTTGAGTATATTTCTTATGCTCATTCCTACACAGAAACTAATGTGAGGCTCCCTAAGAAACTAATGTGGGGCATGCAAAGAAACATCACATCTGGAGCCTAATCTTGTAAAGTCAAAGTATGAATAAAACAATTAGAGACTGAATCAAAGAGAATAAAATGATGGCTACTCTGGAGGAGATCGATATGCAATAAAGGAATTCCAGAAAATTGAACTGAATGGGGGAACTGTTTTATTAGATTTTCCCAATGTTTTTTCATGGCTTTAGGGTGACTGGTTTATTTGTTAAAGAAAACACTGTGTGTCCGCTTGTGCTATTTGTGTGTGTTTGTGTGTGTATAGGTGTTTCCTTCAGACACCATCACGCTCCTCCCCAAAATGTCCGTATTACACTTCATGTCACGGCTTTTCCACGTGCATTATCTCCCTTGACCCTTACAGTAGACAGGAGGAAAGCATTGTTTCCATTACCACGGAGAAATGGTCAGAGAGGAGACCCAGGGAGCCCCCTGGAGGCTTGCCGAGGAGCCTGAAAGTAGAAGAGAATTTCACTCTTGTGAGGTAGACTACAGGCATAATGTCAGGAAAGGAAGGAAAGGTGACTTGTGATGCGTTTAGCCAACAAATGTGTATCGAACGTCTACTGCCACCTCTAATGGAGAGTTACATTCTAGGTGGAAAGGAGACAGTAAGAAACTTAACAAAAACGACATTTCTGGAAAAGAATAAGTACTGTCAAGAAAATAAATCATGATGATTAGATAAAGAATTACAAGGCAAGGGTGTGTGTCCCAAAGCACCTAGTGGGTAGTGATTTGCCAGCGCAGCACATTCGAAAAAGACAGTTTTGCAGGTACTCATTGTGTGACTTGAGCAAATTTACTTTACATGAACTTTGTTTCCTGTGCTGTAAAACAGAGATACTTGTAATTGGTCTAGTTTCTTCCCAGAACTTTTTGGTTTTTAAGAGATAACGCACGTAAATGCAATTCATAGGGATTATGTCAGAATCTAGCATCATCACTACTGGTGGTATCAGACTGCGTGTGTGTGTGTGCGCGCGCGCGTGTGCGTCTGGTAGCAATAAAAGTGAAAGCAAAGTGAAATTCCAAGTGCATCACAAAGATTCAACTAAAAAGAAGTTAAGACCGAAATTCTGGAGGGAAAGCGACCTGGCAAGATGTAGGCTCTCGAAAACAGTTAAACTGAATTCAGGGCATTGCGAATATGGGGCAAGATTATTCGCGCCTGATGTAGGTTAAAAAATAGGTGGAATCCTTCTCCAACCCTATCTGGCTTCTAGCCTCACTGAAAACCTGGGAGTTTGTGTTCTTCCACAGAATGATACATGTTGCTCTTTTGGGTCTCTGGTGCCCTAATACTGTTGGTCAGAAGGATTGGAACTTCAGGTTAATTTGGTGTTTTTCTGTGTGTTCTGCATAGATATTGTTACACACATAACAGCCAAAAATACCCTTTGAAGTAATGAGGTGCAGAAGATATCTAAGATGGGAGATTATATCTTTCTTTTACACTTCATATCCCATTGATGCAGAAGCCCTGGGAATCTCTCCTAGCTTGACAGAAAAATAGGTTAACCACTGACTCTATTACTTGTAAATCTTAGACTTCAGTGAAGTTCTTTTTTTGAAATAGCAATGTGAAATATGTTCAGTGTTCATAACAGCAAACATTTACTGTGCAGCTAACCTAGTATGTGCTATGCACACTAATCTTTTTTTAAATAATTGTTATTGTGTATATTGAAGGAATGCAGCATGATGTTATAAGATACATACGTATAGTAAAATGGTTAGTATAATGGAACAAATAACATATCCACGGTCTCACATAGTTATCTATGTCCCCCTCTGTGGCAAGAGCAGCTATAATCTTTAACTGTTCTGAGATCGACCATTCACAGCAGAAAAGCATGGAGGGAAACACCAGCATCCTCCAATCGAATGGAATTTGTGAAATAACCCATGAGCAGTGCCGGGACCAAGTAAACGCAGCGGGGTTTGCCGTTATGGTTTTGGTTAGGGTTTTTGAGACAGTCACCAGTGCTCCCCACTCTGAAGGATCTTGAGAGAGGCTTTTGCACTACACAGGGTGGTATAGCTTCTTTACAGACACCACACTTCCTGCCTCATGGGTTGGCCATATTTGGGAGTAATACTATACTAGCTCCTTATCCGTTCCTGGATACCTGCTCCCCTGCCCACAGCGTGTCTCATTCCATGTTAGCTTTCAGGCATAGGAATCGAGCCACATGTTTTCTGTACTGATAATAGTATAAATGCCAAAAGAGTATCAGAGAAGGCAAATGCTGGGACTTCTGTTTACATAACTTTAGGCCATTACGACCATCCCAAGACAATTTCACTTTCAGGAAGTTTATGTTCTAGAGGCCTTGAGGCTATGAGAATACAGTTTATACCTAATGCAAATATAAAAAACAGGACTCAGTGACTTGTTAACATGTATGCTCTTAACTAAATCAGTCCTTCACACCGATCTTAACTAAATCACGCCTTCTTCACACAGAACTTTGCCAAGGAAGCAAAAGACCCTTAAATACATAGGATTAGGGAGATGGAATCATCTCTCAGCCTTCTGGGGCACTGGCATCTCACTAAGAGAATGATTGGAACTACAATTTTTAGAGCAGCTACTTAAAGTGTATTGCACTCTATTTTAAGTTTGGTTATTATTTTACTGTAACTCAGTTTCTTTCAACCCAACACGTGTACAAGATGCAATGGTCACTGTCAATGATACCAAGACCTAATAGCTCTGACAAAAAGCAGAGAGAATGACCTAAACCCAGTAGTTTTACAGCACTGTGGACTACAGGCGGGCTCTTAGCACTCTGGGTTCGAAATGCGGGTTGTGTGTGTGAAACTCACAACAAGGATGTTTAGTTATCTTCCGTGAGTCAGGAAAGGGTCCTTTGAGGAGGTGACATTGTGTCAGGCATTGGAAGAGGCATGTAACATTTGCAGATGAGGGAAAGCAGGAAAAAAACAGGCAATTCTCACAGCAGGAACAGCAAAACACAGAACCATGGATGTGGAAGTTTACACTTACTTAGGAGAGAATAGTTTTCTATGCTTACAGCAGAGATTTTTTTGGAAGCTGGTCAGCGTAGGAACTGTAAGATAGAGAAAGGGAAGGTAAACCTGTGCTGTAGATTAAACTGAAAGACCTCAAGGCACTGTGAATCCTGAATTCTAGCATGTATAATTCTGGGTTACAGCTAATGGGATATTAGAGGATTCTTCACAGCATCAACTTTATTCTGACATAAATTCTTATGAGAAAGGGTTGCTCCGATGTGTAGAATCTGCTCATGTATGCTGATCTAGATTGATCTACACGCTGCTGGGAATTTATTGAACAGCTTCCAGATAGTGGGTCTAATTAAGACTGAGATCCATTGGTGAAAAAAATCCCACAGTAAATTATTATCCTTTCTAATAGCATCTTGAGTTTATAGAGCATTTGTTTCTCCCAAGTTGTTCAGAATACTTCACATGTATCATTGCATTTTCCGAATGTTTCTGAGACGTAATTAGGTGCATGTATCACAGCGCTTATTTTATAAATATTGGCATCTGATATATTTATTACAGAATCTGCTTAAGATACCATGGCACCTCAACTGTTATCAAATGACACATTATTATCAGTCATTTTGCATACATGTCGCCATGTAAATAAAAACATTATAAGCAGTTCTCTGTAATTGATTTCATACATTGAATATTTTCTCATTGACTATAGTTTTTAAAATAAATTATAACACAATATACAAATTTTCAGCTCTACAGAAAAAGTATAAGAGTGAAAAAAGAAAAGTATAAAAGAGAAAAATGAGATATTACACATCTCATTGCTAATATTATGAGACCATTTTTTTTTTTAAGACAAGGTCTTGTTCTGTTGCCCAGGCTGGAGTGCAATGGCACGATCTCAGCTCACTTTAATTTATGCCTCCTGCTTTCAGAGTTCAAGCAATTCTCCCACCTCGGCCTCCTGAGTAGCAGAGATTACAGGCAACCACAATCATGCAAGGCTAATTTTTGTATTTTTGTAGAGATGGGGTTTCATCAAGTTGGCCAGGCTGGTCTTGAACTCCTGACTTCAGGTGATCAGCCGGCCACAGCCTCCCAAAGTGCTGGGATTACAGGCGTCAGCTACCGCAACCATCAAGACCATTCTTTAAACACTATTCCCAGAAATGGTAAGCAGAATTGTATTACTTCAGGGGCCAATAAGGTGAAATAAATATGAAAGTTGCTAGGTACAAGTCAAGTAGGGACAAGATGCCTGTGAAGAAGCAGAAATTATAGACCCTGACTAAATGCATTGGGATTTAAGTTAGAAAAACATCAAGCCCATCTATTCAGGAGGCTGAGACAAGAGAATCGCTTGAACCCGGAAGGCAGAGGTTGCAGTGAGCCAAGATCATGCCCCTGCACTCCAGCCTGGGCAAAAGAGCAAGACTCTGTTTGAAAGACAAAAGTAAAAACAAAAAGCATTAAGAGCATTGTGTGGGACAAATCACCATCTGTAGGTAAATTTGGTCCAGCAGGCGAGTTTACAGGTTCTGCCCATACCTGTTCATTCATCAAGCTATGATGATTAGATAAGCAAACAAACAGGTAGATAAACTGACATGTAGAATAAAACAATTTTGTAAAACTAGGATCAAATTTTACTATTTTAGTGAATATTATTACAAATAGCTTTAAATCTAAAATAACATTTAAAAAAAAACTAAAAACACTCTGACTTCTGTATTTTCTAAACATTTGTTTTATCCCCTAAATACTTTAAATTTAATAAATTTGATTAATTAAAACAATCCAAAGATAAAAACATATGAAGATGGTAGGTAGGAGGCAGGAGTAGCTTCCAGCTGCCACTCGGATGGACTCGGCAGCATGTGGAGTCCCATTGTAAGCTTTGCTCCAAGAACTACTGCAGGAATATACTAGGAAAGCTGAGAGAATCCATACACCCTTTGAGGGAATTGGATCACTGCTGCAGGCTCCCTGAGATGCTGAAAAACTCTGAATCTGCTTGTTTCCTCAATGGGGTGGCTCATGGTCTGGGGCAAGTTCTCAGCCCTGGCCACCAACTGCCTGGAAATAGACTCAGTGCTGTTAGGGTGGCACAATGGGAGCGGGGTGGGGCCTGTAACTGCTGACTTTCCCCCACTGCCCTGGCAACCTTTATGACTCAGCAGAGGCAGCCATAATCCCCCTGGGAACATAACTCTATTGGACTGGGAACCACACCACCATCCCCCACAGCAGCCTTCAACGAGCCCTACACAAGGAGAAACTGAGCTCAGACACCCTTCTCCTGCCGCCATCTGGTGGTCTTTCTCTTCCTGTGCTGGTAGCAAAGACAAAGATCATCATCTCCAGGGAGCTCTATGGCCCTGCCCACCACCTGAGAAACATGCGCGTACTTAACCAGGTGTCCCTAGGTCAAGTTTGGATCCAACCTATAGGACTGCACCTGATGCATTCTTAAAAGTACCACCTCCTGGCTGGAACCCAACCAACACAAAGCCAGTGCACTAAACAAACAAAAACACAACCAATAACCCTCACAAAGTCCACTTCACTCCCCTGCTACCTCCAGGGGAGCAGGTGCTGCAAGACCTGAAGATGGATTACATTACAGGGCTCTGCAGGTACTCCGTGGTACCAGTCTGGATCCCAGTAGCTCCACTAGGTGGCTAGACCCAGAAGACCAAAAGCAATCACTATAGTTCAGCTCTCAGGAAGCCCCATTCCTACGATAAAAGGGAAGTCAAACTGTCACTGTCAGATGATGATCTGATTGTATACCAAGAAAACCCTAAAGACTCATTCAAAAAGCACCTGGAACTGATAAATAAATTCAGGAAAGTTTCAGGATACAAAATTAATGTACACAAATCGGTAGCTCTGCTATACACCATAGTGACCAAATTGAGAATCAAATCAAGAACTCAACCTATTTTACAATAGCTGCAAATAATAAATAAATAAATAAATAAAATACACAGGAATGTGCCCAACCAAGGATGTGAAAGACTTCTAAAAGGAGAACTACTGCTGAAAGAAATCACAGATGACACAAACAAATGGAAACATATCCTATCCTCATGAGTAGGTAGAATCAATATTTTGAAAATGACCACACTTCAAAAAGCAGTCTATGAATTAAATGCAATTTCCATCAAAATATCATCATTATTATTCACAAAACTAGAAAAGAAATCCTAAAATTCATATGGAATCAAAAAAGAGCTCACATAGCCAAGCAAAGCTAGTCAAAAAGAACAAATCTGGAGGCGTTGTACTACCTGACTTCAAACTACACAATAAAGCAATAGTCACCAAAAAAGTACGGTACTGATATAAAGCTAGGCACATAGACGAATGATGCAGAATAGAGAACCCAGAAATAAAGCCAAGTACCTACAACCAACTGGTCTTTGACAAAGCAAATGAAAACATAACGTGGGGAAATGACAGCCTATTCAACACATGGTGGTGGGATAATTGGCAAGCTGCATGTAGAAGAACAAAACTGAATCCTCATCTCTCACGTATACAGAAATTAACTCAAAGTGGATCAAGGACCCAAATCTAAGACCGAAAGCCATAAAAATTCTAGACAATAACATCAGGAAAACTCTTCTAGACATTTGCTTAGGCTAAACCTTAATGACCAAGAACCCAAAAGCAAATGCCACAAAATTAAATACAATTAGATAGGACTTAATTAAACTAAAAAGCTTCTTCACAGCAAACAAAATAATCAGCAGAGTTAACAGACAACACACACACGGAGTGGGAGAAAATCTTCACAATCCATACATCTGATAAAAGACTAAAATCTGGAATCTACAAAGAACTCAAACAGATCAGTGAGAATAAAACAAACAATCCTATCAAAAAGTGAGCTAAGAACATGAATAGACAATTCTCAAAAGAGGGCATACAAATGACCAACAAACATATAAAAATATGCTCAACATCGCTAATTATCAGGGAAATGCAAATCAAAATTACAACGGGATACCACTTCACTCTTGCAAGCATGGCCATGATTGAAAAATCAAAAAAGAACAGACACTGGTGTGTATTTGATGAAAAGGGAACACATATACATTGCTGGTGGGAATGTAAACTAGTACAACCACTATAGAAAACAGTGGGAAGATTCCTTAAAGAACTAAAAGTACATCTCCTGTTTGATTCAGCAATCCCACTACAGATACTAAGTATCTACCCTGATAAAAGTAAATTATTATGTAAAAAAGACACTTGTATGTTTATAGCAGACAATTTACAATTGCAAAAATATGGAACCAGCTCAAATGCCTGTCAATCAGCGAGTTGATAAAGAAATACACATACATATATATTCTATATATAAAATACATATATAGAAAATGTACACACACACACACACACACACACACACACACACAATGGAATAGTATTCAGCCATGAAAAGGAACAAAGTAATAGCATTCACAGCAACCTGGATGGAATTGTGGACGATTATTCTAAGTGAAGTAACTCAGGAATGGAAAACGAAACATCATATGTTCTCACTCAAACGTGGGAGCTAAGCTGTGTGGATGCAAAAGCATAAGAATAATACAGCAGATTCAGGGGACTTGGGGAAGGGGTTGGGGGTGGTAGAAATAAGACTATACGTTGTGTGCAGTGTACCCTGCTTGGGTGATGGGTGCACCAAAGTCTCACAAATCACCACTAAAGAACTTATTCATGTAACCAAACACCACCTGTTTCCCAAAAACCTATTGAAATAAAAAAATTAAAAATTAAAAAAACTCTGAATAATAGAGAAAAGAAACATAAATAAATAAAACAATAAAACCATCAGAGGTTGCCACTATTATATTTCAATTTAAATCCTTGTTCCAATTCTATATGGTATTAGTTTACCAAATAATATTATAAATGAAGGAAATTACCCTCTTACATTCCTCCCTTTCCACTTCCTGATTCTAAAAGTTATATTCAGTTTGCATTTTATTAAAGTTGTATTCAGTGTTATAGCCGGAATTGTTGTGTAGCTCAGGTTCTAAAATTAAATTGACTCATAATCACTGATTTTTTTTCCAAAATGTCTTTTTTCCAACTTTTTTTGTTGATTCCTTGTTTGATTGGGGTTCATCTTCATTAAGAGCAAACAGTTCTTGTCCCTGTGCTGCCATTATGCCTGACTGGCATCTTAGGTGCATATGGGAGCAGAGAGTCCCTTTCTTGCCCTTGGGATTTCATTAGAAGTGCCCCACTGTTAGCCGCACTGAGAGCAGTGCACAATCTTTTTACCACTGTGTCTCTGTTTATCTTTTTAGTGATTAGTTATTATATTAAACATATACATATATATGTATATATTTTAAAAGAACATATGAAGCTTTTCTTCTTTAGGTACTTTTATGTTTGAGGACATCTTCTTTTTCCCTTTTCACAATAAATAATTTCCAACTGGGCATGAAATTATCTTGGCTCACTTTTCTTTCCCTAAAAAATTAGTAGAAATAACTCAATTGGCAGATTTCTGGCATTGACTGTTGCTGCTGAACAGTATGAGATAAGACTAATTTTACTACTTTTAGGAAGCTTGATTTTCTGCTTAGTTTACTAAAGAAAATTTCCTCTTCCCCTTCCTTCCTCGTTTCCTCCCCTGCAACCTCCCTTCCTTTCTTTCTTATTTTCTAGTTTCTGGATTTGTTCTATTCTGTGAATAATTAGATTATAGAGTAATCATTTTGTTTCATAAGAAACACATTAGCCCATATAGGGACCAGAATCATTTATTTAGCAAATTATATGTTTAGTATATTTTAATACATATGCACAAACATGCCATAAGAAGTAATAGCCCTCTGGCTATTACTTGAACATAACCTGCATTTCACCATTTTGTTTCCCATCCCATTCCCATGACAACCCCATGGAGACGACTCACGTTGCCCTGCCATGCTCATCATTCTTTTGCGTGTTTTCTTAGATAAGTTTATTATGTAAATATTTTTGTACACCCTATCTTTGTTGTTTTCAAGTTTGCAAGATGTGTGGTTTCTACAGTCTTTTTGGATTTACTTTATTTACTTAAGGTTATATTTCTAAACTTCATACATCGTTACTGATTATTAACCACGTCATTTTTATTAAATCATTTTGCTGTAACAATTATTATATCCCATTCTTCCAGTTTCTTTGAATACATTTCAAGATTGTTTTCAGATTTTTACACCTTATAGAGTTCTGATATAAAAATTCTTATGTCAATTAAAAAATATCTAAAAGAATGAGTATGTAATTATTTTTGTCTTGGCTTACATTTTCTTGACCACTAAGCATTTTGATATCTTTCTATATGTTTATTTCCTATTTGTGTTCTTTTTTCTGTAAAATCCTGGTTTATATCTGCCCATTTTTCTGTTGACTTTTATACTTTTCTTATTGCCTTGAAGTAATCTTCATATAATTGTTTAATTTTTATCATCATTTGCAAATATTAAAAATATCTTCCTTATTTTGAAACTTGTCTTTTTACTTTTTAGATTCTGTGGCTCTGGTAAAAGGTTTTTGAAGAAATTTGCCTCTTGATTATGTTGTTTTATTAGCAGCTGAATTTAGCAAGGTGTAGCTGAAAACAAACAAATTAAAGAAAGAAAGAAGCAGCTTACAAGCAGAAATGAAAGAGAAATATGGATACCAAGGCCTTGCAGTTTGGAAAGCCCAAATATTTCTAGTCCCCTCCCCCAATATTGTATTAGTCAAAATTCTACACGGAAACTGAACAAAATCTCTCTTGCTGTACTGTTTTCTCTTTCTCTCTCTCTCTCTCTCTCTCTCTCTCTCTCTCTATCTATATATTTATATACACATATAATGCATTTTATACATTGTAAATATATTTGTATACATAAATAATGTATTTTATATATGAAATACAAACCCTTGAGATAAAACTCTTAATGAAAATGGCCATAGGGAAGATAAAACTCAAGCTAACAAAGAATCAACAACAAAAAGTCAGAATGAAGATATTTTGGGGAAAAATCAGTGATTATGAATCAATTTAAATATTGATGTATATGTATATATTTATATACACATGCATATACATACATAGGCACACATATATCTTCCTTTTTCATCTCATATTAAAAATGAAGCTTTTATGTGGGTGCAGGATTTCTGTAAGAAAGGCTTACCTATACATTATAATCTGATTCAAGATAAAGATAAGTCATTGTATGAAAACATAAAGCAAAATGATGATGCAGAAATTAATGGCAGCAAAGGATAGTTTGATAAAGTTAGAAAGAGATCTGGCTTAAAGAATGTCATGATAACAAGAGAGTCGGCCGCTGCGAACCGAGAGGCAGAAGGCAACTTCCCAGACTCCACTAAGGAAATCATTGAGGAGAAAGGACATCTGCTCAAACAGGTTTTCCTTGCAGGAAGAAAGACTTAATTCCGGGGAAAAAATTCAAAAGAAGATTTATTAATAAGGAAAAGAAAGAAGCACCAGGACTCAAGGCAGGAAGGGATAGACTGACTCCACTGCTTTTGAAAACGCCCTTATCTATACCTCCTGATGCTCGAAGGGGAAAGATAAACATCAGCTGTCAGTCTTTTGATCGTACAACAAGAAGGCTTGGTCGACAAGAAACTCATTTCTAGATTGGTTCTTTCAGCGCTTTGTCCCTGAAATCAGAAAGTAAATACCATGCCAGTAAGGTACTTCCTATCAAAGATGTTTGAGATAGGACAATGCCCGTAAGTACCCAGAACCCTGGGAGTTTAGCACTGGCAGTGTCAAAGTGATCTATTTGCCCCTAAACACAGCGTCTCTAATTTGATCTTTAGATCAGGGTGTCATAAGAACCTTAAAGGTTCATGACACATGATATTCTGTGGAAAGGATTGCCAACGCCGTAGAAGAGAACCCCAATAGAGAGAACTAGTCATAAAAATCTGAAACGATTGCACCATTGCAGATGCCATTGCTGTGACATAGAAAGCCATGAAAATGATCAAGCCGGAAACAAGGAATTCCTGCTGGAGAAAACTGTGTCCGGATGTTGCTCGTGACTTCACAGGATTTACCACAGAACCAGTCAAGGACATCACGAATGAGATTGTGGACTTGGTGAAAGAGGTCGAGGGTGAAGGGTTTCAAGATGCGGATCTTGCAAAAACCCAAGAGCCAAAAGCCACCACAGCAGAGAAACTAACACAAGATGAGCTGATGAATATGAGTGTTTCCAAACCAGTGCCAGACAGTGAGGAAGAGGCTGTAAGAGAAGCAGTGCAGGGAACAGACCGACACTGGGCAATCTGGCAGACGGTTCCGACTATTCAAGACGGCTTTTGGCTTCTTTGACAACACGGACCCTTCTATGTTATGGGGAATGAAACTAAAGCAAAGAGCGGAAGGGTTGGTACCATATAAAAACATTTTTAGAGAAATGAAAAAGTAATAAATTTAGATGAAAATTACAATCGATTTCTATAAAGTTACATAGAGTGTGCCTGCCTCCCCTTTCACCTCCTCCATTTCTTCCACCTCTGCCACCCCGAGACAGCAAGACCAACCTCTTTCTCCTCCTCTTCAGCCTACTCAACATAAAGATGAGGAGGATGAAGACCTTCATCATGATCCATTTCCACGCAATAAATAGTAAATGTATTTCCCTTCCTAATGCTTTTCTTAATACCACGTTTTTCTCTAGCCTACTTTACTATAAGAATACAGCATATAATGCATATAACACATCAATTATTTGTTAGTGGACTATTTATATTATTGGGAAGGCTTCTAATCAACAGAATCCTAGCAGTAGTCAAGGTCTTAGGCACTCAAAAGTTATAACTGAGTTTTCAACTGTGGGGAAGGTGGGGTTGGTGCCCCTAATTTTTAAGTTGTCCAAGGGTCAACTTTAATTTATGCCTTTGATAAAGATCAGACCAGAGACCAGAGGTAAGGTGATCAGGCATGGGGGCAAGGAAATGGACACATGAGACTCAGCAGGACATAGAAAAAGTTCTGCATTTTCCATCAGTACCCACCAGAACAGGCACCGAAGAACCAAGTCAGCACAATGCCACATCCAGTTGATACCAGCCAGCCTTCATCATCTTGTATCTCAAAACCTGCACAAGAGCAGTGACTATGACTGGGTTGGCAACCTGAGGCCACAGAAGGACTGGACAGATAGCACAGAGTCCACAGTGAAGACCAGGAAGAGGCCGGCAGGGAGTCTGGGCCTTTGAAGGCCTGCACTGACCACACCGAACTAAGATGCTATAATGGGAGCCAGGTATGCATGATGATTTGCTAAATCCCTGAGATTGAGAGGTCAGTTTGACATAGCACCCATTGTTACTTACCTGACAAATCAGGAATATTTCTAAACTCATCTGCATGTGCCTCAATACAGCAAAATATCTGTGATTCCTTGTCAGCAGAAAAAACGTCATGACTTTGGAGGCTTTGCTCTGGACCGAGAAGGTGACATATTCCAGTGGGACACGTGATTGCTTTTCTGTTTTTTCTTTCACAAGATATTAGTTAGGACCTGAGAAATGAGCCATAAAGTGGCTTATAGCTTAATGTAGTGGCACTTTGACTCTTCAGGTTGACCAGAGCACTGATTAATTTTTTTTTGAGATGGAGTTTCACTCTTGTTACCCAGGCTGGAGTGCAATGGCGCGATCTCGGCTCAACGCAGCCTCCGCCTCCTGGGTTCAGGCAATTCTCCTGCCTCAGCCTCCCGAGTAGCTGGGATTACAGGCACGCGCCACCATGCCCAGCTAATTTTTTGTATTTTTAGTAGAGACGGGGTTTCACCATGTTGACCAGGATGGTCTCGATCTGTTGACCTTGTGATCCACCCGCCTTGGCCTCCCAAAGTGCTGGGATTACAGGCTTGAGCCACCGCGCCCAGCCTGATTAATTTTTTAATTAGTCTTTTGACTTCCTTTTTGAGATATATGTTACTGAATAGTAAGTGGTGACTACCAGCAAGCTTCTGTTTCTTAGAGGGAGGGTTACCAGGCCTATGAGTTAAGGCAAAGCTACTTACCTTGCCGTACAAAGCCTTCACGATTGGCTTCACTGAATCACTCCAGCCTCGTCTCCAGATAGACTGTTTTCATTTCACTCTTAGACAATGACTGTGTGGGAACAGTTTTTAAACCATATACGGTTTGCTTTTGCATCACCCCACCACTGCCCACACGGTGTCTTCTGCCTGGAATCACTTTCTCCCCAGTGGGAGCCCCTCGAAGATTGCCTTTTTGTTGTCCAAAACAGCTGAGGATTCATCTCTGCCATGAGCCCTCTGAAGTTTATGTATAGTTTATGTTGCATTAAACCCACTGAAGTGTAATTCAATTGTGTACAAGTCTATTTGCCCAGCGTCAGGATGGAGGAGCTTGATAAGTTTGCCTTTTTACAGCCCTCTGTTCCCAGCATGCAGCTCTGACCTCAGGAAAAGCAGAGTACCCGAGGGATGAGGGGAGTTGGGGAACTGGGACTCTGGACTGTGAGGTTAATTTGAGCTATCATACAACAACTTGAAAGTCTCTGTGGACGTGTCTATCATGGAGCGGGGCTGAAAATATGGAAAGAGGAGGAACAAGTGGAGTTTTCTGAAGAAAAACTATGGGCATAATTTTGTGACATGAACTTTAAAGATGGAATTGAGATGAGGAGGCGAGTCCCAATGTACACTTTTTAAACCACTGCTTTAGTCCTTCGGTGACTTAGTGGCGTGGGTGTTAACTTTTGCATTTCTACAAAAAGTTAGCAGATAGCTGGCGTTTGGAATTGACAAAATCCGGATGTGAAGTAGATGTGCATTTGTTTTTGTCACTTACTGTGTGATGGACAATAGAGATGTTCAAAAGGCCACTCTTGTGAGCCTCAGTTTCCTCTGTCAAATGAAGAAACACTGTTTTCAGTCTCACAACGCTCTTATGAAAATGACGTGTGTTAAGAAGCAATGCATGTAAACACTGTCCTGAAATAGCTGCATAACACAGCAAGACCTCAGTGTTTGTGGATACGTTTTTGGAAACTGGGACTTTAAGCCAAATGACATCTAAGCAAGGCAATCTATTTTTGATTGACAGAAATGAGACTTAGTTTCCTAAGAACTATTTCTGGTCACAAAAACATCACCAAACTTCTAAAGAAATACTTGAAACACTTCTGATATTAAACAAATAAATGTGAGCTATAGACGCATTTAAGAAAGATTCATAAAAACAAATGATTATGTATCTGTTTATTCTTGTTCAAGGTCTTGGGCGGTGGGAACTTGTCCCATTGGCCCAGAGCACATGGCGAGAGTCAGCCCTGGACAGGTCATAGCTCCATTGCAGGGACAATCACACCCACCCGCACTCACTCACACTGGGGCCATTGAAACACACCAGTTAACCAAAGGTACACAGCTTTGAGATGAGGGGAAAATCAGAGGACATGGAAAGAAGCCATGCAGACATGGGGAAAATGTGCCTACTCCACACAGACAGAGGCCCCCATGAGAGTCAAATTTATTCTCATCAATCTTATAATAAAATGATGCTGAACAAAATGACTATATGCAAGGACCTTTTGTACATAACAAGTATTGTGATTGCCATTATTTTGTATAAATAATTTTTATTAAATGTCTTATAGCCATATCTTCTACCTCTGTATTATGGTTCTCTTGGATGCATATTAGAATCATATTTACTGTCACCATTTTAAATAGTGTGAGATTACTCTGTACAATTCATTGTATAGTGTCAGAAAGAAAGCATTGATTCAAGAAAGAGCTAAATCCCAGTGCCAACTTTCCTGATGACCATTTACATGACTTTGAAAGTGTAATTTCTTGTCTCCAAGGCTAGCTGTTTGCTGCAGAATTCTCTTCGTAGGAGGAATGCCTGTGCCAGTGCTGGAAAGGGCAGGAACCTCCTAATATGCATGCCCTGGCTCCTCTCTCTTTCTTTTTATGAAGACACCACTGTTCCTGGCACTCTTCTGTTTATAAACTTTCTTGGTTTGGGCTCCCTCACAGAGTCATTGATATGGTTTCGCTCTATGTCTTCACCCAAATCTCAACTTGAATTATAATCCTCATGCTTCGAAGGAGGGAGCTGGTGGGGGTGACTGGATCATAGGGGCAGTGTCTCCCATGTAGTGTTTGTGATAGTGAGGGAGTTCTCACAAGTGCTGATGGTGTAGAAGTGTTTGACACTTTCTCCCTCACTCTCTCTCTCCTGCCACCATGTGAAGAAGGTCCTTCTTTCCCCTTCACCTTCCACCGTGATCGTAAGTTTCCTGAGGCCTCCCAGCCATGCAGAATGGTGAGTCAATAAAACCTTTCTTCTTCATAAATTACCTGGTCTCAGGTAGTTCTTTATAGCACTGTGAAAATGAACTAATGCAGTCATATGCATGCAGTCATCAGTCCAGCTGAGCTTTCTAATTGCTTCCAGTATGTCCCTTCCCTCTCCCATCCCTTCTACAGCCCCACCTTACTCATATCTCAACACATGTCCCCCACAGCCTTGCTTTACTGCCTGTACTAAGATATATCATTTACTCATTCACAAACCTTCAAACTTCAAACCTGAGCTTTCTTCATGGGACAGCTTAAGAGCTACCTTTCCATTCCATTTTTGTGAAGGCCCTAATGCCCTTCACACTTTTTGAATGTAATTTCTTTTCCGAATGGAGCAATGCATTTAACGAACCTCAATTTTCTGTATCTTAAATTAAGTACACATCTTGTCTCTAAGATGTGAAGAAATGGGGAATATAGATTTCAATCTCACTCATTTCTAAATCAGGCCTTGCGTGCAGTAGACGCTCAGTGAATGTTGCGGAATGAGAAATGAGAAAGAGGAACGGAAGCCAGGGCTTTGCTTTCTTTTGGTTTCAGTTTGCATTTTCCTTGCCCAGCTGGTTAGAAGACATTTTAAATGTGAGGTTCACCTGCAAGGAAAACGCACAGAGAAATTCTTCTTCACTTTAGTCCTCCACAGAGCTTTCCCCCAAGCTGTGATTCCTCTGCAGGCAATTTCATGTCAATACATATGCAGTAGGGTAAGTACAACCCAGGGGAGAATGAGATTCCATCCCCCCAGGGAAGCAGAGCAGGACTCTGAACTATGTAAACATCCCACCGCTGGTTTATTATTATTATTATTTGAAGAAATTTCACCAAGGTATTTCAGATCATCCACGTTATTTCTTTGAAAAATTTTGTGCTTTGGCTCTGCTGTTTTCTACTTTATGTCATTTACTTTTATTATTTTATCCACATTTTATACATTGGAGATCAGATTGTAGCAATAATAAGAAAATCTATTTATTTGGACCCAGAGGCAAAATTCTGAATATATATTCTTCTCTAGTAGACCCTAACCATATAGTCTTTTTCTAGAAATGGTTCTATTAGATTTCTTGGAAGAAAGCAGAAAAGATTTGCCAAATTACATCTCTAAGTCATGATCAGACAGAGAGCGGTCATGGCACTTTCAAACGATGCATGAGTGCAGAGGTTCATTTACTATCTTTCTTAAGACCAATAGATATATTCTATGTGTTTTTAACTGATATCTGACATGACACATTTTTTTTTGAGGCAGAGTTTCACTCTTGTTGCCCAGGCTGGAGTGTAGTGGTGCTATCTCTGCTCACTGCAACCTCCACTTCCCAAGTTCAAGTGATTCTCCTGCCTCAGTCTTTAGAGTAGCTGGGACTACAGGCACATGTCACCATGCCAGGCTAATTTTTGTATTTTTAGTAGAGACAGGGTGTCACCATGTTGGCCAAGATGTTCTCTATCTCCTGACCTTGCAATCCGCCTGCCTCAGCCTCCCAAAGTGCTGGAATTATAGGCATGAGCCACTGCACCTGGCCAACACATTTTCTTATTCAAATAGAACACCGTTGAATATTTTAGCCATTTGTTTTTATCCGTGCAATAATAACACATATTAATAGTGCATGAGTATACACAGATTTTACTCATGTATGTGAATGCATTGGGTTCCCGTGACAACCTCCTGAAGGACCGTCTCTGATGTGTTTTTTTCCAAGATTTACAAAAGTCAGGAGTGTTAAGTGGCTTTTTTCAAATTCTAGTGACTTATGAATGTGCTACAAGAAACCCTAATTTTGTGAATCTTAATCTGTGGGTCTTTCTTTGTGCCACCCAACGTAAAGGTAGTCACATAAGAAATCGGAACAACAGTTATAGACTGATTTATACTCCATCGTTCCAAGGCTCTAAGAATTTGATCCAACTGCTGACAATTAAGAAAGGAAAACTTCTATTTGTGAGTTAACAATTAAGAAAGGAAAACTTCTATTTGTGAGTTGTCAATTACGCAGGGGTGGACTTTGTCTTCTTTAAACACAGTCTGTTTATAGTGTATTATAAATCTAATAATATTACCTAAATTTCAAGACATTTTATTGTTCTCAGTAGCAACATATTAAAAATCCAAACTTCTCACAATCTCTAGTAAACGGCCTCCAAGCTTCCTTGGCTTGGCTGACCCCTGTCCAGCCATCTTTTTCTTTTACCCTTGACCCTGCAAGCCTAACTCTCAAACACATAATACAAGCCACACTGTGGACAGACTAAACCTCTTGCAACACTGGGCATTAGGCTTTTTAAGTCTCTGAGCCCCATTATGAAGAAAGCCTGAACTAGGGGAAGCTGAAATTGGTGTATGTCAGGGTGTTTAAATCTCTGGTTCCTATTTCTGGAATCCTTTAACCAGTCCAAAAGGAAAGAGGAGGTCTAAAAAAGAAAGCCCAACATGCACAGCAACTCTCTGATTTAGGGAGGTTTCGGAAGCTGCCATCAACTTTCCTCCTTCATCTCAACTGTCAGCATAAACTCAACTGCCACAGACAGCTGCGAGGATGCCTGAGAAAAGTTTTCTTGTCATTGTATTTGTGCCTTTCTTCTAGTATGAGAAAAAAAGTTACCAACAGACATTGGGAAATGACTAGCAGTTTTCTCACTCAACTCTCGGGAGGTCAAAGCAGAATATCGTAATCAAATGTAAGGCTGAGTATTCTTCTAGCAACAGGAGAAAGGATTCAGGATGCATGTCAATGGAGAGAGAGCAGCAAGCATTGGAAGATACATTGAGGAGACAGTGAAAGAGTTAAAGAAAGGGGAAAGAAACACAAAATACAGCTCAACAGACAAAGACAGGTTCATTTTAGAGAAATAAACCTGAGAGGGGCTTCTGGTTGATTTCAGTCAGGAGCACTCTGTCTCACAGCCTAAGAGTATATATTGGTTATAGGGTGAGGGGGCTTGTCACAAGCTTGGAATGTTGCTGTGTGGGGAGAAGTTTATGGCAGGGCTGGAATGTCTCTGGGGGAAGGGGAGATCATCCTGGGCCTGACATCTTTCCAGCTGAAGGGGAGGTTAACTCAAGGCTGCCATGTTTTGGGTCAGGGAGGGGTTTGGAGTGTTTCTGGCCATAGATGTTATTTGTGGTTTATGGTCATGCTGACCTTAGCCATAAGAATGAGGACCTTTGGATTTAGGCGATGTTTGATCACGGCGACATGCTGACATTAGCGATAAGAATGAGGACCTTTGGATTTAGGTGATGTTTGATCAAGGCAAAACTTAAAATGTCAGTACTTGTCCAAGATGACGATGCTCCTGCTCTATCCGACAGGAGACACAGGGCTGGGTGAGGGCAGGGAGGCACCATGAGGATGCCCAATCTTTCCCTTTCCACTTTGCTTTCTCTTATCTCTTCCTATGTATTCTTCTGGCAAATGGCAGCAGAAATTAACTGCTTTTAGGACAACCAAGGAAAGTAATTGTATTTTTTACCCACGAGTTCATCCTAGTGCTCCTTTGAAGAACTCACATGTTTACCAAGAGCACTGCCACATGTTCCTCATGAGGCACTTAGCCTTGAATTACTTAATGCCATCGGCAACTCGTTGTTTATTAGGAAGATGTTTACATGCACCCACTTGTGTCAGACGCTATGTAAGGGTTTTACGTGGAGCAGTGCACCCAAAACACTCTGCACTTACCTTTCTTGAGCTCTGTATCTTCATCCTCAGCTCTCATCAGCTACCAAATTCATAAGTTTGGTCACCTCCTGAAGCTGTCTGTGTCTGGCTTCTGGGCCAGTGCTCATGTTGACTCATGAACTCAAGAAGAGGTGGCTTCTTGGCTCATGGCACGTATTTTCTCAATGGCACTACTTGAACAAGAAACTCCAAATACTGAGGAGTCCATCAGGGTCAGACTCAGAGGCTGGACATGGTCAATGTGGATGGATCATCCCTGATCATAACTGGAATTCATAATGGGGCCACCGAGGATGAGTGAAACCCAGATGCATGTTGGAGGCTGGTTGTGTAGCTCCTTCTTCCCTCCCCCTGAGCTCCTCCCCTTTCCACGCAGCCAATGGAAGATCTTACCCCTGAAACTCTCATCGATCAGAATTGTAGTATTCTGTGTTTATTCAGGATGCTGTAAGGGTTGCCGAGATTGGAACTTCTGCCAGGGAATAGAGAAATAAATTTATATTAAAGTAACCATGCCTGGTGCCATAGGTTTGTTGCCCCTCCTAAGACAACACTGTGTTAGTCAATTGAATAAAACTCTAATGATAGTTTCACAGGGACCAGAGTAGCTCAGTGGGGAAGATACCTCATAACACACACATGAGTTGTTTTCACCCACTCCTACTTCTTGCTCTTGTCTTTACAGGGTTCTAACCCCACTTATTTTGTGTACATTTTCGGTATTTTCCAGCATTCCCCTGGGTTTATGTTGCTGGGCCCAGTGTTCACCCCCAGACAAGATTCCAGTGTCTTTCTCACAGGCTTATACACTGGGTGATAGGAGAAACATCCCTGCTGCCTACGCTGGCCTGCTGGGAATAGCAGGATGGGATGAGTCAATTTCGTCCTGCTGGGCCAATCATTGAGGACAAGGGGAACAGACAGGACCTGGACCAAATTAGATATAGGACTCTTCTCCTTGTCCTGCCTAATGCTATCAGACCCCACTCCCTCAACGCACTCATCAACTGTGCTTGGAGGACACAGCTCTAACATTCTGCCCTGAGACACACAGTGTGCACAGTGCTGTGGCATCCCCCATGGGTCCTGGGCCCCCTCAGCATCATTGCAATTCTAACATGTAGATACTTCCTACTTCAGATACCCATGAGCTCAGCTCCTCTGCCTGAGGCTTTCTCAGACATCGCTGCAGCTGTCTGGGTGGCAGAGCTAGCAAGCACTCTCATGCACCAGCAGGTGGGACTGTGGACAGTTGGGTTCAGCCAGAAAATTCAGGGTGTGTTCAACTGAGCTTCTCTGAGAAATCGAGTCCCATGGGCCTCACTGAGGCACGTGATTGGCTCTCTCTCATTTTCCCAAGGGACACAGTTGGCTCTGTCTATTACCTATGCTTCCTGAGATCCCTTAGAAACTGCTACCGGCCGCCAGGTTCCTTCATCAGGCCCTGCTCTGAGGGATTCAGCTGAGACACCTGTCAACCTGTTGAGCAGCTAAGAAAAGAGTGTCCTATTTTATTAGTTCACAACCTGTAAATTATGGCAAAGAATGACTGAACAAAAACATACCCAAGCACTGTAGAGTGGTTAATGCCTCCCACTTGTAAATCCCATTTCCAAAAAATACAATTGTGAATAATACAATTAAAAGTGACTCCAAATGTTATTGAATTTATTATGTTTAAATAGAAGCATTTAAAAAGTCTGTATTTTTGTATTTGATATTAAAATTAGAATTTCTGGGAAATTGCCAAAGCGATTTAACGAGAGAAACGATGATTTTGTCAACACATGTTCCTAGAACAGGTGGAAAAAAATCTACCCTTACCTCAACTCCAAATAGCTCATGAATACAAATGCGACAACCTGAGCAATAAAGTTACCAGGAAAAAATGTATCAGAAAGTCCTCATGGGGTAGGCGAAGACTTCATAGATAAGAACTGAATGATAACAAACAAACAACAGAAAAAGGTGTTCACCTTTGTCAAAACTCCTCCAACGGTGCAAATAAAGAATAGTAAATTTTGTTGCAGGTAAATTGTATTTAATAAGCGTTTTGGGAAAAAGTACATAGTTCACCAAATACCTTTATGAAAATGATTGAGAATGATTCATAGTTCTTGGAAATCTCTTAAAAAGAAACTAAAATGCTTCTGCTAAAAGGAGCAGTCCTCACCGGGGTCCCCACTGGGTCCTGCCCATCTCTCCAGCCTCGCCTGCTGTTGCATTATTGCTTTTCATACCTGTGTTTCCCAATAGCTACGTTGGGAAATAGCCACTATGTTTATATCAAAGTAACCTGTATCCTGTGCATTTAGCATGATGCCAGTATCCAGAAAGTGCTTAGTAAATGCTGAATGACTGAAATAGAAGGAATAAGTAGTCACATAATAGAATTGCATGGTATGGTCACATAGAATTGTCCATGACAAGTATCTGATACCTATGCTGACAGATCTATGCAATCGCGTGAAAAAATATGGTTCTAAGAGGATACCATTTATGAAAAGATGTCAAAGAAGGAAAGATAAAAATATGAGCTTCAATTAATGTAAACTACTGCAGCATTATCGATAATAGTAACGGGAACACCCTGAGTGCTCATCGGGGGTTAATGGGTGAAGAGCTGGCAGTATAGATGTGCAGTGAAATATTGTTCAGCCTTACCAAGATGGAGACCCTGCCATTTGCGACATCATGGATAAACCTGCCAGACGTTATGGTAAGCAAAAGAAGCCAGACGCGGAAAGAAAAACACTGTGCGATTTTACTCATGTGTGCGATCTTAACAAAATGGAATAAATAGGAACAGAGAGTAGAGCGGTGGCTCCTGGGGTACAGAGGGGAGGAAATGGGGATCTGGAGATCGGAGCAGACAAACCTGCCGCTGTGCGGGATGAATAAGCCTGGAGATCTAATACACAGCATGGGGACTACGGGTCATAATGCTGTACTGGAGACTGAAAAATTGCCAAGAGAGTAGATGTTGGGTGTTTTTACTGTGTACACACACACACACACACACACACACACAGTGTCTTTGTGAGGTGACAGATACATTAATTTACTTAACTGTAGTAATCACTTTGTTATGTATATGTAATCAAAGCATCATTTGTGTACCTTAAACATATACAATAATACATGGACTAATACAAATCAATGTAAAAGGATAAATTAATAATTAATACTCTGAATCCATATTTTCAGGACCAAAAACCTATGCCCAGTGCCATCAGGTGTCTCTGGCTGTCGCAGGGAGTGGGAACAGTGGCGTGGCTTCCCACAGAGAGCCTGGGCACTGCTGAAGGTGGATAATAAGAAAATAAGATGAAATAAAGACGTGGGAGACTGTTACATCATGGGAATGATTTCTCTTCATCACTTGGGTAGAGATTGAGGAATTGTGTGATCTCTGCCTGTCAGTCAGTCAGGAGCATTTCCTGGAGGCCTGCTGCATGGGGGACACTGGATTAGCCACTGTGAATTGGCTCATTTACGTATTTCTCAGAAATTGAGAGTATCATGCCCTTTTCTATTTGTAAGACAAATAAATCATTTACTTCACAGCCTCACAGAGCCCACTGCTTCACAACCTGAATATGGGAAGCCAGTTTGTGTTCATTAGATAAATATTCTGTATCAGAACGGAATATGAACGCACAAGTGCCTGTTCTGCCTAAATGGCCTGTAAGGTGAATTTCCATGAAACAACTGGAGAAAATAGCGCACAAGACAGAGCTGAGTGGCTGCACTGTTTGACACAGATAAATGCATTTTATGTTTAGAGAGGGGAAAAGGCTTCTCCTGTACAGGCAGGAGAAGCAGAGGGATTTGTGGGGAGGGGAGGGACGGAGCAAGCTTTCTTGTGCTCTTCCTCCATGCCTGGTCTTGTGCTAGACAATTTGCATCCGTGAGTTAATCAAATATTTTATATAACCATGCAGTATATCTTGTGAGACGTGTATCCCAGTTTTAGAGGAAATAAAACCGGGGGTCAGAAAGGTTTAAATAAATTTTCTGTCATTATTTAGCTAGCAGGAAGCAGTACCAGCATTTGAATGTGGATCTGTCTATTTTCAACTGGGTGACAATTTTCAATTAGCTGAGTAAACAGCCATTAGAATGAAAAACAGGACCACATATCTGTGGAGGCTTGGAAAACACAAAATAAATAAATAAATCAAAATTAGCAGGGAGATAAATGATAGTAGTGGCTGGGTTTGAGCAGTGCTAAAATGAGATTCCATAGGAAGGGAAGGCATCTGTGGAGAGCTGGTCTAGGACTCCAGGCTGAAAAAATTGGATTGGATTTTATAAGCATTAGAAAACTGGAAGTTCCTACTTCAGAGGAATAATAAACTGACCCAGCCAAAGCAATCAGAATTAGTTGAATCAGCACCAGTGGATTGCTTCTCTATATAACCGAAGGAAAATAAATCTATTTAAGCCATCAGCTAAGTGTTTTCCACCATAAGTTACATAAGCCTAATTGGAAAAGATCATCGGTGTCACTGGTTTATGGTTCCTCCTATAGTTTCCTGATAATAGGAGTTTCACTTTCTCTTTTCCTGGAACGAGGGATTTAATCTTCGATGGGAAAGATCCAGAAGACCTTTGACTCCTAATTTAAATAGCCCCAAATTGGCCACCATTCATCGTTGTGGATGTAGCTGCCTTCACAATGGGGTATTTCACAGTCGCTCTCAATAGGGAATTCAGCTTTCTCAGGTCGGGAGAGGATGAATCAGATTGCACACTGCTCAGCAGGCTGAGCACAGCATCATGCCCCAGCTGTCATCCTAAAGAAGACCGGGGTTAGGTACCAATATGCACCAGGAGAGCGAGTTCTCCATTAGCCAGATGGAACTTCAAGCTGTTGCCAGAACTTGCTGTCTTCAACTTACACTGTGAAATGATGCACTGCAAGACAAAGGAATATGGAGCATCCGCACAGCTTGGGAGTCAAGCAGACCAACTCGATACTGATGTGACTCCCTCCTCCAAGACACAATAAACTTCTACCCAATGGCCTGTGAGGCCACTGCTAGCCATGGTTATCACACTCTGGCCTCCCTCGAGTTCAGCCGAACAATTTCTGAGTGGGTTGGCAAGGCAGATTCCTAGCTCTGAGACCCTGGATTGCAGCCAGGGCCACTGAAACTGCATACCCTGGATCTGGCATTCTTTGCACACTGACAGGAGTAGGAGGCAGGAGTAGCTTCGATATGGGATATGGAACCAGGCGCCTCTGCCGGCAAGAGTGGACGGAAGGCACTGGGACCTGTGATGTGGAGAGCGTGAAAGGGTTTCTGGCTTCTGGGAAGCACCAGGACAGCAAGCCCTGGCCTGGTGGGGCCTCTCCAAGGCAGGGTGGCTGGCTGAGTGGACGCTCATTCCACCTTCCTGGAGCTCAGGGAGCTCGGATTCAGATGGTGCTGCGTGAGCAACCTCACTCTCTCCCAGGACCCAGGAGGAAGAGTAAGAGGTCTTCTAGACTCCCTTGTGCAAATTAAAAATTAGTCTTAGGACGATGAAGGCTAAGCTCTAGAGTAGCTCCTGTGCACGCAGGTCACATTATCTTCCACTCTCCGTTTAGATCTCTCTTTTCTTCCTCTGCCCAACTCCCTCCCTCTGTGAATGTGTCCTTATCTTTCTTCTTTACGCTCTCATATTTCTTTCTAATTTTGTGTTTAACTCTCATTCTTCAGCTCCTATCAGTGTCTCTCACAATTGTAATTTCAATCATCTGTTTTTTTCTTTTGTACTTTTGACATATTTCAGACTTTTTAAAAAACTGGCAAGAATGCTACAGAATTCTTAGATACTCTTTACCCAGATTACTCAGATGCTAGTATGTAACCACAATTGCCCTGTCACTCTAGCCTCTCTCTTTCTTTCTTTCTTTTTTTTTTTTTGAGACAGAGTTTCGCTCTCGTTACCCAGGCTGGAGTGCAATGGCGCGATCTCGGCTCACTGCAACCTCCGCCTCCTGGGTTCAGGCAATTCTCCTGCCTCAGCCTCCTGAGTAGCTGGGATTACAGGCACACACCACCGTGCCCAGCTAATTTTTTGTATCTTTAGTAGGGACGGTGTTTCACCATGTTGACCAGCATGGTCTCGATCTCTTGACCTCGTGATCCACCCGCCTCGGCCTCCCAAAGTGCTGGGATTACAGGCGTGAGCCACCCCGCCCGGCCGCCTCTCTCTTTCCTTTTCTTTTTCGTATACACGTACACACACCTGCTTACTTATTTTTTTCTTCACAATACTAGAATTGCAAACAGTTCATTTACTTTTAATCATTCAGTGTAAATGTTCAAAAATTAAAATTATTTTCTATGCACTCTATGATTATCAAAATTAGAAAAGCAATGATACCATTACATCACATAATCAACAGAACTTATTCAGATTTCACCCACTGAAGCGTATAGGCCAGTTATGTTTTAGAATCTCTCTCAGTTTGCATGAGTCTAATGTTTCCTTACGATTGCTCAGAGTACTCATTTTTTGTCAGGAATGCTACGGAGGTGATGCTGAGCTCTTCCTGGTGCAGGCTAGCAGAAGCCACAGGCGGTCAGTTAGTCTCCTCACTGGCAATTATAACTTCAGTCTTAACTTCCTTCGACTGAGAGCACCGGACCCACAGGCTCAGATGACAACTGAAAAGCTGTCACTCAAACCCCATATTCTCAGAGTGGCATTAGGTGACAACCCAGTGGAAGGGAGGTCCCCATTCCCATTGCATAGACAATCACTATGATGGCAACATATTTCATCTTTTAATAGTCCTCCTCTCTATCTGAAATTCTCCACTTATTTATTCCGTGTTGGAGCACATGTTGTGTGCTCACTCTATCCTGAGTGCCCAGGCAAGGAATCATTCCTAGCAGGTGCTCAATATGTCATCTTGGAATGAGATTCCCTTGACTACCTCAGCCTAGGTGCAGTGCAGCTGAATCCACCAGTTCTTCCTCCTGCATCCCGGTCCGCTTTTCTTCCTTCTTCTCTGCAGTCAGTATCCTATAAACACAGGTTTATAGGATATAAACCATGTTCCTACCATTCTGGGAAGATGGAATGAAATTACACACCATCCCTGAGCCTTAAGTCATTCTGGCTGCCTGGAGTGATATTTCCCATTTAACTGCTTGGCAAAGTCCCACTCACGTTTTAAGTAATAGTGCAAATGTCACTTCTTCTGTGAAGTCAGCCCTAACTCCACAAGGGAGAATTAATTTCTCTCTTCTGCAATCCCATAACAGTTTGTACATAATTAGAGTGTAGCATGTAGCCCCTAACACACTGTGTAATGGCGAGGTTTCTTCCGAGTTCCTTAAGGTCAGGATTATTGTACCTCTCCAACTCCAGCAACAGAGTTGCTTTTTTGCTTTCTTTTTTGCTAATGAAAGCTTCCACCCAGAAAGCCAGCATGGTTCTCTGCCAGCACCTCCTGCAGGGTAGCCCGGCCAACCTTCTCCCTTCAGGCTCTGATGGGATGTGAGCCGATGTCCCCACACCCCAGCCTTACCTTCACAATACCTGTTTCACTATTCTGATATTGAAGAGAAAATTCCAAATTAATCACTTTTTGGCTCAATATTTCAAAAATGGTCTCTTAGCAACACTAATTTTTAGCACTATGTATTTTGAGCTAAGTTGCTAATGGATTAAGTAGCGCATCTGCCTTTTGGCAGGGGAATGAATGCCTTCACCTCAGAACAAAACTAATGGGGAAGCTCTGGAGGTGAGGTGAACTGCCTTAGAAAATGAGAGAAAACAAATTTTAAAAGAAAGAAAACACTCTAGAAATACTATGAAGCCAGCCTCTGATTAAACCCAGGAATATCCATTAACCAGCCTCTGATTAAACACAGTAGATCAGCCTAGCTATAGCAATTACTTAAAAAAACTATACACACAATACAAAATAAAAAAAGAATCCCAGTGTAGATAACAAATAATGATGGATGTTCACTGAGTGTTTGTATTTCTTGGCACCTTGTGGTATCCCGAGTTCACGTATTGCCAACGCTGGAGAGGTAACTCTACGCTGAAACCCATCCTCCCCATTCCCCAAGGCAGGAAGGGCTTGCCGGCTGTGTGTATGGGTGTTCGTGTATGTTACTGTACATACTTTGCCACGTGAAACATGGTGGAGGTCCAAGGGATAATTGGGAGAATATCTTGGCTGCTAAATAAACACACTTAGAAGATAAGATACAGTTGACCCTCATGTATACCAGGTTTGCTATTAACCCATAGCAGCTAGACTGCTAGAGGATACACATGGGCTCTGCAGGCCTTTTTCAGATAATATTTCTTTTTCTTTTTTGAGACGGAGTTTTGCTCTTGTCACCCAGGCTGGAGTGCAATGGTGCCATCTCGGCTCACCGCAACCTCCGCCTCCTGGGTTCAGGCAATTCTCCTGCCTCAGCCTCCCGAGTACTTGGGATTGCAGGCACGCGCCACCATGCCCAGCTAATTTTTTGTATTTTTAGTAGAGATGGGGTTTTACCATGTTGACCAGGATGGTCTCGATCTCTTGACCTCGTGATCCACCCGCCTCGGCCTCCCAAAGTGCTGGGATTACAGGCATGAGCCACTGCGCCCAGCCCAGATAACATTTCTTTGTTCCACAGCTCCCCGCATTGCGATGCATACTTGAGTTGTGTGTCCTCCTCATGCCTGTATCACTGGAGTCTAATTTTGGTAGTCTCTTCTTCAAGCTGAGGACCCTTTCTTTTCTTCCATGAGATGGGGAGAAAGGAACTGTTCTTTCTAGGTACTGCTTAATCTCTGTTAGAATGTTAGAGTATAAGCTGGTGGCGGTGGTCCATGCCTGTAATCCCAGCATTTTGGGAGGCTGAGGTGGGTGGATCATGAGGTTAAGAGATAGAGACCATCTGGCCAACATGGTGAAATCCCATCTCTACTAAAAATACAAAAATTAGCTGGGTGTGGTGTTGCATGCCTGTAGTCCCCACTACTCAGGAGGCTGAAGCAAGAGACTAGCTTGAACTTGGGAGGCCTAAGTTGCAGTCAGCAGAGATCATGCCACTGCCCTCCAGCCTGGGCGACAGAGTGAGACTCCATCTCAAAAGAAAAAACAAAAAGAATGTTATAGTACAACCTGCTCATTATGCCTGAGTATAGAAATGGGGATTAAAGCCAAGTTCCAGATAGCTAAGGTGAATTCAAAGGGTGTGTGTTTCCATATATCTGTTTACCTTCTTAAGAAAATAAGATTATTGTGTCACAGTTATTTATTAGAATGTTATACTCTAACATTCTACCAGAGTGATTTTTGAGAGCTCACTCCCCCATCTGGGGACTCAGTCCAACATCCAAACATCTTTTGAGAATTAAAAGCATGTTATCTGTTGCCAGTTTGTTATAGCTGAAGTGAACTGAACACCAGTTTCCCGAATCCCATCGACCCTGCCTGCAGGAAGCCTTGGGGGTCAGGAGCAGCTTCCAAAAACACTGTTTGGGCAGGGTGCAGTGGCTCACGCCCGTAATCCCAACATTTTGGGAGGCCGAGGCAGGTGAATCACCTGAGGTCAGAATTCGAGACCAGCCTGGCCAACACAGTGAAATCCCACCTCTACTAAAAATACAAAAGATTAGCTGGGTGTGGTGGCACAAGCCTGTGATCCAAGCTACTCCAGAGACTGATGCAGGAGAATTGCTTGAACCTGGCAGGCGGAGGTTGCAGTGAGCTGAGATTGTGCCACTATACTCCAGCCTGGGCAACAGAGTGAGACTCAATCTCAAAAACAAACAAAACAAAACACTGTTCCAGTGAATCCACACATGCCCTTATCCACTATCTACTCAGCAGCTGTTCAGAGACAATATCGGACCTGTCCGTCTGAGCTCCGAAGGGACTTCTTTTCTACAAGAGGCTGACTGCTGAGTAGAACCCCCCACACACAGACCCTACTTCACATGAGAGGCTGGGAACTAGAGTCAGTTGTTTAATTTGAAACAGGAACACAAAGTAAATTAAAAAGCAAACAAACCTTAAAGTAAAGGAAAATTTCACTTTTATTTAAATAAAAAATAAACTTAAACTGGCTTGTAAATACATGACTGTCCGTGAGAAGAGAATGGATGTTGTTTTGAATTGCATAGAAAATTCTGTGAGCTGGCAAACACATGCTTGGAGTGAAAGGTGCTCTCAGCTGGCTGCTGTGACCAGCACAGAGGGGACTGCTCACTCCGCAGTTATGTGACAGAAGCTGGGTGTGTGCAGACATGTCCAGCTTCACAACAAAAGAAATGTGGACTGTCCCATCCTATGCCCATGAGAAGCAGACAGAGTAATTTTAGAGATTTTATATCCATCTGTGATAACCTCTTAAATTGGATATATTCATGCGGAATTAGAAGAAGGCTGGAAATGTAAACAATAGGCTGAGATTTTTGTACAGCTATATGGAAAGAGTGTACACCCTCAAAGCCTAGGCATGGTGTGGACACGTGTGGACACAGAGCCAGGACCACGTGGAAGAGGGTGGCCGGCCCTCCCCCTGCTGACTGTGGCAGCCCCAGACAAGCCCACGTGACTGGAGGGATGAGAATATAATTGTAAGAGGAGTCCTTAAAATCAAATGATAGTCATAATAAAGATATCAAAAACTTTAAAATGAATTTGTCCTCATTGTTCTTTACATAGTTTCATTTCTTTGAGCCTTGAGCTGATTGTTCAATCCCCTTACAGTTTCTTTACTCTCTCTAACTAATCAGTCTTTCTTTCTCTCTCATTCCCCCTCTCTCACCAGTGTTGGAAGAGTCCCTAACACTAAGAGAAATCCACCTGCAAGAATCTTTTTAGAGATATACACAGTGACTTCTACAGATGTTTTATATTGAATATTTCTTATTTTTTAAAAGATTAAGATTTTTTTTTACAAAAGGTTTATTTAAAATTGACATGATGGGTTTTTGCATTAGGTGATATGAGAACAATGAGGATCCCATTTTTCTTTAGAGGAGGTCAGGATTCATCCCGTGCTTACCAGAACACCCCAGAACCAGCGCCTCGAGTCTTCCTGCGGTGCTTTCTCCAAACTTTTAGTATTAAAAATCATCAAAAATTCACAGTGTCTTACTGTATTGAAGCATAAACTTTAAAAATCTTTCTTGGTGAAGTGATTGTAAATTTTCCCTAAATAACTACATGTAATGTGTAATCCTGGAATTTATCCAGGACTGTGAGACCATTACAATAAAGGAGTTTATCGGGACAACGGACAAAATTTGATTATAGATCATGAATTAGTAGTTTTGCATTGATGTTAAATTTGCTGATCTGAATAATTGTGCAGGGATTATGTAAGAGAACATTCTCGTTCTTAGGAAGAACACCCTGAAGCATTTACTGGTAAAGAGGTATTTTGCATTCAACTCACGACAAATAGTTCAAGGGAAAAAACTATCAACATACACAGAAAAAAGTTGAGAAGTCACATGGTCAGAATGTAAATATTGGCAAATCTAAGTAAGCAGTAGGAGATTTTTGTACTTTTTTTGCACCTCTTATGTAAATTAAAATTAAATCAAGATAAAGACCATTTTTTCAAGAAAGAAGATGGTCTTACCATTTAATCAACAAGTGATACTCAAATTTTTCATTTATTTTCCTGGCTATGTCTTCTTTTCTTTTATAAGCATATTTATAAGTTCACTAAAAATACAATTAAAACTGTAGAGCTATTTGTGCGTTTTACTGCCTCAAATATTGCATTTAAAAATAATATCTCCCTTTAGAAAGAGCTCTGTTTTGAAGGAATTGTAATAAAAACGTTTGGAATAGCATAATATTTTGCCCAAGAATATGTTTTGATTTTGGTCTTGTGCGTCCACCCCCTCTCCCTCTTTAGAGTTGAAAATACACAGCTCTGGGTCTCTTCTGTCGGTATTCACAGAGGGGAGAGCGAATCTCCGGCCCCTGTTTTGACTTTTCAGGTAGTTGTCTATTCCACACCCCGCTCAAGACTCAAATGAACCGTCAGCAATCCTTCCCTTGTGCAAATTATTGCAATTATTTCAATTACAATTTCTAATAAAATTATGTATGCTTTATTTAAAATACGTTTGTGAAGCAGAAAACCATTCTAAAATAACGTTTTTCCTGTTGGAGGAAATGCCTGGGACAGGATTTGCTAGAACTGAACTCACAGAATCCAGATTCAAAATGCAAATTTGGTATTATCTTATTAATTGGCCACTGATGTTTAGCGTGTGGGCGAGGTCCTGTGAGAGCCACAGCTAAAGCCTGAAATTGGAGTGCGATTTCCCAGTCCTCGTGGGCGCCATCAGCCTGCACACACGGAGCTGCTTTCCTCTCGCCTGTGCCCTCTGCAGATGCCTCTGGAAATGCACAGGAACCATCAGCCCATTCAGGGCGTTAGCTTCAGCCTTTGTGTGAATTGCCCTGATCTGTGTTGATTTGTGCAGAAAAATAAGTCAACACACTTGCAGGATCAGTCACATGAAAACACCTCCTTGTCCAGGCCTGCTAATCTCTTCTTTCTGTCGCTTGTTGCTTATTGTCAACTTCAAGTCCTAAATAATATCTTATAAGCAGCACAGACCTTAGTGAAAGCTATTAATGACGGTGGGGGAAGGAGTGAGCATTTGAACATGGAGCTATAGAGTTCCCTTTCTTTCTTTCCTTTTTCTCCTCTATCTCTGCCTCCCTCCCCCACACCTCTTTTTTTTGTTGTTGTTGTTAAAGAAATTCACCTTCCTTGCTCAAATTCCAAATCATTTCAAAGTTCAGTGGACTCTTCTCCTCCTTGCATACCCTTATTATTTCAAAGTGAGACCATCTTAACTGAAAGAGAAAGTTTATTCAGGTGGCATGAATCAGACGAGGGCTCAGTGACGCAAACTGGAGCCGCAGACAGCGGCCACTGTGTCTCTGGCAGCGCCTCCCTCCTAAAGAAGCAAAACAAAACCCCAGAAAAACAGGCCGCCAGTAATCTCCTTGCCTTAGCCAGAAACAGGGGTGACAGAAAGCTGCCCTCTCATTACAGTCTTGGTCTCAAGGTTAGAATTAGACCCTTAGGGTAAGGAGCTGTCAATTAGAGATAGCTCCAACCAATGCTGTCTGAAATGGTGGACTTAGCTCCTAGCAACTCCCTTCATTCAGGGCACAGCCCCCAGCTCTGCCTGCAGCTCAAGAGTCATCCTGGAGACAGTGAAGTAACCTTTTCAATGTGAACAGATGCACAAAGAACTCTGCTTCCTGAGTCCTTGATGGAGTCTGGGTGACATTTGCCTGGAAATGGGTTTAAATCTGGAAAGAATTAAGATTTTCTTGTTTTCCAGTTGCACATGTTTCACTTGGAGGATTTAATAGAAGTATCTGGTGAAACAATCAGAAAATCTGAATTCAATCTGAGGCTGAATACCTTTTTCTTCCAGATATGAGCCTGTCATGTTTATGTATAAGCTGACATATTCTCCCCCTCACATTGCCTATTTTATGCTTAGGAGAAATTTGCCAACAGTTGGGAGTGGAGTGGCTCTGGTTACCACGGGAACTCAGCCTCCCCCTTTATCTCCCATGGCAGGGCATATAGAGAGCCGACAAGCATAAATCCTATTAAGAAAAGCACAGGGTTATGCACCATTGATGTATGGTACATCACAGAATTTACTACCAGAGTCTACACTTGGTGCAAAAAAAATAATACGTGCATTCCTTAGAATTGTCTGTTCATTAGATTTGGGAATCACATTGTTGATTTTTCTAATCTCAAGCAAGAGTGGAGATGACAAAATACTGGGAGGTTACCAGGGGGTGGAAAAAAAGCGAGCCTTTGATTCTTCCACTGGTATCTGCAATCACAAAGGGATACCTCAGAAATGGTGTAAAAATAGCAGATGCAAAGCGCCCAGCCTGCCGCGGGGTGTAAATTAGGCCCTGCTCTTGGAATTAAAGATTTGGCTTAACAAAGCTCTTTTGTAGGATAACAGCCTCCTGGGCTTCCTCGTGCAAACCCAGAGCACTGGCCATTTTTCCAGAAAGCTCCTCGAAGGACTTACCTCCGTCACTTCCACGGATCAGCGTTGCTTTCATGGTTATGAAATTGCGGCATCATCTATGATGCCATATTCACTGAATTTTATATCCTACATTGGCCTACGCTTTATGAGTGAAGTCATTATCTCTTTGCTTTTGTATTGAAGTCATTCTCAGGTACATTGGGAACAATAATCAGAGTGTTGTGAAACCAACAAAGTCTATACAGGCTAATTGACTTGTGGGTCACAGGACAGAACTGCATTCTGGAATAAGTCGGTCTTAGAGCCCAAGAATGCAAAACCGCTGTCATGTTGGTTGCTGTGGGTTTATGGACAAGGAGATTGGGTCTTTATGATGCAGAATGATAAATAAGATTTCTCCCCCACAACCTGAACAGCCTTGCGGTGGATTTTTTGTACCCTCCCTAAATCTCTTCGTGCAGATGAATCGCTCATTAAGCTCAGATGCACTTGTTTTCTTCTTACGACTTGTCAACACCACAACGCACAGGAAAGGATTTTTGAAAGAGAAGAAGAAAGCCGGAGGAACTTTGAATGAATCTTTTTTGTGTGTGGCTGTGAATGGGATGTATTTACAATTCTGCTTTGGTTTATTTTAAAAAAATCAAGATTTCAGCTTAAGAAAAAAAGAAACTGGCACATATATTACAAAATATCCAATACCTTAACATCAAGTTATCGGTAATTTACAGAAATTAACCTTTTCTCATCAGTGAAGAAGAAAGTGGGCAGAGCTTTATAAACTGTTTTCTCAAGGCAGACGCACCTTAGGGTGTTTTCCTTGTGGTTAGTTTCACATTAAACATATTGAAATGTATCCCATTGTAAATATGCCCAGGTTAGAGCATTGTCACAAATACTTTCTTTAAAACTGAATTATCTCCAGTATGGAGAATATTCCTGCATTTGCAACATGCTGGTTGTCATTAAGTTTGAACACACTAACAAAAAATTGACTTAAAAGAACAAAAAAGACTCATAAGCAGCAATCACAGTTTACTTCAGCAAGCAGCAGATTGGTGATGTCCCCAGGATGCTTATGTGGACTGTCACTGCTGTTCCCTAGGAGATGCTTTAAGTTAACCTTTTCACTGCTGTAGGAATTGATTGGATTCTCTCAGCATCATCTCCAAGTCCACAGGTCTGCCTACGTCTCATTAATCTGTGGCCAAGAGCCTGTGTTTCAAAGGGCTTTTGGTTGGTAAGAAGGGTCAAAGCTCGGGCCATATATTGATGCAAATCGGCGTCCTCCTCTGGTTTCTGGGTACCTTGTTATACTGTGCTCTTACGGTTAGATTTTGCATATATGACAACGCATCTCGTGGTGGTCAGTATAGGACCCAGTTTCACTGAAGAAATGGAAGTCTCCTGACTTTCAAGACATACAAGGCCACTGACTATAATTCCAGAAATGGGTTCAAGAAATGCAGCATTTAATTTTTTTTTACAGTCTACTGTTATTTTAACAATGCCATTTGGAAAAACTATGTATGCTTTCTAACTATTTATACTGCCTGGGATTTGTATGTCATTGCCTTGAAGCAGCATCCTTTTATGTGTTCCATCTATAGTTCTCCAGTAAATATGTATTCAGGGTAGTTGGCGAGGAAACATGATGGCCGCATACAGCATTGATCCAAGAGTGAGAAGACTCAAATTCTTTTCCAGCTTCATACTTACTAATTGACCTCGAGTAAGTCACAGCTTTGTGGACCTCAGTTTCTCCATGAAGGCTCACATGAAATACTGCATTTGAAAGGCGTTATAAACTCTAAACTATTAAGCAAATATAAGTCACTATTCCTATACTTTTATCTCAATCTTGCAAGATATTAAAAACATATTTCCTAATGTTATTTGATAGAGTTGTCAATCTTAAAAAGAAGCATCCTTTACTTACCACACTTAATTAGAACAATTTTCTAATTTTGTAAATTTTTGTGTTCTGTATCTTGTAGATTTTTGTTATCTAAGGAAAGTCACTAAGATAATTCATGGAGTACTATCTTGTGAGAAAAAAATAGAAAACTTTTTATATTTTCCCTGCTTGAACCATAAACCATAGGTGTTTTGTTTTGTTTTACCTCTTACCATCCTGGGGTTATTATAGTTATTCACAACTGTGGTGGCACCTTTTCCTTAACCTTGATAGGATGTTCCAACTCTGGAGAGCTATTTCCACAGCCAGAAACAGAAGTTGCAGTTTGAAAAGCTATAATGAACCAGAGAAATATAACAAAGAAAGATGTTTGCCCCAACAAAGTGTAAATAAGAAGTATACTTCTTGCGTATGGGCTTCATCTTAAATGTATCTGAAATAAAGTTTGTTCCTGGCCATTAAGTTGTAATTTTCAGGAAAGCATTCTTTCCTAGAAATCTTCTCACTATTCAAAGAAATAGAAAAAAACAGAGCTTAAAGAATCAGGCCAGATAAAATGACATGGTCTGTTGTCTTTTGAGAACAGAGACTGAATCACAAAGACTGAATTATAATGGCATCTGCAACTATTATCTGTTACTTTATTTCTTTACAGGTTTCTGGCAGAAGGAGTCTGTGTTTAAAATGTCTGTGTGTGTCTACGTGTGTGTGTGTGTGTGTGTGTGTACCACTTGTCAACACCACACATATACACACAGAGAGACAGTAAGGGCCAGGAGATTAGCAGAATTCTGGAATAACAAAGCTCCCTTGAAAGGTGGAATCAACTCTTCAACTCTGATTCTAACATATTTACATATTGCCACAAAACCACCAAATTTTACTTTTTTCCATCATGTTATAAAACAATAAGCTATTTCTAAGCATGATCAAATCTCATGCTATGTCTGTGCACTCCAATATCACCAATCCGTAGTAAGAAAGGCGCTGAGAAAAGTTAACCAGATTACTCCTTCACTTATCCAATGCCTAAGCTGATGAGCTGATTAAAGTCATTGAAGAGAAACCTCACTGGTCATATATGACCCATGCTTTGAACTTACCAATGCATTAGATATTTCAGACAGTTATTCATGAGAGTCAGTCCTGGTTTTGAATTCAATGTGGGTGAAGGGGGCTGCTGACTTAGGGAGCCTGCAGGGACCCCACGGCCTACTGCTAGGCAACAGCCCCTCCCCAGCACAGCAAACATACAGAAGGCAAAATGAATGACCTCATCTACAAATCAGCTATTTGATATGCAGATGGGACCTCAGGCCTCTTCAATAACACAGCACTTCTCAGGCAGCAGGTGCAGCAAAGGAGTGAGTCGCCTTTCCTCATTTCAAAAGCTGGGCTGCCTCGCCCTCTCCCTCTGTGCCTTAACAATTTCTGAAGCCCTATTATCTTCATTTTTTATTTAGACAGTCCTTTTACAGAACTAGGGCTAGCCCTCTGCGCTTATTCAGAGGCCTAACCTTAAGTATAGACACGAAGCAGGATTTAGAAGCCACAGGAGTCACTGAGGAAGAATAGCATCATCCAGATGCTTTGTAGTAGAGAATATGACAACACACAAGTGTGGAAGATGTAGACAGGGAGCAGGTCTATCCACGCTGCAGCCAGTCTCCAGCGGCACGGGTCTCCTTGAAAACAGTCATTATTGATGTTTACAACAGAAATGGAGTTTGCATTGCCATTTGTGTTGAAAATGGAAACCTCAGTTGAAGATAATATAAAAAAACGTTCTTTATGAATAGCTTTCTTTAGTTGTCACAACTGGGTTTGGCAGAACTGGCGGATGCCTTGGAGCAGAATTTCGGCTTCCTGACCATAGGATGGAGGTGATTTTCAGCCACCAAGTGAAAAATAAACAGTTGATCCCATGCGCCACCCTCCCCGCACCTCCTCCTTGGACTGTGCACCAGTGGAGAGGTCCTTCACGTGCTTACTACTGCCGTAAAGTGCAATGTCGTATAATTTATACTGTCTGTGGTTATAGGTTATGTCCTGAAAGTCATAAACTATTAGAGTTTTATGGCTCTGCTGCAGCTATTAACTAAATGAAGGAGTTATTCATTTGAGATATGGAATCTGTACAGTGCCCAAGCTTAAATTTATCAAGATCCACTAGTGTAGAATATGTGAAAATATTAAAGTTAGAAGATTATACAGTGGGACCGGGGAGTGGAACGAGAAGGGAGTGGGAAGAAACCCTGGAGAGCTTCAGTGCCATGACACAGAGAATCTTTGTGAAATTTCTACTCCACACTTACTCTGACATTTTTAGAGGGTAGTGTGTACCATCCCTAGGCTTAATACAATTACTGGCTTGGATTGGTTTGTGTGCTTGCTGTGAATTAAGTAAAAGAACTAGCTGTTTATTTTGACATATTTCTGCACTAGACACACACAGTGTGTGTGTGTATATATATATATATATATATATATATATATAGAGAGAGAGAGAGAGAGAGAGAGAGAGAGAGAGAGAGAAGGAGGGGCAGATAGAGACAGGCAGAGAGATGGAGACATAAAGAGTAGTGAAATATTAATATCTGGCTCTAGTGTAAATAATTGCACTGCTTTATTATAGGAGTCAGCAATTTCCTTTTTAATTGCTTATCCATTTATCCATTTATAGGGCCTATGATTTTGTCCTTTAAAATTAAATGTAAATAAGTTACAAAAATATGTTGCTTCTGCTGACTCTGGGGTAGAGGGCACATAGATGGCGTTTTCAAAGCATCATTAGCTTTGGAGAAAACTTTGCCACTAGTCAAAATCACAGTTTAGAGTTTACTTAAAAAAGCAAAAGTGCGATACTCAGCAGGCACGGTCACCGAAGACTGAGACCCTGTGGTTCTTCTTTTTATCCATCAAAACAAGAGTCGAAGAAAGTGTTACTGCAGCCTCCCCATGCTAATGAAGAGCAGATGAGGGCATTTTCAGAATGTGACCATCACTCTCCGTTACAGACTGAATTTTCCTGTCCTTCAGAATCCATATACTGAAGCCCTAATACTCGGTGTGGCCGTATTTGGAGATAAGGCCTGTAAGGGAGTCACTAAGGTTAATAAGGTCATAAAAGAGGAGCTCTGATCCAAAAGCATGAGTGAGACATCCACAAGTTCTCCCCCACTCCTGTCCCCATCTGCGCACACCTGCAGATGTGTTTCAGGACACAGAGAGAACATGGCCATCTGCAAGTCAGGAGGAGGGCCGTCACCAGAACTCCAATCAGCTGGCACCTTGACCTTGGACATTCAGCTTCCAGAACCTGAGAAATAATTTTCTGTAGTTGAACACCCAGACTGCGGTATTCTGTTAGCGCACCCAGAGCACACGAAGATGCACTTCTCATGTGAAAACCTTTTCCATAAACTCCAAGAAACAAAATTTTACCATTTATATGCAGTACATAGCATGCTACACTTCTGGGAAGCTGAAAAAAATCAACACATGAACTGATCCGAACTTGTGTTTTGTGTAGAAAAGTAGAAGTAATAATAACAGGAACTTTAAATGCCTCAAAGCCAATGAAAAACAATTCTAATAATTAAAATCTATACCACATGTATGACTCTTACTTTGCCTTTTAAGGCATTTTTTAAGATCGCTGTGGGATAAGAGTGGAGCAGACGTGGATCTCCAGGAGCTGCTCAGCAAGTTCACTTAAAAATGAAAAATAAAAATAACTAATCTAATATAGATAGAAGGCAGGAAAGTATAGATGGAAAGGAAGGAAACCTAAAGCAGCCCCGGTATCTAGCAGACACTTCACTTGGCATCTTTCTTAACCTCATATGCAGTAACTTTCAAACATGACCACTGCTTTTCCACTTCACAGTGGCGACAAATTGATGACCAGTGAGATGAAAAGACTCACCCAAGGTCATGGATAAACATTGGAGGGACTGGGATCCAAACCCATGACTTTCTCATTTCGCTGTTCTACCAAGTACCTGTTAGGTTCTCAAGGTTTTCTGAGGCAGAAAAGAGAATGGTTTCATTTTACCATCCAGGACCTCAAAAACTGATTGGCTTTAGACAGATGAAGAGGAAAACACGAAACATTATGTGTGAGAAGAATAGGAATGAACAAAGATACGAAGTTGTAAAAGCGTAGAGTCCTTCCAGAGCCCTGACCAAATCCATCTGAGTCAGAAAAAGGCTGCAGAGAGCATCCTGTTGTAGACGGTGCTTATTCAAGACTTTTTGTTTTTTTTTTGAGACAGAGTTTCACTCTTGTTACCCAGGCTGGAGTGCAATGGCGCGATCTCGGCTCACAGCAACCTCCACCTCCTGGGTTCAGGCAATTCTCCTGCCTCAGTCTCCTGAGTAGCTGGGATTACAGGCACGCGCCACCATGCCCAGCTAATTTTTTGTATTTTTAGTAGAGACGGGGTTTCACCATGTTGACCAGGATGGTCTCGATCTCTTGACCTCGTGATCCACCCTCCTCGGCCTCCCAAAGTGCTGGGATTACAGGCGTGAGCCACCGTGCCCGGCCTCAAGACTGGTTTTATAACTGACATTGAGAACAAAAATTGACCTTTCTCAAGGAGAGAAGCTGGGTGTCTTACACATTGTTGCGCCCCCACAAAACAGAGGTAGAAGAATACACTGAATATTGACGGGTTTTTGTATTCACTTTTACTTTACTTTTGCTTCCATTTGTTTTCTCTCAGTGAGAAGTGAAACAGTCACATCCATGTGTCTTTTCTTCTATGTCATTTGTACCACTTTGAAAGCCCCTTTATGAAGTAATGTACTTGTTCCTGGGATAAGACGGTGCCCCTCCGTTGTAAACTCCTAGCCTAGGTGCTCTGTACAGCTCTGTTGAGCAAGGACAAGGGGAATTACAGCAGGAGCAGAGTGCAAAGCACTCCGGACAAATTGCCTCTGACTTCAGAAATGGGTGTTCAGATATAAAGTTCTCAGGTCTGTACATGATTGTGGAATCTGGGGATGGGAGCATGGAGGTTACGACATGAAACAGCAGAATTCTCTGGAGAGTGAGAAAATGCTTTACTTCTTTTGGACCAAAAATCATATTTATCATTGATGACATAATATAAAGGAATGATTGAACATTTATTCTAATCTGAATTTCCATGCCTATTGAATATAAAAACATGTACTGATGCACACGTTTCATTTGAAATAAACTCATGCGCCCAGGACTAAAACGTTTTTAGAGAATTATATTTATTTGAAGAACATCACGTGCATGTTCCTATATCCAGGCACAGCAAGAGAGAACGTGAACATTAAACAACAAAGATGTGGCGGTGAATCCACGACACAGGGGACTCTCTCAAATCCTGCTTGCAGAATCAAGCAAGGCAGACAAGTTCCCACAACGATGGTCTGTTTGCTTCTCGCTTGCTTGACTACTGGTAAAGTTCAAGCTGGAACACAGCAAAAGATGCACCCAATTTATAAATATTTTGCTGAGCGTTGTGCAATATAGCACAGGAATATCATAAGTGAGGGGTCTTATTTCTAAAGCGAGACCGGCCAACTCCAGATGGGAATGCCCCGGACGAGGTCTTGCCAGGAGGCCTGTGTGTTCACGGTAAGGTTCACAAAGTCACGTCGCTGTCCTCTCACTTATCCAGGAGAATGAGACAAATCTTTCTTTACTTTTTCTAAACTCAGATTATTTATTTAAATGTTTTCAAATCTGGCACAATTCCAAGGCACATTTTTCCCAGCAATTTTCTCTCTTTTTCCCCCTAAGCCCATGTGTATTTTAAGCAAATTCTCATCCATATGGTCCTCATTTTTGGTCTCTTAATTCATCTATATGTTGCTCAAAATGTTATTCGATATCTTTTTCTTTAGGTACCTATTAAGGTTTGTATGCTTATTTGGGGGTTTCATATTAAGGTTTGTTACTTTTTTAAAAATTTTGTTTCCTTCCAGAGAAATAAAAAGCTTTATTTAGGCATTATGAAAAATAGTTCTGTGTTAAGGGATTTAAGCAGTTTTTCCTCCATACACCAAGTAAGACTAACATATATGGTGGACTTACGATGTGAAGTCTGGAACTGGGTAGCTGATACATTTTATCTCATTCAATCCTTGTGAAGACCCTGGGAAAAAGTCCCCTCCCTCAATATGCGGGACTCACTGAACAGTGCAGATGTCTGAGGCACAAGACTATTCAGATGAGCAGCCATGACGTGAGCCACTCTGCCTCCCAAAACCCATGCTACGTCTGTGACATCTCACCTCCTGGTATTGCATCTAATTTGGAAGTAAGCAAGCATTATGTGATTGCATGCTTATATCGAGTTCAATTAATATGTGCCCTTTGAGAAGATTCCAGGGAAAGCGTTGGCTCCTTTCTGGAGAGTTATAATTTCCTACACCCTCGTTGAACAGAGAGATCCAATACCTCCTTTGTTCTTCCTGGAGACCTCTGACTTTCAAAGGGCCACCCATTTGATAACTGGATCAATGGATCAGTAAAATCCTGGAGACACAGAGGAAATTCAGGAAACTAGGCATGCAAATAAGTCCCCCTATCTTTTTGGAATTTTTGCTGCCTCTTTTTAGAAAAAGCATAACTCTGAGTGCCCCACGCACTTATTGCTAAAGAGATGCTAAAGTGGTCTCTGAAGTAATTGCTCCAGAAATCACTGGAGGACAGTTTTTACACCTTGTTCTCCACTCTGTGTAACAGGTTTTCTGTTCTTATGCCTCAGTGTCCTGTTGGCTCAAGAGACATAATTACATGTGCGTTATTCTTCCTGCAAGGATGCTGTGAGGCAATGCATAGTAAAATGCTCTCAACAGATAAGAATGTAAAGTATATGTGGATGGAGTTGCGATGCTGCCTTGGAATTTTTACCATTCCTCGGGCTTTGGGTTATGCAATGAGGTCTCTCTGGAAGCTTATCCTGGAGTTCCAAACTATGTGAATTTTGAGAGGTAAAAATATTTCCAAAAAGTTCTTTAATAACTTCCAGGTTGGTCCTTCTTGGTCATAGTGGGCCTGTGCTGTAAGGACCGCTTCTCAACAGAGTTTTTTACTCTTATTAAGAAAGGTGGGGGACTCTTCATTTCACAGATAAGAACCAAGGCTCAAATAAGGCATGCATAGATACAAACACATTCCCGGCATAACAGAATGGACACATCACTTCTTACAAAGCTAATGTGACTATAACTGATACCAAAGCATACAAAACAAACCTTACAAAGAATTTGGAAGTTACATTTCAACAATAGCAGTGAATAAAATAAGATTAAAATAGTAAGTAGCATTAATTGGGTTTAAGCTGTGTGAACAAGATTATAGATTCCTCCTACCCAGTGGGGTAGAGATTGATCCAGAAAGTGAGGCTACAGCAGTGAAGTGAATGTTCACACTAAGGGCCCCAGCGAACAGTCAGGTTAAACTCAAATTCTGGTCTATTCTGATCCCAGCATCTTTGTATTTGGCTACTGCATCCTATGGTTCTTTAGGAACCAGAAATGGGATTTAGAGTGGAGATTTTATGCTGTGGTTAGGAATCGAGGCAGTTCATGAATTGCCTAAGTTACAGCTGTCATTGAATATTCCAATTACAAACCTGCCATATTTCAAACGAGAAAATGATTTGTATAGGCTGCTTCGCATAGGAGTATCACTCAATAAAGGAAATGTCTTCTTTGATTTTTTATTTGCTTAACAAGTAGCTTTCAACTTTCAGTTTTATTCATTGCTCTAAAAACTCATGATTTAGGTAAAAGTAATTACATTTAATTTTAATCATTTGGTTAGCTTTCTTTTAATTTTAATGGTACCGAAAACAATCACTCTTAGATATATGTGCCATATTCGATATGACAGTAGGAATATCGGGAGACGTCTATCTACTCCTTTAAAATTTGATCTAACTTGATTTCTAATGAAGGGTTTGCTCTTGCAAGAAATCTCCTTGACAAATCTTTTTCCCAGGAATCAATGTTTTTTTCTTGGTTCTTTTTAAAAACCAATTTTGTAGCCTTCTGAGATCTTTTGTAACTTCTACAAGAAGGAGTGACCAATGTTAATTACACTGCACATGCATACTATGGAATTCACACTTCGATCAAGACAGACATGGCATCTGTTGCACCACAGGGTGGCGAGACATGGTGGAGAAAAAGTTAGTTTGGGAGGAGTGGCCTAGGCTCCAAACAAGAGGTTATTGTTAGCTACCTGTGTGATTGAACTTCGGAGAGACTGGAAATCAGCACCAAACACCCTAATTGCTAATAGAAGACGGAATCAGGAATCAGAGATTCAACAGTGTGGCCAAGTCGTAAGACATGAAGAAGCCGAATTTTGAAATGGTGCATGGGAAATCAGCTGCGAGGCAGCTCCTGGGATTTTGAGCAAGTCTGTGTTTGCTGGTCTTGCTAGATCACGGTGACTCTCTCCAGAGGAGATCCAAAACGTTGTAGGTGTCTGCTGATGAGTCTCACTGATCCCTGATTATCATCCCTGAATGTTCACCAAGCGATCAAGCAATATCTGACATAAATGTAAGATATTTCCTTACCGTACACCCACTTGGGAGTAAAATGAAATCGCGTTTACACAAACAAGGATTAGATGATACTCAAAATCATGAGAACACAGCTTTGCTCAAGGCCGTCTTGCAGGAACTCTCAAGGAAGGTGACAGATCCCAGAAAGAATGCCTTGACCATCATTCTTGTCAGCTTTGTGACATCTTTCCATCTCTTTTTGAGTAATGTTGTATATCGCTCCTTAGATCCATTTGCCTCTTATTTAAATGAGGGTTAACATCTCTCATGCAAGGTTTAAAAATAGCAAACCTGTTTGAAGGGCCCGGCACATAGCAGATGCATAAGTTTTGATAAATCAATTTCTTTCTGTTTCTTTCCTAACTTCTATTCCTAAAAGTCCTTTAGAATTCAACAGAAACTAGGAAAGGTGGACATATGCCATTTACATGCTCCCACCTCCTTCACCAGAGACTGTTATAACACACACGTAATTTATCGCATGCTCCTTCAAGTCTTCTTGAAGACTCAGAATGCAGCAACAAACCAAAATATCCGAGTAGGCCAGCAACCGTAAAGGAGCTTGCTCTGCCTCTCCCATGTCAGAAAACCAGAGCAAAGTCATTAAAGGAGCTGAAACTAAATCTCAAATACACAAGGCTCCAGGTAATTTAATCTCTGGTTTGAAAATTTAAAAACTTGTCTTAATTCTCTGATAGGGGCAAGCCATTCCTTCCCTCTTTCCTTTCAATAATACAAAGAAGCCCCATGTATTTCAGGGCCTTCCTGGGAGGCCAGCAGTAGCTGCCACTGTGGATCAATGTGCTCCTGGGCTGTCCTGTACCAGTAGTGGGACCAGACAAGAAAGCTTGTCGCCTTTGATTACTCACCGTATTCTAATGCTAAAGAAACAAGAGGTGAAGAATGGCCTCTCAAGAACATTTGATCCAGCCTGCAAAATCACTGAAACTTTAACCCTTCCCTGCTGGAAATTCATGTATGGTCCTCAGGGGTGTTTTCTATGGAATGTCATTCTCAATCCATGGCCTACATACGACACTGAATCACTTCAGATTCCATAGGAAAACCATCCTTTATTAAGAATAGACAGATTGTGGACAGAACTAACTTCACAGAATTTTCCTTTGGCAGTGCACTATAGTCAGAACATTGGACTGGGCAACCAGAAGTCTGGCTTCTGAGCTTGGCTTGTCCTCTACTAGCTGTGTGTGCCACCCTTCTTCCATCTGTCCAATGAAGAAGTTGGAGAGAATGGGATCTAGTGTCCTTCCAGATCTGAAATTCCCTATATAGCATAGCTGCAGAGATCCAGGGCTTCGAGTTGCACAGACATGGTTTAATCTCAGCTCCAATGTATCCTGGAAAGATAACACAGTTTTTGAGTTCATAAGCAAGATAGGAATGATGAGAGTACACAATATATAAGAATATTTTAAGGATTAAACAAGATAATTCAATCGCAGTATTTAGCTCTGTGGTTGCCCTAAAGAAATAATTTAACAAATTGTAAAACTATACGTATAATTGTTTATAGGATCTGTTTAACTATTGATCACTTCCAATAACTATAAACAAGACTATTCTAAAGTGGGTTGTGTAATAGAGACATTGAACTTGCTGAGAAAGATTTGAGAATTTTCATTTCTGCAAATGCTCTCACATTACTGCATCAGAAAATGTACAGAGAAAAATAAACAAGTAGAGAAAACAACTAAGCAAGAACCAGACCCTCTAGGCTGGGCAGTGCAATAGCCCTGCAGCTTTGATGGGTGTGCACAGCCCCAGTCCATTCAGCATTCTCATCTACTGCCAGTCTGCACAAATCACCGAAGCAACTTGTAGAAACTCCATTTACAGTCAACCTGCATAGAAAAGCCAAAGGGAAGAGTCAATGCAATTAACCCAGAGTGAAATCCTGCTTCTAAAAAATTTTCCCACTCTATTCTTGGATTTATAGTACAAGGTTTTCACTGTAATGGCTCTTGTAAATTAATTGCAGACACAATTGTCTACGGGCATTCTCAGATTAAGTGGCAAGTAGTTAATTGCACCCCAAATTAGCCAATTCTGCCCATAATCAACCATTTGAAGACAATTACTTGCATGCATAATATTTGCACCTGCAACTAATTGGAGACCCTTATATTGTTCGTGGAATAAATAAATAAATAAATAAATAACAACAGCAGAAGAACCAGGGGCTACTCTGAACATGTAGTCTTTTGCAGCTTGAGGTTCTGGACAGCTGATAAGTGGATAAAGCTTAGGAAAGCTCAACTGCGTTACAGCTGCTTAAATGGAAAAGCAAGTTTTTCACTGCAGTTTTTAACTGATAAACAAAAATTATATATATCTATGGCATATAACATGATGTTTTAATGTATGCATACATTGTAGAATGGCTGAATCAAGCTAATTAACATATGCTCTACCTCATGTACGTGTTATTTACTTGTGCTTGGAAAAGCAATTTTGAATAATCCAGGACGAGCAAGGTTTACAAGACATTACGTTTTGCTTATTTTACCCTTTTCTCCTTCCTGTTACCAACATGAACAACTGGTACTTAAACTTGATGTTTTCATCTACCTAATTTTACAATTTAAGTCAACCAAGGTTGGGAAATATTAAAGCCATCTCACATATTAAAATAATGGTGTGCTTTAAAAGAAAGATTCTCTTATTTTTGCTACATTTTACCCGCAGGCTAACTAAACCTGCTAGCCACAAAATAACAACAACAAGACAAAACCAGATGCTCTTGGGCCAGGCGCGGTGGCTCAAGCCTGTAATCCCAGCACTTTGGGAGGCCAAGGCGGGTGGATCACGAGGTCAAGAGATCGAGACCATCCTGGTCAACATGGTGAAACCCCGTCTCTACTAAAAATACAAAAAATTAGCTGGGCATGGTGGTGCGTGCCTGTAATCCCAGCTACTCACTCAAGAGGCTGAGGGTGGCTCAATGAAGCTACATAATTTTCTAAATGAAATACAGGTAATAAGTCATAGAGCTATAATTTAAACTTAGATAACTTTATTCATGTAAAGTGCTGAACACAGTGCCTGAGACATAGTAGTTGCTCAATTTAGATTAGCCAAAATATTTACAATCCTATTAATTTCTGTTTATTCTCTTTAACTGCCATGTTGGGGATAAAATAGTACAGCTAAGAATATGTACTGAGTGCTTATTATGTGCTAGTTACTAGTCTAAGTGCTTGACAAAGCGTCAACCAATTTAAACTCCGTAACAAGGGCATTTGACAGATCCTATTATTACGTCCATCTTGGAGATGATAAAACTAAGGCAGAGAAATGTTAAATAATGTGCTCAAAGATATATATCTAGCAAAAGATCAAGATGGAAAATTCAAACACTGACATTACAGAAATCCCAGACATAAATTCAGACATATATGATCAATTAACCCTTGACTAAGGTGCCTAGATCACACAATGGGGAAGGATTGTCTCTTTAACAAATGATGTCAAGAAAAATGAATATCCACATGAAAAAAATGAAATTGAATTCTTTTCTGAAACTATATACAAAAGTCAATTTAAAATGGATTAAAGTCTAAACCTGTGATATGAAACTATAAGATTTCTAGAAAAAAGAAAATAAGATAAAAACTCTGTGACATTGGTTTTGGTGATGATTTTTTGTAGACATGACCCCAAAAGCGTAGCCAAGGAAACAAACAACTGAGATGACATCAAAGTAAAAACTTTCTATACAGAAAAGGATGCAATGAACATAATGGAAAGGAGGCTCACAGAACAGGATCAGGTGTTCATGAACCATTTTTTCCGTTAGACACAAGTTCATATCCAAAACTTATAAGGAACGCATGGAACTCAATAGCAAATAAATAAATAAATAAAATAACCCAACTGAAAAACAGGGTTATTTTCAGAATATAAATAAATAAGTAAATAATCAGAATAGAATTTTTCCAAGACATACAAATGGCCAGTGGGTAGATGAAGAGGTGTTCAGTATCACTCATCATCAGGGAAATGCAGACCAAAGCAATTGTAAGATGTCACTTCACGTTTTGAGGACAACTACAATCAAAAATGTCAGAAGAGAACACATGTTGGCAAGTGCGTAGAGAGGAGGGAAACATTGTGCACTGCTGGTGAGACTGGTACAGTCTGAACTGACACAGCTATGAGGAAAAGCAGCATGGAGGTTCCCCCCACAATTAAAAATAGAATCACCAATTATTCTTCAATAAAGCAAAACATAAAAAAATAAAAATTGAAGAAAAAAACACCGAATGTGCCGGCTGTAAAAAATGTGTACTACACTAATACACTATGTTTCCTCTTACAATCTGGACAGATGGAACCATGGAAATAGAACTACTATATTACTAGGATTGCCACTTCTGGGTACAAGTTTAAAGGAAATAAAATTACCATCTCGAAGATATATCTGCATTCCCATGTTTATTGCAGCATTATTCACAATAGCCAAGACTTGAAACAATGTAAGACATGTCCACAGAGAGATGAATGGGCAAAGAAACTGTGATATATATATATATATATATATATATATATATATATATATACACACACATCTTTTTAAGGCTAAAAATGGTTCCTGGAACCATTTTTAGACTTAAGAAACGAAGAAAATTCTGCCATACGCAGCAACATAGATGAACCTGGAGGACATTCTGCTCAGTGAAATAAGCCAGGCCCAGAAAGACAAACACTGTCTGATCTCAATTATATGCAGAATCTTAGAAAGTCAAACTCATAGAAACCAAGAGTAAAAAGGTTATCAGGGTTCCAGAATGGAGGGAATGGGTAGGTGTTGGTCAAAGGGTACAACCTTCCAGTTATAAGATGAATAAGTTCTGAACAGCTAAGGTACAGCCTGAGGACCACCGTTATTAATAACATATTGCATATCTGAAATTTGCTAAGAAAGTAGATCGTAAGTATATGGATATGTTAATGAACTTTATTATAGAAATCATTTCCTGGTGTATACATATATGAAAACATCACTTTATATACCTTAAAAATACACAATTTTTATTTGTCAATTATTTCTCAATAAAGTGGAAGAAAAATAAAGTTGAAAAACAAATACTAACATTTTTTAAAAGTGTGTACTTAACACTCTATGTTTCCTTTTATGACCTGGACAGATAAATTTGTCTGTAAAAATAGGCACATTTGTGCACATTTTCATGTGCGTGTGTATGTGTGGACACGGATGTGATGAAGCCGTGTGTTACAAATTAGTCAGTCGATTAAACACTGGCACGTACTAAACGCTTGTTTCTACAATGGTACAGAACCACTGGCAGTCGACTGGAACAAGGAGAGGGAGAAGGACTCTCTCTTTTCTGCCTCCACAGAAGCTAGAGCCCACTGGTAAAGGTTAGCTCTGGGAGGAGGTGCTCTCAATGATGGTCAGAAAGGTGTTCGTAGAACCATCATGAAAGTTGCTGAAAAATGAAAGCGGGAGGGAGGAGACAGAGCTAAGCACCAGGGCAGGGAAGGCCACGCCATACGGTGAGCAAAGAGAAGGCGTTCGGACGGATGATCGCACTCCACAGCAGAGGGGATCAAGAAGGAGGAAATGAATGTCAAGACGAATTTACCATGCAGGGCAGGAAGGCTACAGGTCTGTGAGCCCAGAGGCAGCTCTGTCTGGAGCCGGTTCAATTCTGTGCCAGTCCTATCCTTCTCGCCAGGACCTGTGGGTCTTTATGGAAGCCGAATGGGCTTCCCACAAAAGCACTGTGTTTTGTTGGATGAAACCACACTATATTACAAGCTGAAAAGTACTAAGGGTTGACTTTCTACCAATGTAGAGAGGATTTAGGGATGCCAGTTAAATACGGCTTCGAAGATAACTGAACAGAGTTTATTCACAAGGAGTTGGGGCTTGCACCTTATTCACAAGTTGAACAGAGTTTATTCACAAGAGGAGGTGGGGCTTCCAGTGCCCAGCTCAGCAGTTCACCACCAGGAAGGAACAGAACTGACACCAAACTCCCAGGAGTCACGGGAAAAAAAAATCAAAACTTTAAGTGGGAGAAGAGCATGTGAATTTCACTGTGTGACAATGAGAAGTCTTAAAGAATCCAGGACATGCATGTGACTTTTCTCTAGAAATAAACCTAAAACATAGCATTGTCAATCAAGTCACTGAGAAAAGCTTTGAACAGGGCCAAACAAATGGTAACCCACCTGACCAGACAGGTCTGCCGTTGGGCGGACAGAAATTCAGTGATCAAATACTCAGAGATGGTCTTGCAGTCAGACCCAGGTCTTTCTTTAACTGCTATTTCCCCACATTAGCTAAGCGTGACTGTCTTGCAGAATCAAGGGCTCCCGTATGTGCACGCACCTTTCTCTACGCAGGCAGACCCCACACTCACATTTCTTCCATTTACTAGCATAGCTCCTGATCAACAAAAAATTACATTAGCTTAGTTTGCGTTCTTGTTAAAGCAGTTTTGCCTAGTACAGTCATTTTTTCTTTCTTTCCTCCTTTTTGGGTCATCTGTTTAATTAGCCATACTGTTCCCCGCCCCCGAGAGATGAATGTTAAATGCATGAGTCTTGACTTGTCCTTTCCTTCCTTTGTGACACATGAGCAAAGCTAGTATTGTAGTGCCTGATATTTACCAGGATTGCTTGGAGATGAACAAAACTAGATGCACGTCCTTTAGAGTCTTCTAAGATGGGATGTTGAAAAGTCCACAGTGGGCAGGCGCTCTTCTTCTTTGCCCTTCCTTTGGGTCAGAGCACAGTGATTTACCTTGTGGAGCTATCTTTCAACTGGCACTGAGTGCAGACCCTCACCCACTGGAAGGACCCCTCGTCTTGAGGAATTTGTAGCTTCCACATCTTGGAGCTATCTTTCAACTGGCACAGAGTGCAGACCCTCACCCACTGGAAGGACCCCTCGTCTTGAAGAATTTGTACCTTCCACATCTTGGAGCTATCTTTCGACTGGCACAGAGTGCAGACCCTCACCCACTGGAAGGACCCCTCATCTTGAAGAATTTGTACCTTCCACATCCTGTCTTATTCCAATCAGGCAGCTCATCCGTACAAATTGTGAATGACCTTCATGGCATTTGCTGACTACACATCTGTTGGAGTTGGTGATAGATACCTGGGGTGACAGAGTTGTGGTCAACTGCTTTTTGGCCAGTTTTCTCTCCTCTGTCACGTTTCTAGATGCCTGTCGTTATATACATTTGCTCATGTCTCTCTCCTCCGCTAGATTTCAAGCCCCCACTCTGTCTCCCTAGAATATTAACATGAAATGAATGAGAATTGGGGAATGAAGAAGGGTCCACCAGAGCAACTGTTTTACTGTCTGGCACCTTTCAATACCACCCGCCTCAAACGTGAATTGAAAGCTCGCTTCATAAAGTTGGCAACCACCCTGGCAAATAATGCTTGATCCTGTCTCCTTAAGGAGCCACAGGGAAAGGCTACCAGAAACAGCGGCAGGAGGCAGGCAAAGGAGAAGAGGCAAGGAGGAATGGGAGCAGAGAGAGAAAAGTGACTGCGCTTAGGGCAGGCTTCTCATTTTCCCCAGAGACCCACCACTTACCATTTCAGGTGTCACTATTCACAGAAACCTCCGGATTCCCAACCTCCCGGCATCCCCTCTCCCTCCCTGCCCCTCCCTTCATCTTCTCCTCCCCCACAAAGGCCTCCACCATACACCATGGAGCTTCCTGAATACCACGTGAGCATGGACTCACAGATGCATAATTTACACAAACATGCATTCGCTGACTGATGCCTCTTTTTTTCAGAGTCCTACAAAAGCAAAGGGAAGAATTGCTTCCAGAATATGAGGCACAAATCAGTTGGCAGTGGCCCCAGTGGTATCGAGTGACTTGTGCCTTAATAACGTTAAAATCTCTCTGCAGCCTCCATGGGGTTTGCTTCAAAGACACATGTCTCAAGCCCCTGCATCTCTTTTGAGCACAAGTCACACTGAGCCCTTCTTCAGGTTATTTGCAAGTGGCTCACCTTGCCCACTCTTCAAACATGACCTCATTGCCACCTGCCAGGCAGCAGCTTGGTGTGAAATGCTGTCTTATTATGTAGGAAGACAGTGTGATCTTAGAATACCTCATATCCAAACAGCCAGATTGAAAAGAGCAGATGGAAATAAGGGGGTGGGGAAGAGGTCAGGGTAGGAATGAAGGACTCACTTCTCATTGACTGAGCAGCTGTACCCACCCCACCATACACACAGTTCTAAAAACGGTTATTTTGTAAAAATGGAAGGGAACAAAAACTCACAGATCCATTAGTCAACGACAAATGAGTCTCATACCCAGAGGCGTTCCTTGTCTCAGAGTTGGTTGGAGATCGTTTTTCAATGTGGGAGCCACATCGCTGCACCTCGACTGCTTTTCGATAGGGAGGCTGGGCTTTGCAGTGAGTCAAACACTGAAGACGTATTTCATCAAAATTGCACTGCTCTTTGACCAAGGTTCCTGGCGGTCAGGCCTTGGAGATGAAATATTAATGAATAGGGGAAGAGACAAAGAAAAAATCCTACGGAGTGGGTTTAATATTTTGCTCTGAGATTATCCCTGTGAGGAATGAAAGACAAAACAGGTGTAAGTGAGCTTGTGGAATCTATTTAAATTGTAAAGTGACAAAAAGAAACCAACTTTTGCCTAAGACAAGGACAGGATTTTAAACCACAGGTAAGAGCATTTTCAAACCTAGGCTAAGAGAAATTAGAAGTAGTACACTGTTCTATTAAAAATTCCCAGGACAAACAAAACGAGGCATGGAGAAGGCCCATGGGAAAAAAATTGACAAATAAATTAAGATAACACTTCATTATGAGAAAACTCACTTTATATAGCATAAAGCAAAATTCTGTCCATAAAACTTGACATTTAGAATCTTGTTTTGTGGCTGCGGCAGGGATGTGAAGACATACCTTAGATTTTTACTAATAAATATTAGAGAATCCAGTTACTTGAATAATTACACAGCCTGGGCATAGTTGAATGCATGAACATTTATCAAAGGAAGAAAGCACATATGTCAAATTCAAAAACAACATTAGGGTCGTAACAGTCATATATTTTCTAATAAAATTGATTTATGGTGGCTTTTTCCATATAGAATTTCGAAAAACAAAATAATCTATGTCTTAGGCTCACATGTATTTGGCAATAGCACACCCACAAAATGTCTAAGGTGTGGGTTACAGTAATTGCACGCAAGCGCGGTACTTTGTGCTGAGAAAGTTTAATTCCGTGATTGAAGTGAGCCATTATAGAATCCCGCTCCAGGCGCATTTAAGGAATTATAAATTCAGCGCTGAATTTACAGTCCCTTGCCCTTCACGGACCATCACTTAGTCCCCGAGTGAAGCTGGAAGGGAAGAACAGAACTGCAAACCTATTTCACACAGCACTGTTTCCCTTTACCGTGCCATCTATGCGAAATATCTGTTGGTTCTACCAAGAGACGCGCCTCCGAGGATGTAGGGCAGGCTTTGCAACTCTTGAAACAAGGTGCCTAAGTTCTTGTGGTTTTTCAGACACCTTCAAGTTATACAGAAAGGTAAATGCAAGAGGAAATGTCACACCCACGTGAGGCTAAGCTCCGTGGTACTGAAGCAGGATCTCGGTGCGCAGAGTCCTCTTCTCCAGCCAGCCTCTGCCTCCTCCTCACACCTCATCGTGACTGGCAGAGTTAAAGTGTTGGAAGCTTCCTGACAATGGCTGGAAGGTTCCATCAGTGACCAGAAAGAAGTCATTGCTCTTCAGCATTTTTTGGTTTCAGAGCGTGGATCCGCCACACAGCTCCAGTCTGGCTTTCAGTAAAGAAGCCGGTTACATGAATTCAAATTAGCTTCAAGGAGAAGCTCAATTAATGATAAAGTGAAGAAATGTGCTGGATTTTCCCCACCAAAGCCTGCTTCTCAGCACACTGTGCAGCGGGCTAGCTTCTGCTATGCAGCACCTTCCACTGCACTGGGGAAACTGTTTTACATGTAAGAGGCAAATTGCAAGACATTCAAAAGGGAACTAGTGGATGGATGCTATGGGGAAAGATATTGACTGGAGCCTGTGGAAGTAAGGCCAGAACATAGCTGTGTAAAACAGTTTCCCCAGATTTTGACTTTGAGGACTGCTTATGTCACATTGACAGAGGCTTGACCTGAAAGCAATGCCATTTCTGATAACTGTTGCTACTCACGTGGCACGTGAGTGGAATCAAGGGGATGAAGGAATGAATCCTGAAAGTCCCCATATGCTTGGAACCAAAGTGGTTGCGAACAGATCAAGCACACTGGGAAGAAATGGCTGAAAGGAAAAGTTGGGGCCTTTTCTTCTAGGTCACTCTTAGCAAACTGCACACTGGAGGCCAAAGCCAGCACATCACCCACCTGGGTAAGTGGAGTTTTACAGGACAGCAGCCATACCCATGGAGAGACATGTCTCCTACAGCTGACTTCAATTCACAGCACTGGCGTTGAGAAGTTTCAACAAAAGACCTTGTGTCCTGCAAAAACAAACGAATTTACTCCCTGGATCTTTATAGAAAGAGTTTGCCAACCTCTGCTAATGGGCAATGGACAGCTGTTATAATTTTCTATAAGGATATGACAGTTCATGAAAGAGGACAGAAATCAAGGAGCAAAATGTCAAGATTGTTCAGAAATTTTCTTACTCAATAAACCTGGGATCTCTTGACTTCTTTATAAAGTCGCTCAACCACACACCTGTATTAAATCACTGGGTACTCTGTAGGTAGTCACTGGGTACTCTGTAATACTCTTCTGATAGTTTTTTTTCTTTTTTTTTTTTTCTGTGCAGAAGCTCTTTAATTAGATCTCATTTGCCCATTCTTGATTTTGTTGTGATTGCTTTTGGTGTTTTATCATAAAATCTTTCCCAGTTCCTATGTCCAGAATGGTATTTTATAGGATGTCTTCCAAGGTTTTTAAAGTTACGGGTTTTGCATTTAAATGCTTCATACATCTTGAGTTGATTTTTGTATATTATGTAAGGAAGGGGTCCAGTTTCAGTTTTCTGCATATGACTAGCCAGTTACTCCAGCACCATTGATTAAATAGGGAATCCTTTTCCTATTGCTTGTTTTGGTCAGCTTTGTGGAAGACCAGATGGTTGTAGGTTTGTAGCCTTATCTCCGGTCTCTCTATTCTGTCTGGTGTCTCTCTTTCTCTATTGGTCAATGTATCTGTTTTTGTACAAGTACCATGCTGTTTTGGTTACTGTAGCCCCATACTATAGTTTGAAGTCGAGTAGCATGATGCATGCCTCTAGCTTTGTTCTTTTTGCTTAGAATTGCCTTGGCTAATTGTCCTTTTTTTTTTAAGTAGATTTTTTCAATTCTGTGAAGAATGCCATTGGTAGCTTGATAGAAATACCACTGAATCTGTAAATTGCTTTGGGCAGTAGGGCCATTTTAATGACATTTATTCTTTCCATCCATAAGCATGAGATGTTTTTCCATTTGTTTGTGTCATCTCTGATTTTGTTGAGCAATGTTTTGTAATTCTCATTGCGGAGTTCTTTCACCTGCCTGATTGGCTGTATTTCTAAGTACTTTGTTCTTTTTGTGGCAATTGTGATTGGGCTCCATTCCTGATTTGGTTCTCAGCTTGACTGTTTTGGTGTCATTTTTTATGTTGATTTTGTATTATGAAACTTTGCTGAAGTTGTTTATCAGCTGAAGGAGCTTTTGGATTGAGACTATGGGGTTCTCTAGATGTAGAATCATGTCATCTGCAAACAGGGATAGTGTGACTTCTCTATTTGGATGTCCTGTATTTCTTTCTCTTGCTTGATTGCTCTGAAAAAGATTTCCAATACTATGTTGACTAGGAGTGCTGAGAGAGTGCATCCTTGCACTGGTTTTCAAGGGAACTGCTTCCAGCTTTTGCTCCTTCAGTATGATTTTTGGTTTGTTATAGTTGACTCTTATTATTGTCAGGTATGTTCCTCCAATACCTAGTTTATTGAGAGTTTTTAACATGAAAAAAGTTGAATTTTGTCAAAAACATTTTCTGAATCTGTTAAAACTATCACACAGTTTTTGTCTTTAGCTCTGTTCGTGTGATGAATCACATTTATCAATTTGTGTATGTTGAACCAACTTAGCTTTGCAGGGATAAGGCCTGCTTGATCACAGTGGGTCAGTTTTTAGATGTGCTGCTCATTCTGTTTGCCTGCATTTCACTGAGTATCTTTGTATCAGTGTTCATCAAGGATATTAGCCTGAAGTTTTCTTTCTTTGTTTTGTCTCAGCTAGCTTTTAGAGCCAGGATGATAGGATGATGCTGGCTTCACAAAATGAGTACAGGAAGAGTCCTTCCCCCTCCACCTTTTGGAATAGTTTCAGTAAGAATGTCTCTGTAAGGTTGTCTATTTACTCTTTTGATAGTTTCTTTTCCTTTGCAGAAGCCCTTAAGTTTAATTAGATCTCATTTGTCAATTATTCCTTTTGTCGTGATTGCCAGGATGGCAACTTCACCTGGTTAACAGCCATTGTCAGAGAACTAGCGTGGTTGTTTAGAGGACACAACACTCTAGACATTTGAGTTCTAGGAGTTCTCATGTTGGATTTTTCTCATCTCTGCATGTGGGTGTTGCTTTAACTGCATTGTAGATTGAGGACAGTCAGTAGGCTTCTCGTCTTAATGTTTCCACAGGGCCCAGGCTCTAAGGAGGGTGTTTATTTGTAGCTGACTTCCTGTGTTTGTTTTCACAGGGGAGTCTGCTTGTGAGGCATTTTTGGTGTTAAAGCTTTAAGGTGTGATCCAGTAGGTAGGCGGTTCTTAGGCATATTGGTCAGTAGGTGTGCTCTTGCTCAGCTGTGTGGCTCCCCTATTTTTCCTCACATGTGTATTCATGCCCCCTCTCAACACTCTGAAACTGTGGACTGCTCTCCCACTTGAGTGCTGGCTGTTGATTGCAACTTAGCACTCTTGGGCTGCCCGACATAGACCTGGGGTAATCTCAGGGTTTATGTTTCCTCCCTATCTTTGAGGCAGCAGTGGAAGGGACCTTACCCATGGCTGTGGCTGAGGATCTTTCACTTAATTACTGGGGGCTCCATCCCGGAGAAATGCAGGTTAGCAATTGCTCTGTGCAATCAGCCTGGGATGGGGGGTGGTTCTGTGCTGGGGACCCGAGCCAGGGGTTCCCTTACTGGTGACAAGCAGTGGGGGTACGTGGCTGGGACCTGTGGTAGATAAACCTCCTTTCCTTGGCTCAACTTCTGCTTATTGGAGGTGTGGGTAAAATGCTTGGTGTCTTTGCTCGTGCATTATTCCAAGGGTAGCAGAGGCAGTGGCAGAGGGGCTTTTGGTTGCCCTGGGGTCTCCACCTCTGAGGAATGTGGAGACATCTTTACTGGAAGTGTTCAGCCGGTGAGGTAGGCAGCTGCAGTGCTGGCTTGAGCTTGGGTCTTCACCTGTTGAGCAACAGGGTATTAAGGGCCCACGGGGATGTAACTGGTCTCCTCTCTGTATAGTGTTGACCATCACCATCACTATCTGCTATAGGCTCAGGTGTAGTCCTCAGGCTTTTTGTTCCTTCCCCAGGCTGGGGGTGGGAGAGGCTGTCGGATGTCTCTGGGGTCCTCTCCCCAGGAAAACTCTTGGTTACTAACAGTGGGTATGTTCAGCCATGAATGGGGTAGCTATTTTGCCGTCATGAGCCTAGGACCCTACCTGGTGAAGAGTGGGAGGGGTGGGGATTGCCAGGGAAGAGGGGCTGGACTCCTCTCTGTGTGGTGGCTGCCCTGTGCTGAAGGTACCAGTGTAGTGACCGGGTTCTTTGTTCTTTCCCCTGTCCCAGGGCTTTTAAAGTGACGGTTGCGGACTGACTGCAGCTGCAGTGGTGGAGGGGTGGGGGGTTGATTCTGGCATTTCCTCCTCAAGGAAACGCTGTGCTGCTTCTGACTGAAGTGGCCAGGTGAGGGCAGGGTGGTTGTGCTGGAGTCCCAGGTAGGGTGGACCTGTCCATTGGGAAGAAGTGAGGACTAGACCTGCATGGTGAATAATTTGGCCACTTTTCCATGAGGTGGATGCTCTGAGCTCTGTGCTGGGAGGAGCTCCTGGTCCTCTCAGACTCCAGAACCTGGAAACAGCGAGGGTGAGGGAGGTGAGACAGCCAAGATGGCGACCCACCCCTCCCACTGTGGGCTCTGTCCCTGGGAGTTGTCGAACAGCTACTAGTTCCATAGCCCCAGGAATGGGGTGGTTGGAGACCCAGGGAGGGAGGACCTGCCCAGTGAGAAAATATAGGATCAGGAACCCACAAAATAAACGGTCTGACCACTTTTCCTAGGACTGCTGTAGTGTTCTGTGGGTTTGTTCCAATTTCTAGTTACCTTGGATTCTCCACCACCCGAAGGTTTTAATAGTGAAGGCTGTGAATCTGCAAAGATGGTGGCCTGCTCCACCCTCCGAGTGCTCTGTCCCAGGGGGGTGTGGACCTCTTGAGGGCCTGAACACACTGGTGGGCGTGGCAAGGGACCCCAGTGGGGAGGTCCCACCGAGTGAGGAGGAATGGGATTAGAGACCCACATACAAAAGCTGTCTGGATGCTTTGCAGAGCAACTGTGGGTATGTTGGGGGTCTACTCCAGCCCCCAGTAGCCTCAAACTCTCCAAAGCTTGAGGCAGCAATGGCTGAGGCTGTGAAACAGCAAAGATGGTAGCCCACCCATCCTTCTGGGAGCTCCATCCCAGGGAGGTCTGGGACTGCTACCTGCTGGAAAACACCAGTCGGAATGGTTGTGTACCTCAGCTGGGAAATTTGGCTCAGTGAAGAGAAATGGGATCTGGAACCCACATGAAAAGCAGTCTGGCCGCCTCTTTGTAGAGCTGCTGTGCTGTGCAAGGGACTGCTCCAGTCGCTGCTCACCTTAGAGTCCCCAGAGCCTGAAGGCAACAACCTCCAAAGCTGTGAAACAGCAAAGGTGGAGGCCTGCGCCTCCTTCTGGAAGCCCCCTCTCAGCGAGGTGGACCGCTGCTACCTGTGCCTGGCTGAAGTTCCACGCGGGTGAGTCTTATGCCGGAGGTGCCTTGGAAGCGGGACCTGGAGACCAAGGCTGCTCTGCCCCCTGGATTTCCTGGGGTACAGATGGGAGTCTAACCTCCCGCTTTGCCGGAGATGCTGCTGGGTTTGCAGAGGAAGCCTGGACGTCCTAAGCTTCTGGGTCTCCCGGTGGAGTGGGTTCATGAGGGGATCTCCTGATGCGAGGTTTTCAGACATCTGTGGGGGAAGCGTGGGTTCTCAGGGTCACTCACTCATTCACTGCTTTCCTGGGAAGAGGAAGCATCCCTGGCTCCATGTCACTCTCGGGTGAGGTGTTGCCCTGCCTTGCTTTTCTTTCTTCTCTGTGGGTTTTTTTCTTGATGAATTCCAATGCATGTACCTGGGTGCTTCAGTTGAAGCTTCAGTATTTACTAATATTGCCCTTTCCATTTCTCTCGGTGAGAGCAGCACACACTAGCTGCCTTTCATCAGCCATCTTGAGAAGAGTTAATTCCTGTAACAAAGTGCCAAGCAGCAGCTCCCACATTATTCTCCAAATTGCCAGGGCTTTGTACTGTTTACACAGGAACTTTCTATGTCTTTACCCAGAAAAGGGAGCAAGAGAGAGTTTCTGGATCTTGGTAGTAGGGATACTATTAGTCTTCATAGACCTAGGGATGTTCATTCACTACCCAAGTGATACTGACGAGGTTATACAGAAAACTGGGCTTGACTACTTATACAGAAAGTCTGCTCATCTATTAAGAAGTACAAAACCAGGCTTTAAATAAAGAATTTCTTAATTAAAAAATGCAACATGTTTAAATTAGATGGTGTACTACTGTGAATTACTAGCAAAAAAACAAAGGGACTGATTTGCCCCTTGGATTTGGAGAAATCTCTTTTCTTTCTGTGACATTAGGAACTTCTATTACTGTCAGAGGAAATTATGGAGGCGTGCAGGAAGGAGAATGAGGCTCTGGTTGAAAAATGTGTCACCCAAGTGCAACAAGTCTTTGCTTTCAGAATGCTGCCTCACTCCCATCCTAACCTTGCCTGTGATATCCCAGGAGACTACCTCTCTGAAGCTACCTCACCAGAGAGTCAACCTTTTAGTTGGGGGAGATGGAAACCACTTGCCGTGTGTCCTGAAGAAAGTGATTTTCCCCTTTTGTAGACGTCTGAGCAATATTCCTGTCCAGCTCAGTACCACAAGCAGGTGTTCATAGAAATCCTGAGTTTCTAGTTTTTCAGCCTTTTCAAGTTTCAATCATGAGAATAAAATTGCTTCCAAGTGGTGACTGTCTCTACTCCCCTTTTCTACTTTGCTAAGCCAGTTGTGACTTCTTTCTTCACTTTTCAACTTCCAGAATCGTATAGTAACCTCGTATTTCCTTTATTATTCTGTTCTCTTTGCATTTGTATACAATGATACAAAAGTTGACCTTGCTGTCATTGTAGCACAGTATCACCAGAGAAGTAGAGATAAATCCACCATGTGCATATTAGTCTGTTCTCATGTTGCTAATAAAAAGACATACCTGAGGCAGGGCAATTTATAAAGAAAAAGAGGTTGAATGAACTCACAGTTTTACATGGCTAGGGAGGTCTCACAATCATGGCGGGAGGTGATGGAAGAGCAAAGGCATGTCTTACATGGTGGTAGGCAAGAAAGTATGCGTAGGGGAATTCTCCTTTATAAAACCATCAGATCTCCTGAGACAAGCTCACTATCAGGAGAACAGCCTGGGAAAGACCTGCTCCTATGATTCAATTACCTCCCACCCGGTCCCTCCCAGGACTCATGGGAATTATGAGAGCTACAATTCAAGAGGAGATTTGGGTGGGGACACAGCTAAACCATATCAGTGTGTAAGGTGAAGTTTGTGCCTTATTTCTGCTTAGTTTTATGGAATTAGACTGGACTATATCACTACGGAAACTTCCTTTACTTTTGACCTCTTGTTTCATGCCAGTCTGTTCAGCAGTCTCTAAGCCATGGGTAGAGAGCCTTTTTAACTCATCTAACTGATCCACAGCGAGAACTGAATGAATGAGCTGTGAAAGCGGCCATCACCTCAAATGAGTATAGATGATGCTAGAAATAAAAGATTTAAGTGTTCTTTGTCAATGCAGTAAATAAGTTTGAGAATGGGAAAACAGTTTTTAAAAAATATTGCTTTTTAAGCAAAGTTTTGTGGTCATTAGACCTGGATTAAAATTCAAACTTTACCAAATGCTTGCTAGGTCACCTTGTAAGAGACTTTGAAGCCTCATTTGTTTTTCACTATAAAATGGGACTTTTGTGAACAAAAATCAAGATTGCAAGTGTTCAGTGTTCGGTACTGTTTTTGGCAGGTAAGTGATTCTCAAAAGTATTAGGTCCATTTTTACACCCTCATGTGTCGGAGCCTTCCTAATGAGGAAAAATTTGTGTCAGAAAAAATACATATTATTTATTTAAATTAAACTTGAATTAGTTCTATAACTGTTCTGTCCTCCAAAACTTGGGGACCATGACTTTTTGTTGTTCTTGCTTTAAATTCTATTCAATTCCTTGGGCAGAACTTTTGAAAGCTTAAAATAGTTTATCATATTCCTTATAGAGTAACATGGGTACATTTCAGCATACAAGCTGTAGTCAGAGAGATTAGAAAATTAAATTTTCCCAAAACTGCAAATGAACCAAACCTGAAAAACAGGGTTCTGAACAAAGCCCACTGCCGTGATAGAGTTCCAGGAAAAACTGTACAGACTACATTTTCAAAAACTCATCTCGTGGCTGATTTCAGGGTGAGGAAGATGAGGTACAATATAAGCTTGGAGCATCTTTTCATACCAGAAAGAGTATATATTCTGTACACTATTTCCATATAGATAACATTCTAAATATATAAAAACTGTGTGTTTCTGGCTTCATCACTCACCAACTCTAAGACCTGGAGAACGTCACTTCCGTAAGGTTTCCATCTTTGCAGGTGTACGGTTGGGTTGATCACAACTCCTCCCTCATGTTGTCGTGGAGATTGTGTGAGATTCTGTACATGGACGCCTGGATCTCGTAACTGATCATTGTTACTGTAACCCAGAACTTATCTTGCGATCAAGGCTCTGTGTCGGGGGTGGCATATGACGAGCTTTACTTTTCTGAGCATTAATCGTCAGCAAGAACATGTCTTTCACTTCTCTGTATAGTCCTATTCTCCAGCAAAGCCACTGCCATTACCCCGTGCTCCAGCAACTCACCTGCCGGGCAGCTTGCCCTTCTTCGTCCTCTTAGGAGGGCATTTTCCTGCCATGTCTGGGAAAGGACCTGCTAAGTAGAAGCCGAAAACCAGCCACAGAGAACCAGTGCATGGCTTGGGAGGGCTGTTGTTCTCATGAAGAATGCCTTTTTGTGTGTCGTTGAGAAGCATCAGATAATCATTTGAGTTGAAATGAGAGGCACTGTGAGCTTTCACAAAGAGAGAAAAGCCAAGAACCTAAGAAGTAATGTGGAATACAGAGAAATTCAGATTTATATTCAAATTATTAATATCATCTTGCTCCTAATTAATAGAATGTGCTTTCTCTGGTCGGCACTAGTTTATGCTACCAGATGGTGAATCAGGTGCTTGAATAGGAAAACCCAATGCTCACGTGAATCACCACCATTTACAGAGAGGAATGAGAACCAAGACCCGAGGCTTTTGGATGAAGAATGAGACCAGAGAAGGGAAGAAAGAATTAACAAGGTGGAGGTGGCTTCTTTGAGTAGCAGCAAAAGCGACTCAGAAAAAGCCAGTTTTTCAACCTTTCCCCCAAACTGCCGCAGGTTAAGTTGTTTTATTTTCTTAACAAAAGCAAATATTTTAAATAGGGCAGAGAGAAAAAGGAATAATTACTGATTAAAGGCTGTAAGAACATGTTTCATAAGAAAGCTACATTTCAGTGCGATGTTAGACCCTCTGAGCCAGTCATAGCAGCAATCTTTCTAAGAAATAAATTTAGGTCACAAAAAAATACCGTTCTGACTCTAATTTAAAAAAAATGAAGATGAATTTTCATTCATTTTTCACTCAAACCCTTTGGGCCCCTCACATTATTTGCTACCTGCCAAGTACTGGACACTTGGATTCCCCAATGACAGCGTCTCCCTTGCCCTCACTCAAATGCAGGGGGGAAAAAAAACGAGGAAAATCAAAATTCTCTCTTCCGTAAATAGTTTTATTTCCAAATAAACTTTCTCTGTACTTCATTGCTCACAGGAACACCTACTAGGCCTTGTGTTTACAAAGCCATGATGTCTTCACTTTTATTCTGAGTAATTTTGGGGTAATCTCGTGTCACATTCTTGCCTTTCCGGGAGGCACCTAAGGAAGTCCTCTGTACTCCTTTTAGTCAAAAAGATCATTCACGTTTGTAAGAAGTTTCTGCATTTCTTCTTTGGTCTCTGAAACCCCTGTCCTAACAACTTGTAATTACTTTGCCTTTGAAGAATGAGAGAAGGTGCTGTTCACAGCACAGTCTCTTTTTTTTCTGGGTCACTATCAGGCATCTCTCTGTCTCATTTATAAAAAACAGAATGGCTTCTAATTAAATCCCATATTTTTTAGACTATTCTATTGAGTAAACTGATAGAGATGTTATCAGTGGGCCTGCTGTCATGTTTGATCAAGTTCTTTACAGAGCCACATATCTCTCATAAAACCTGCTTGAATGGTATAGTTCTGAGAAATCTTGGAACAGCATTGTTCTGTTTTCGAGAATCAAGAGGGGTAGTGGAAGTTGGGGGGATTGCTTGAGAGGCTCCTGTTACTCATGTGGAGTGACGCTTAAATGGTTTGTTTTAGGGAAAAAAATATACTTCTCCTCTTTTACTATTTTGCTATAAAATCCCACTGAGGGTACAAAATGGAATCTATTTTCACTTATTACTAGGGAGAAAAAAAGGAAGCACTTCAAAATCTCACTTTAAAATCTGAAATTTATTTGATGTCAGCTGTTTGCAGGGGACCATCCCAAATATCCTCCATGAATGACCTCATTTGATGCCTATGACAATGCAAGCTATTAATTCCACTTTGGAGGTGAGGAGACTGAGGGCTGGGCAGACTCGTTCAAGTTCACACAGCAAAGATGCCTCTGAGCATAAGAGGGGAAGAGGGAAAGGAGGAAGGAGAAAACAGCAGCTCTGTGTGGAGATGAAGTTCTGTGTATTTACGTCAGTTAGGGCTCTCACGGGAAGCATACCTCCAATAGGAGAATTCAGTAACATTTATTTACTAAGGGAGTGACTACCAATGTTTGGGTGGCTACAGAGGCATGGGACTACTTGCAGCTGAGCTTTCACCCTTCCTAAACCTCAAGGAAGAGGATGGGGGAGAGAGGTCTGCAGGGTCACAGAGTGATGGAGAACAGCATGCTTTGAAAAGATGAATGATCTTCAGTCTGAGCAAGCAGCCGCTCTGAGGCCACCTTGCTGGTATACAGCCAAGACCTCCCCCTCCCCAACTAGCCCATTGGCAGAACCTTCCTGAAATCCACAGGATATGGAAGTCCCGCTCACACCACCCTGAGTCAGCCTCTTGGGCAGCACGTGGTGGGTACAGGAGCCCAAGGTCTATGCCCCTTTTCACCCAGAACTTCACCCCTCCCCTTGAGTTTAAGCCATTCTGCACTCCCTGCCTTCTGCCTTGTAGCTCCTGCTCCTTTCACGTGGGGCTCCTTGTCTCTCTTGGTCTTATTTAGAGGAACACAGCTGACCTGGAATGATGACAGCAAAAGGGGCCTGTTTTCAGGGCACGTTCAGTGAAGCTAAATCTGGATGAAAAGGAGGGGCAACATGGGGAGACTGAGGCACGATGGGCTGAGAGGGGGCAGGCCCTGGAGACTATCACGGTCCACCTTGTTTGGATATTTGACACTAGAATAAAATCCTGGGCCATTGGTTCTTGCTTTTGGCCATAGATATTACTACCGTTTTCCCATAAATAGAATGTTTTTGGTGGACATTCAGGAGGCTGTTCCACATTCATTTTCTCCTCCATCTAGTCATTATTTCATTCATTTATCCACTGATTGTCTTTCATTTATCCATTCAGTCACTACATGTTATGAGCGTGTATCAACTTAGTATTTGCACAAAGATCATTGAAATATGGTCTGTCTTTAAAGCATTTGCAGGCTACAAAGATAATTTTAATGATCCTCACAAATCATTGTAATTTATTTTTAAAAGTGGGAAAACCCATGTAAATGGGATAAATAAAATGTATTAACTGCTGAAAATACAAGGAGGTTATTTTTTATCCTCACTTCAGAAGTTCGAGGTTCAAATTCTTCTCTTGTGGAGAATTGTGTAGCACCATCTTCCCAAAAACCTGGGGTAATTCTGCCCTAGACTTAGCTGTTGACTCTGAACTCCTCTAGAAAGTGATGTTCTGATGGACACAGAGTCTGATATAGTGACTTATTCCATTCATGAGCTGGTTCTTGTGTTTAGGTCTGCTTTCACCAATGAAATTCTCAATGATATTTCAGTCTGAGGCTTCCTTCTGGCTCCTGTATTCTTGCAGAGACTGGATGGGTTTCAGTCAGTCAATGGTGGACCAGAGATGGTGTCAGCTGCTGATGAGGAGTAGGAGACTTCAGCAACTTAAGTGATGTCCAGGTACCCCACAGTAAGCCCAGGCTAAGACAGGGCCACAGGTCCCAGTGCACACTCCATCATCCCACCCTGGCACAAAACTAGATAAGATGAAGCTGGATACAGGAAAGCTAATCTTCCCTCTGATTAAGACAAGTTCATAATGAAAATTGATGCCCGATGGTTTCCAGACTCTGTCTCTTCTCTTCCTTTCTTAAAACCTCCAGGAAAATGCTCACTGCATTTGAGAAATGTGTGTCTGCATGTCTGTTTTTCTTATTCTCTTGTGAGCCTTTTTGTTAATGACTGGGCTTATCATGCTGAGAATGCCTCTATCTTTCAGAGTCTGGTTTCTTTATCTCTGAGATTTTATGCCAACATCCACTTCCCTAATACAGGTCTCACTTTCACCGAGACTGCTCCCAATTCTACAAAAAAAAAAAAAGAGAAATGTATAAATAAGAATCTATGTCTTATTTTTGCTTGTATCTTTAGGGGAAACCTTTGCCTGATATGTCCAGGATATCTATTAAATGCTCATTGAGAGAATGCTTGAACTTTCCTTTTTTTAGAAAAGTTTCTTTCCTTTTATTTTTTTGAGACAGAAATTCACTCCATCACCAGGCACCAGGCTGGAGTGCATGACCAGCCTGCAGTGGCACGACCTCGACTCACTGCAACCTCCACCTCCCGGAATCAAGCAATCTCCTGCCTCAGCCTCCCGTGTAGCTGGGACTACAGGTGTGCGCCACCATGCTTAGCTGATTTTTTTCTATTTTTAGTAGAGATGGGGTTTCACCATGCTGGCCAGGATGGTCTTGATCTCTTGACCTCGTGATCCGCCCGCCTCGGCCTCCCAGAGTGCTGGGATTACAGACGTGAGCCACCGCGCCCTGCCCGTTCTTTCCTTTTTAAAAAATAATAATCACCTTTGGGAGGCCGAGGCAGGTGGATCACAAGGTCAACAGATCGAGACCATCCTGGTCAACATAGTGAAACCCCGTCTCTACTAAAGATAAAAAAAATTAGCTGGGCCCGGTGGCGCGTGCCTGTAATCCCAGCTACTCGGGAGGCTGAGGTGGGAGAATTGCCTGAACCCAGGAGGCGGAGGTTGCGGTGAGCCGAGATCGCGCCATTGCACTCCAG
>CM052654.1:136677887-136837095 GCA_028533165.1 Leontopithecus rosalia
TGAAACCCCGTCTCTACTAAAGATAAAAAAAATTAGCTGGGCCCGGTGGCGCGTGCCTGTAATCCCAGCTACTCGGGAGGCTGAGGTGGGAGAATTGCCTGAACCCAGGAGGCGGAGGTTGCGGTGAGCCGAGATCGCGCCATTGCACTCCAGCCTGGGTAACAAGAGCGAAACTCCGTCTCAAAAAAAAAAAAAAAAAAAAAAAAAATAATAATAATAATAATAATCACAAAACTTTAGTGACTAGACCCACAGCAAAAACTGTTAAATGCTATTACTGGATGCCCCTTTCACAGACAATTTCTACTAAGATCTTGTGAGAATATTAGATCAATTCCCATTTTACAGATGAGGAAATACATAACCCCTTGAGAAGGCAAAATTATGGTCTTCATTATTTCATATGATGAAACTGAAGCACAGAGATGTTAAGTAAATTGTCCAAGATCACAAAACCTTTAATGAGAAGCCAGGACATGAGGACAGTTAGTCTGACTTTAAGACTCAAATCCCAATGACTACATTGTACTGTCTTTAATGCGACACCAAAAACTCAGGGATAGCCAGGGACGGTGAGATTTTCCTTTTGTTAATGACTGGGCTTATGATTCTGAGAAAGTCTCCATCTTTCAGGGTCTGGTTTCCTTATCTCTGAGATATTATACCAACACCCACTTCCCTAATACAGGTCTGACTTTCTCCTAGACTGCCCCCAATCTTACATCTAAAAACAGAAATGTATAAGCCACTCTTTGGCTTTCAAAATGTCAGAATCTCAGTGGAAGCATTTTATCCTCTACAATTTTTCATATACTAAGCAACTAAGCATGATTTGTCCAGCCCTGGGCTCCAGAAAAAATAGTTTTTCAGTGTTTGAGACTCAGAGTAATATTGAGGAAAAAACGGAGGGTATGAAAGTGTCTTTGTTTTACTGCTTGATATCTCTGTGACCTTGTACTTCATGTCAGTTCTATGCATTTAATATTTATCATCTGCAAAATGATAACAGTGACAACAATAATAATTATCAATGAATTATTTAAAAAATGAGCACATGATACACAGCTTTTAAAAATAATAATAACCAATTATATGCTGATATATGATTACTATTCATACACATTCAGTTAGTTCAACCCTGTCAGAACACAGACAAAACTCCAAAGGTTTAACTGAATAAGTAACCTAAGTAATGCATGGAAGTGTCTATCCTCAGATTGTTCTTTTACTGGTCAATGGGCAGATACGGCATTAACATGGCATAGGAGAAAGATCCCACGCTCTGGATGTGACCTTGGTCAAGATGTTTTGCCTTTCAAAAATATCCATGGGTGTTTACACTAAGGGGTTAAATAACTTTCAAGATTGTCCCGGTGATAGAATGTGATGCCCAAAATACAGTGTCTGGCTCAGGTTAGGTTTGAATCAATACATATTTTCTTCCTCACTTTGGATAGAACTGTTTTCATGAAGTGAAGAGAACTCAAGCAAGTTTTAAAATTCCAAGTTGAATAGAGTGTTATTATTAACAAATAACATTTCTGGCCTCTCTCTCCCCTCCTTTGCCAACACTCTAATCATTTTATTGATTTGAGACTCCATTTGTGAGATGAGAATGCCCCATGAGAAACAGCCCCAACACAATGCTGCATTCTCACAAAATAAAGACAATGTCTATTTGATGGCAGGAGAGAGTCCATTTACTGGCTCCTGAAGGAAGCCAGCTTACCTCCTTTTCATATGGACCATCAGTGTAAATGTGTATCTCTTTTATACCTTGTATAAAAACTATCTTCACCGCGGTGGCTCACGCCTGTAATCCCAGCACTTTGGGAGGCCGACGTGGGTGGATCATGAGGTCAAGAGATCGAGACCATCCTGGTCAACATGGTGAAACCCCATCTCTACTAAAAAAAACCAAAAAATTAGCTGGGCATGGTGGCGCGTGCCTGTAATCCCGGCTACTCGGGAGGCTGAGGCGGGAGAATTGCCTGAACCCAGGAGGCGGAGGTTGCGGTGAGCCAAGATCGTGCCATTTCACTCCAGCCTGGGTAACATGAGAGAAACTCCATCTCAAAAAAAGAAAGAAAGAAAGAAAGAAAGAAAGAAAGAAAGAAAGAAAGAAAGAAAGAAAGAAAGAAAGAAAGAAAGAAAGAAAGAGAAAGAAAGAAAGAAAGAGAGAGAGAGAAAAAGAAAGAATATAATTAGGATAGCTTTGGTGAGCCGGAAGTCCTAGTTTTCATCTTAGTTTGATAATTCTTATTTCTGACAACATGGAAAAATCCTTCTAATTTCATGAGCCTCCGAATACTTGTCTACAAAATGGGGATTAAATGGGTCAAAATATGTAAAAATTTATAACATAATAACTCCTACATAGTAGGAAGTTTATAAATGTACATTTTCTATCCTATTCCCCCGTAAGACCATAATTTAAATTTTATATAGCCATATAGATCCCATAATGACTGGCAGGCAGTGTGCCCTGCACAAAATATGCTCTTGAAAAATGTTTGTGAAGTCAAACTAAAAGATAACACAAACGTTTTTAGTAAGTCATTATTTTACATTATGAAAGACACAAGCTTAGGGCCTAAAATTAATTCCATATATTTTGAAGTCTGTGTATTATAACTAAGGATCTACAGTGCTTAAACTTTTTGTTGTTGTAGTCGGTTGGTTTGATTTTTTTTTTCAGCCAATGTCATTCGAGGCCACAGAGTGTCAAGGAAAGAATAAACAATTTGGAGCCAAATTTGAATTTAAATATAGCATATTTTATTGACTCAAAGATACCGTTAATTATAAGATGCACACATTCGATTGTTACAAGATAGTACTGCCAAATCACTAAGGCATGATCGCAAATGCATTAACTGCACAATGAATACTTATTTCAGAGAGGTTAAAATGAAAGAGAACACGACCCAGTGAAATGTTATTTAACTTCTTTGATCCCGATTTTCCTCATCAGAAAAAGAAGTCCAACAAGAATAAGTAAGAGGATCTTGAAAGGATCACATGGAGAAAAGGTGTGACTCTTCACTTCAAATTCTAAAGCACTGAAAATATTGTGTCTAGGCCACAATCTCACTTGATGAGAAACACAGTTTGGAGATTCTATTTCACTGTAAAATGACAACATACGATCATGATAGATCACCTGAATTTGTGTTACCTTGCTTTAGGAGTGGACTTCTTAAAGATTTTATTTTTCTTAACCTAGTTTCTGATAATTATTCAAACACAAAAGTAATTGTTTAATGATTATTCAGGAAAACTTTATATCCTACGTAGTTTTCTCATTTAGAAAAATTGACCTTAGATTTTTAAACAAATCCAAATAAAACAAATCAGAAAGCAAAACCTATGAAAAAAATAAAAATGCCCCAGGTCAGGGAAAGAACTGGATGATGTACATGGCTAACTATTCTTGAATTTTTTTTTCTGTGAGTGTAGGATATTAGATAAGAACACTTTTACAGAAATGGCGACCGATCCATTCGACATCAAATTTTTGGACTGAAGATAGAAGCACTTTCTGGGCTTCCTGATTCTTTGTGTGTCAGGTGACATCCCTAAAGAACTGTGTGCCGTATGAGTTAAATAGTTGAATGTTGCATATTCATTGTCTTGTGCGGTTTTGCCAATACTCCCCAATGTGACAAGCAAGGATGCCAAGAAGTAGTATGATTCAGCTTTGTGAGTCCCTCCTGTTTCTGATTTTCTAACTCCATTTCTGCTGCCCCTGGAAGAGATGGTCACCATTTGGTAAATTCGATTCTTTATTGGGGGTTCAATGAACAAATGAAATGCAAATGGTTTACGATTTACAAAGGACACACAATACTTCAGAATGCCACAGTAAAGGCAATTAACAAAGCCATTGTGATATTTGACGGGGATAATTTTTAAAATTGAGGAGACAGCCAGGTGCTGTGCACATTCAACCATGTGTTCCTGGATTCTTCCAGGTTTATCTTCTTAAATAACTGAGATAATTCAAAGTACATTAACATGACATCTCTTCATCCTCAAGCCTTTAATTAGGGTGTTTTCTTTATTAAGAATATCTTCAGTGCTCTCATGTTAAATTCCTAAATATGCTTTAAATTTTAAACTCATTTTTCTTTCTTCTGTAAAACCTCCCTATCTCCAAGCAATCTCTGTCCCATAAAGCATTCTACTGAACATGTCCTTGATACATCGTAATAGCTCCTATTCTAGTTGCTCAGGGATTTAGAGATAAGTTTTCCTTATAGATGTAAATTTCTCTATTTTATTTATGGTTATAATCCCAGAGCTTATATACAGATTTATTCGATATTCGTCAGCTAATTTTGATTCTCTTTTGCATTTGGGATGAGGAAAGACACCGTTAATGACCGTCATAAAGCGATGCTTATCACTGAATAGGTAATGCTCATGGGGTTGAGCCTTACCCTGCCCGACCACCTCCCTGTTGCAACTAACTCCATGCCTCTATTCCTGTTAAAGAAAAAATACAAAACAAAACAAACAAAAAAAAAAACAAAAAGAAACAGAATCGAAGTAAGTGAGAATGATATTATAAAAGAAAGACAATTACATCTGCAGACCTCACGCTTTGTTCTTAGTTACAATGCACGTAAAGGGTGCCTCAGTTTCCTTCGTGTTAGGTTTGGCAATGCTGTGGTTGAGAGCTGTTGCCATCAGCCTATGCTCAAATAATTTCCCACATACATTGGTTCCAACTTCCCCCACTCTCTCTTCGTCAGAAAACACCCTCTCGTCTTCAGAAAATCACTTTCTATTTCATCAATCTACGGCAGCATTTCTCAGCATTGCACCACTGACATCCTGAATCAGAACATTCTTGGTTTGTGGGCTGCATGTGCGTTGTAAAATGTTTAGCAGCATCTTTGATTTCTACTCACTAGATACCAGTAAAAATCTCACGACAATCAAAAGTATCTCCGTACACTGCCTGATCTCCATGGGAGAGAAGAGATCACCCCAGATTCAGAGTGACTGGTCTATAGAGACTCCTCTGGCTAAGCCTCCTAGACTTACATAACTGAGACTCTTAAAATAGGAGACATGAAAGAAGCCATAGAGACTCACTGGTGCAACCACACACACAGATAAGCCCATAGCAGCTAAGTGGGCTCCCCACATAGACTAACAGTGCAAGACTAATGTAACTAAAATGTAAGTGTGACCAGGTCCATCCAGTATTGAAATTTCTCCAGCTGCTCTTCATAACTCACAAGAGAATATCATAAAGTCCCTTGCCTTGACTCACAGTGTCTTCTCTTGAGGTTCTACCTGTCCAGCCTCATAGCTTCCTCAAGCTACCTGCAGACAGTTGAATGTAGTGTGCTCTCTCACTCATTGGCGTGAGATGTTCCTGGCAAACATCTCTGTCCCTGAAGGTCGTATTTTGACATTTCTCTGCATATTTGTCGGCTTCTCGCTGTAAGAATGTAAGATCCACAAGGGCAAATGTCCGACTCCCTTACTTCTCACTTCCTCACCAGCACTTCACTCCACAAAGTTGGGAGATAAATGACTGGAAGCCTTTGTATTTTGCTAATATTCGTCCACCTGGAATGCCCCTCTCCCCTGCATTTTATTCACTCTTAGAAACTCAGTCCAACCTCATCAAAGAGCACACAAAGACAAACATTCTCTTCTTTTATCAGAATGAACCCTGTGAGTTTCTCCTAAAGACCTTAAAGGCTGGGTCGTTCATCTGTCAATCAGCCAGATGCTCATTCTCAACACCACTGATTTCTAAGAGCAACAACCAAATGGCACCACACTTGTAACCTTACCATTGAGTGCCAGTGCGAGGCTCATACTAAATGTTTCATTAACAGTGGATATCTGTATCCCTTACTTTTTCCTTTTCTTTTTTGAGTACAACAAAAGTCCCGTCTCATCCTTCTGCGTTTATTTCATAGTGCATAGCACAATACCTGGCAATGAGTACACAATTGGTTAACACGTCCTATCTGTTTCTCCTTTGGCATTGCTTAAAGGTTTCGGGGGAGCATGAGGCCTGAAGTTTCGGCTAAGCATTCTCAGGAATAGTACACTTGTTTATTAGTTTCAGGATGCTCGGCCACTATGACAAACACTGCCAGTGCTCTGCACAGATTCTCTTAAGTTTCTCTCACTGTGTTATTATTTGCCTTTCCCAGCTTCAGGGTGCTTCTGAATGCAAGGTCTGTACTTGCAACTCTTTGTTGAGGACTGCCCTTAGCTACCAGAAGGCCTTAGTACATTTGTGTTGCTGTAAAGGAATACCGGAGGATGGGTAATATAAATAAAAGACATTTATTTGGCTAATAATTCTGCAGGTTATCCAAAAAGTACAGGGTCACCGTCTGCTTCTGGTGAGGTCCTCAGTGAGTTTCCAGTCATGGTGGAAGAGGAAGGGGGGCCTCCATGTGCAGAGACCACATGGTGAGAGAAGAAGAAGACAGAGAAAGAGGTGGTACAGGCTCTTGTTCTAACAACCAGCTCCTGTGGTAACTGATAAGGATGGGAACTCATAAAGCAAGAACTCAGTCAATGTTCCCAGAGGACATTAATCGATTCATAAGGCATCCATTCCCATGACAAAACACCTTCTATTAGGTCTCACCTCTAACATCAGGGAATAAATTCCAACATGAGATTTGGAAGGGTCAAACATTTAAATGATATCGTGGACTCTCAGTAACTACAGGTGCAGGGAATGGGATGTTCTTGGAGGGCCCCAGGCCCACACCCAATGCCTGTCCCCAAACATAGTGGGGCATAGAACCTCAGCTGCCTCACCTCAGGTTCAAACACCGGGAGCATATTGTACACCCACACTCCCTTCTGGGCTTGGCTGAAGCAACCCTCTGGGGACTTTCCCTAAAATTACACACTGGCCTTGTTTCTTTCCCTTTCCTATCTTTTCCTCCTCAATTCCTCATTTGTTTTCCCTTGAAAGCAATTTCTTTATAAAGGGTTTACACGCAAACTCTTATCTCAGGATCTGCCTCTGACAGCAACCCCAGGACATCTTCCCCTCTACTAATTGTTAACCAGCAGGGGAGAGAGTGAAGAGCTTATCTGAATCACCGGAGGACATGACTGGCTACAAAATTTGTGAGGCTGTCTTAGTCCGCTCAGGCTGCTGTAGCAAAATCCCACAAACTGGGTGGATTCTATATAAACAGCAGAAATGTACTTCTCACAGTTCTGGACTCAGGGAAAGATCAAGGTACCAGCTAATCCAATGTCCAAGGAGGCACCTTCTTGCTGAGACCTCCTGTGATGAAAGGGGTAAGGGAGCTCTCTGGAGCCTCTTTGCTAAGGGCTCTAATCCCATCCACGAGGACTCTGCCCTCATGACCCAACCACCTCCCAAAGGCCCCACCTCTTAATGTCACCATTTCGGGGGTTAGAATTTCAACATATGCATTTTGGGGACACAGACATTCAGACCATAGCAGGGGCTGAGTGTGCCTGAAAATGCGGGTGTCTTGTTCTTGTTGTGAATTTCAAGATCAGCAACAGCAGAACATTGATCTAAGTGTGGTTTCCCTCTGGGCCTGGGTACTTGTGACTGCCCAGCTTGCCTGCCCATGAGGCCTGCCCCACCTAATAGCCTTCGTCAATCCCCCATATCCGCTACTCTTCCACAACCACTAACAACCAATAACACAGATGCACAGCCTTTGTATGGATGCCTTTTCCTCGCTCTAAACAGCATTTATTTCAAGGTTTATCAGTATAAAAGTTGCTGCAAAAATGGAAGACGTGAGGAGATTTAAAAATATCAATAGCTTCAGCAAAATGATCTGACACGTGAGGGGATTTTGAGATTCATTGTGGCAAAATTCTGGACACAGTAGTCACTCAACAAATGCTCATCGATTGGCTAAGATTTCAAGTATTTGACACTTTTAATTGGATTCCTTCACGCTTGGCACTATTAGAAGCACATAGGATTGAAACAGATGAAAGTTAGACAGGATCGAGGGCCTCAGTAATCATAATCCAAAAACCCAATTTAGCAGATTTGAGGTCAATATATTTTAATGATTTCCCTATGGTCATATATCTGATATACGGTAACATGTATTACGTTGCTCATTGTTTCTTAAAAGCCGTAGGATAGAAATTATAATTGTTTATGGGAATCATATTAATACAAACTTAAAAATTACCAAAGGGACAGTGGAGCTGTGTTAAAAGACAAGTCTTCATGTGTACTGTTTATAGCCATACAGTAATGAAGTACCGCAAAATTTAGCTGCTGAAAACAATACAATTTGGTCTGAAGAGAGAATTTGGACAAGCTGGGATGGGAGTAAAGAGAAATTGTATGTGGAATGGGTGAGCTGTACAGATAAAGAAACTCAGAGTTCACGTGGAGCGCAAATCCCCAGCCTCAGTAAAGAACTAGACCTTAACTGTGGGCAACTTGGAATGAAGTGAATGCCTGTGAAAGTCAAGTAGTTCATGATATTACTTTCAGGAGTAAGTGTCAGCTCTGTGCATGAGGAACTGAAGAAACAGTGGAAATGCTGTGATTAAAGACACCCTGAAAAAATTATTGACATGAGCAGTGGCTCATGCTTGTAATCCCAGCACTTTGGGTGGCCGGTTGGGAGACTGAGACCATCCCGGATAACACGGTGAAACATCATCTCTACTAAAAATAAAAAAAAAATAGCCAGGCGTCATGGCATGCGCCTGTGGTCCCAGCTACTCGGGAGACTGAGGCAGGAGAATTGCTTGAAGCCAGAACGTGGAGGTTGCAGTGCACCGAGATCACTCCACTGCACTCCAGCCTGGGCCACACAGTGAGACTCCATCTCAAAAAGAAAATTATTGGTAAGAGGAATGAAGGAATGTAGGTATAAACTAAAGACACAGCAATGGATAGGAGAGGACCAGTGTGGGAGCTAACATGGAGGCAGAATGGATCAGAGTTGTTAGTGGGTTGACTAGAGGATTGGCAGTAGCCAGGAAGAAAGAAGGGAAGTTAAAATGAATGGCAGGTGTTACAGCCGTGAAATGAAATAGCATCTCAGCTCTCAGCAAGCAAGGCCCTTTCTCACAAGACCCCTTACAGATTCCTGTACTTCCTCTAAAGAACGTTTGCTTGTGATAAGGTGGTGAGGAGTTGTTTCCAGGAAGTACAGCAAGTGCAAGAAGGACAAGCTAAGGCTTTTGAGCCAGTCTTTTTGGTATTGATAGGAACACTGAATTCTGGTTTCAGGAGCCTAATCACTGGGGCTTCCTTTACAGATTTGGGGGCCAGGTTAGATCTATTAATGATCTAGACGAGAGCTGCCCTGTCAGAGGGGTAGTGGAAAAGACAAGCGCAGGGCATAGTGATTACCTACAGCCGCATATCCAATTACCCCAAATCTTAGCACCTTAAAACAACACCCAATGCTTGAGGGCCAAGAGTCAGGGAATGACTTAGCAGGTGCTGTGGCTCAGAGTCTTTCACAAGGCTGAGTTAAGCAGTCAGCAAGGTTTGCAGTCCCATGAAGGCTTTACCTGTGTGTCCAAGGAGCTAATTCACATGGCTGGAGGCTGGAGGCTTCAGTCGGTTGGCACGTGAGTCTTTCCACAGGGCAACTGGCATCAACGAATCAAATCATGAAAAAGAGAGGGAAAGAGAGAGAGAGAGAATGAGACAGAGTAGGTGAAACAGGCAGAAAGAGAAAGGCAGAAGGTGAGAGAAAGAGAGAAGAGACAGAGAGAGAAAAGAAAGAGAGAGAGACAGACAATCAGTGATGGAAAAGATGCAGAGGCAAGCAGATACCAGAGAGAGAGATCAAGTAGGAAGCTGATGAAGCTTTTATGACTTAGCTCCAAAGTCAGACACAGTCATTCCTCCTTATTTTGCTAGAAACAAGTCCATCTTGTTTGGACTTTGTTTCAAGGAGAGGGAAATTAAACTCTACCTCTTGAAACAAGAGAATCTCAAAATGTGTAAATATGTTTTTTAAACCACCACAATGGGTGAAGTGGGCTGCAAATGAAAACGTGTCAGGAAGATGGAGAAAAATCTGGAAAGAGAAAAAGAAGGAAAATTAGGGTTAATAGATCCCCTGGCAAACACAGAGGAGGGGAATACAGGTCTCTCTCTACATAGCTCTGCTGCTGAATTGAGCTTAACACCTTATTACTCAAGAAAGAAGTGGAGAGTTCAATGCCAACGTGTGTTTGTCAGGTATGTGCACCATGACCAAGTGCCTCACCTGCCTATACAATCAGGTTATGTTTCAGCTGACCCATTTTGAAACAAATTACTCCTCCTCCAAATTGTTACAGAACCATACTCCATTGTTATGCAATAAGAAAATGACTTAGGTATTTCTTTCTCAAATCTCTTTAAATAGACAACGTGCAAAACAAACATGGCGACAGTGTGGGCCGCTGTAAACGCCTGGCGTTTCCCGGGCTACAGGGCTTGTGCATCCCCTTCAGTGCCCATCCTCCAACTTGCCCCTGCATAGCACTGCCACATCTGCAACTGCAGCGGCCTTTGGGCCAAGAACAACTGATGGACACGCAAAATACATGAGCGGATGACTAATAAACAATAAGGTGCAGTGTCTTGGCTCCCAGGTGAACTCCCAGAATTCATTTAACCCTCTTTGTCTTGAACGCTTGGCCAAGATGGCATGTTCTTTCTGTTTCCCCTTCTCTTCCAGGTGTAACAAAAGTTAATACATAAATAGCAGTTGTAAAGCATTTATAGCTAAAACATCTCAGATGTTTGTTCTACTTATCAGTGACTGGAAAAATAGAAGTCACTCTAAGGTAGTGGACGAAGCCCTAGACTCTAGTCCAAAGGCATGGGTTAACAACTGGCTTGGTGGCCACTTAAGTGAAAACTCTGGGAAGGCGAATCCTTGGGAGCGTCAGATGCGTGCGGTTTTTGGTTGTCCATTGGTAGACTTTGATTGCCAGGTGCCATTCGTTAACAATTTCTCATTTACAGACCTTCTGGCAGCTGATGCATTTCAGTTTCAACCGGTTCTGTCTCTGTACTAAGCTACGGAGGAGTTTCTCCCCACTGAAACCTCCAGGAATTATTCAATTATTTGTTTATTTATTTTGGCACCCACATATTAATCTGACTCTTAGTTTGCCATATCTTCTGCCAAGAAACAGAAGATTAGAAGCAACACTCCCTTGGGCTTTAGTCAAATGTGACTTTCCCTCGAATCCATCATGTGCCTTAGAAAGGAGACTTGGCACTTCTCTCCTTCATACCTTCAGGGGACTTCCCCACTCCTCAGCTTTCCTGTCAGCTTGTAGCTCCCCATGTTATCTTAGACTAAGGGGTGCTACTGTAAATAGGGTTCAGAGAGTTCTGTTCCATTATCCTGGCCATAGCCGGCTTATGTGATCCCCCAGGACCCTCACTATGAAGCCACTGAAAAGCATGATGGAATATAAATGAAGCCTGTATCTGACTAGTCTTCGTTCCACAAAAGACTTTTTTTTTAAAAAAATAGGATGCATAGTGTTCAATTTGACTCCTGTGTCCTGAATACATTTGTCTTTAATGCTGAAGGTTTCTTAGAATGTAAAAAACAACAACAAAAAAAACATGTTTCAGCAAAGGGAGGCCAATTTTCAAAATCACTCATTTGGCAAATACACCAGCTTTCTAGCTGAAAAGCCCTGCTTCTGGTTCCTCACAGTTTACCCAATCCAAAAGCAGTGGTAATCACGTTAAGGAAAAAAATGATCAGCTCTGCCAATAGCCTGGGGCTTTGCGTGCTGCCACAGTAACATACACAAAGAGAGATGGTGATAGTGGGCTGCTTATGCAATTGAAATGCACGGCCATCCATATAGAGCATGCATGCCTGTTTGAAGAGCTACCAGGCACAAAATTTATGGCACCCTTGATTTTACAACTGCACCACCCTCACTATAAATACTTCCATGGGATCAGCCAGTTTATTTCTTGGCTAATAACCGACCCATTCAAGTAGAAATGTCTGAATAAAGCATTCTACTACTACTACCAGATGCAGTATTTGATCAGAATATAATCAACACATCTCATTTTACTAACACTAGGATAACCGACACAATGAATTTATTATTGTTGTATGGATTGAATTCTCCCTAAAAAAATTAAAAAAAAAAACAACTTGGAAGAAGACTAGCACTTTTAAAATTTGGGCTGGCATTCAAAGTCCACAGGAATCTCTATAAATTTGCTTTCCAGCATTATAAAATCATGCGTCCTCAGCATATTCTTCTGTTCCTTGATGTGGAATTGCATATGCTTACCAGAGCAGAATCAATGAGGGATAAAAATGCTACAAGGATGTCTTGCTACAGCCATTCTCTCCTAAACCGTCAATTTACAAGAGATTGACTAATTAAATCATGGCTTGGGTCTTCCTTTCAACAGGAAAATGCAGTTAGCTAATCTGAGCTCATATACCAATAATAGAAATAGACATTTTCACATAGAACACACTATCTGGAGTCTCACAAAATATTCTTACTTGCTTGTACGTAATGCCTAAGGGGAGCATTGCCGTTTTCCAGCCTCATGTCAAACACGTGTTTAATGTAGAATAGCCCCTTAAGAAACTTTAGGGTTATTGTGGACTGAAGGGTGCTAATGGCTGCTGTTGGGTGGCACGGCCCTGTGTTGGTTCCCTGGGACTGTCATAACAAAATACTATAAACCGCGTGAATTAAAACAGCAGAAATTTATTGCCTCATAGTTCTGGAGGTCAGATATCAAAGTGTCAGCAGGGCTACAATTCCTCTGACACCTAAAGATGAGAGCTCTTCCTTCCATCCTCTCCCTCTGCTGTCGGGTGGTGACACTTGCTGTTGTTGGTTGACTGCGGTGTCACTCCACTCTCTGCCTCCATTGTCTGTGCCGTCTTCCCTCTGTACATCTGAGTTTATACATGCCATGTTCCTCTACGTGTTTCCTCTTCTTCAGAGGACACCAGTTACATTGGATTAAGGACCAATCCTACTCCATTATGACCTCCTCTTAACTAATTGTAATGAAAATAACCCTATTTTCAAATATGATTACATTCTGAGGCACTGGTGGTTAGGACATCCACGTATCTTTATAAGGGAAACAATTCAATCCATAGAAGGCTACCTATGCCCCAGTTGGTTCTGCTTCCCATTTGACAACTAGGATCATTCACAGATACGGTGTATACCAGTCAGATAAATACCTTTGTCAGTGGGTTGTCAGAAAAAATGGCAAGCAAATGTGTCTGTATCTCATCCTATTGGCACTAATTACAGGCCAGGCTATAATCAACAGATCTCATTTTACTAACACTATGATAACTTACATACATAATAAATTTCTCACTGTTGTATGAACTGAGTTCTCCCTAATTTTTTTTTAACTTGGAAGAAGACTAGTACTTTTAAAATTGAGCTGGCATTCAAAGTCTACAGGAATCCCTATAAATTTGCTTTCCAGCATTATAAAATGATGTGTCCTTAGCCTATTCTTCTGTTTCTTGATGTGGAATTGCATGTGCTTACCAGATCCCAAGCAACCAAGGACAATGTTACCCCTTCCCGTTTACCCTGGGACTGTCCCAGGGAATCATCAATGGGTTCCAGGTGGATACGGGAAGGCGTACCACTGACTAACCAGAAGAAACCCCACCTATTGTTGTTACCTTGGTGAATCATCATTCTCAGGGCATTTTGATCCAGTCTTGTCTTTGCACCCAGAATTGATTTATCTCAGAAGATGAATTGATGCTGACTCAATTCTTCAAGCCCAAACCATCATCTCAGTATGTTCATTTTTCATAGACAATCTGTGTTACCGGGGCTGGAATGTCCATTTCAGTGTGAATGTAAATTTATTTTATATAGGTTGAGTTACATGGGAAGGAAAGTCAAAAATTGCCTTAGTGAGACTGGAAACTAAGGGAGAGAAGACAATTGGCAATTCAGTTACTATGTTATGAAAGTCTGGAACAGCCACCTTCTTAGATTTGTTTCATATAAAAATGGATAATAAAATAATGAGCATAATTGACATTTATTATAAAGTTACTGCTTGTTAAGCATTATACTAACTGTTTTTTGGACATTAACATTTTTTAGGCTTCTCAACAATGGTATGAAGTAGATATTATTGTTCTTGTTTTACAGACGAGGACACAGACAGGTGAAGTACCTTCCTCAATCTTCACAGTTAATAAGAGGCAACCCCACAATGAAAACTCTCATCAGCTGGTTTCCAAAAGCAAAACTATTTCTTTTTTTCTTTTTGAGACAGAGTCTCACTGTCGCTCAGGCTGCTCACTGCAACCTCTCTCACTGTAATTTCTGCTCACTGCAACCTCTGCCTCCTGGCCCAAGTGATTCTTCTGCCTGAGCCTACCGAGTTGCTGGGATTACAGGCACCCACCACCACATCCAGCTAATTTTTGTATTTTTAGTAGAAATGAGGTTTCACCATGTTGGCCAATCTAGTTTCAAACTCTTGACCTCAGATGATCCACCTGCGTGTGCCTTCAAAAGTGCTAGGATTACAGGCATAAGCAACCTCGCCCAGCCCTAGAAGCCAAACTCGTAATCAGCCTGTTACTTTGTCTGCAGAAAGTCTCTTCCCTTGTCAGTGGTAGATCCACACTGCTGGCTGCTCCCCTTTGCCAGTCTGATTCTACATTTCTATGCTGATTTCACGTTCCGTACTTGACAAATGCTAATTAGTTAATGGACCATGATTGGTCCAAAGAGAAGTGTTGTTACTCTTCTTTCTGGCTTGAAGGACATTTTCTCTTTCATGTTGGTGCTGTGAAAGAAAGTAAATCTCAGGACCCCAAACTCACTAAACCAAAGGGAGAAGTCAAGCTGTAAACTGGGTCAGGCAAACTGGCCTCCGATTTGGTTCCTAAATAACAGGGCTACAAAGATAAAAAGCTACATACCTCCCCCGCATTTTGCCCGGAAGGAAATTCCTTGTGGTCCCCAAGATCTTTACCCTAAAGCATTTCTACTAAAGTTCACCATGTTCACCATGGCAATGTAAACTGATAGCTTATCTTCATAGGTTCCGGGACATAGGACGGAACTCAGTCATCCCTCTGCTAACCAGAGACAAATGCATATCTGATTGCTTCCTCTGTTCTATTGTCTATCTTATTATTTTTTTTTAAAAAAATATATTTATTTATTTATTTGTATTTGTATTTTATTGCACTTTAGGTTCTAGGGTACATGTGAAGAACATGCAGGATTGTTGCATAGGTACATACATGGCAATGTGGTTTGCTGCCTCCATCCCCATCACCTATATCTGGTATTTCTCCCCATGTCATCCCTCTCCAACTCCCTAACCCTCCCACTGTCCTTCCTCTAGACCCCCAAAACAGACCCATGTGTGATGCTCCCCTTCCTGTGTCCACGTGTTCTTATTGTTCAACACATCTACCTTATCTTATATAAAATGCAGATTCCCTGAGCCAGAGAAGGGCATGAATGACCACTTTTCCCATCAACCCTCACATGAAAATTGTGTATTTCCCAAATACCCACCTTTTCCTCTTTAAATATTGAAGACTTCAAAATCATCTTTGGAGAAAAGCATAGACTTGTCTTCCAGGCATGTATCTTTAACTTTGGAAAGAAAACCTCTTAAAATGAGTGTGACTTGCTTTGGTCATTTTCTGATTTACAGTGCATGACACAATAGATTTCTTTGCTCAATGACTGGTAGTAACAAGTGCCAAAAGAAAAATGAAATTAGCCTTAGAGTCCATGGAGTGAAAAGGAAAGTCATGTTAGATAGGATGGTCATGGAGAGGGTATCTGAAATTAAACCTAAACTAAGTGGGAGGAGATGTGGAAACAGCTGGAGCAAAGCACCTTAAGGTGCCCAAGGAATCACAGTGAGTGTGTCACTCAGAGTGGAAAAGAATATTAATTAATTAATTAATTAATTATTGAGACAGAGTCTTGCTCTGTTGCCCAGGCTGTAGTGCAGTGGCAGGATCTTGGCTTACTTCAACCTCTGCCTCCTGGGTTCATGCAATTCTCCTGCCTCAGCCTCCTGAGTAACTGGGACTACAGGTGCATGGCACCATGCCCAGCTAATTTTTGTATCTTTCCACCAAATATTTAAAGAAAAATGAACACCAACCATTCACAAACTATTTCAAAAAATAGAAAAGGAGGAAAATCTTAACCCTAACCCTAACCCTGAACCCAAGATTAGATAAAGGCATCACAATAAAAGAAAACTACAGATCAGTATTTCTTAAAAGCATAGATGAATTGCGATAATCTTCAACGAACTATCATCAAACCAAATCTACCACAATATGTAAAAGATTAAATATCATGACTAGTTGGTATTTAACACAAGAATGCAAGATTGGCTCAACGATATCAAAGTTAAACACTGTAATGTACTATATAATAGAATTAAAGAAAATATCACATGATAATCTCAACTGATGCAGAAAAGAGTGACAACATTACCTTTTTTCACCAGAAAAACATTCACAAGGAATTGAAGAAAACTTTCTCAACTTGATAAAGAATATCTTTTAAAAAAATCTCACAGTTAACAGCATACTTTAAGGCAAAAGACTGATTTTCTCCTAAATTAAAAACAGGATGAGATTTCTACTATCACCACTTATATTAAATATTGTACTGGAGGTTTCAGCTTGTGCAATTAGCAAGAAGAGGATGTAAAAGTCATACATACTGAAAAAGAATAAAACTTCCTAAAGAATCCACAAAAATTATTATAACTAATAAATGAATTAAATGATGCAAAATACATGACAAATATAAATTATAGTTCTATACATTAACAAGGAACAGTTGAAACATGAAGCTAAGGAAAATATTTTATTTATAATAGCGTAAAAAATCATTAACATAAAAATTACCGAGTAAAGTACAAGTCTTATGCATTGAAGACTACCAAAATAAATGCCTGAATTAAAGAATACCTAAACAAATAGAAAAGTATCCCTTATTCATGGATTGGAGAACACAACATTGTTAAAATCCCACACAGTCTGCAGAGTATTTGTTTTTTTTTCTGAGACGGAGTCTCGCCTTGTCACACAGGTTGGAGTGCAGTGGCAGGATCTTAGCTCATTGCAACCTCTGTCTCCCAGGTTCAAGCGATTCTCCTGCTTCAGCCTCCTGAGTAGCTAGGACTATAGGCACCTGCCACCACATCCAACTAATTTTTGTATTTTTGGTAGATACAGGGTTTCATCATGTTGGCCAGGTTGGTCTCAAACTCCTGATCTCAGGTGATCTGCCCACCTCGGCACCGCAAATGCTGTGATTACAGGCATGAGCCACGGTGCCCGGCCTTGACTACAGATTTAACGAAACCCCTAGAAAAATTATAGCTGACTTTTTGTATAAATTAACAAAAAAATCCTAGGATTCATATGAATATGCAAGAGACCCAGTATAGCCAAAGAGTCTGTAAGAGAATAAAGTGGAAGAACTCACACTTCCACAGCGTAAACAATGTAGTCCCGACATGAGGGTAAACATACAGATAGTAGAATGGAACCGAGAATCCAGAAGAGAATCTTTCTATTTACGGTGAATTCACTTTTAACAAGGCATCAGCAAAACTCAATGGGAAAAAAGGGTCCTGTTAAGGAACAATGCCAGAAAACTGAATACCCGCATGCAGGTGGATTAAGTCGGATGTCTATTTCACACCACGTAAAAAACTCCAAGCTGATCGTAGACTTAACTATAGAACTAAATCTGTAAAACTCACAGCAGGAAACATAAGAGTAAAACTTGGTGATCCTGATTTAGGTAATAGTCACTTAAATATAACAGCAAAAGATCAAGTGATTAAACAAAACATAGATACGTTTATCTTTATCAAAATGAGAAACGTTTCTGCTTCAAAATACACCTGCAAAAAGTGAAAAGACAATTCACAGAATGTGAGGAAAATATTTGTAAACCATGCATATGATATAGGATTGTATCCAGAACATATGTGTGTGTATCTTATCCAGAACATAGATTGCATCCAGAATATAGATTGTATCCAGAACACACACACACACACACACACATACACACACACACACGTAAATTCTTACAACTGCGCAATAAAATGAGAATCTATTTTTTAATGAAAAAAGGATCTGAGTACACGTATTTTCACAGAGAAACAGATAATAGCTATGGCACAAAGGTGAAGAAGTTGGAACCCTCAAATATTGCTAATATGAGAGCAGAATGGTAGTTATTTGGCAAAATACATCATCAGTTCCTCAAAATATCAAACAGAGTTACCATACTACTCAGTATCCACTCCTAGTGGTATATCCAAGATAATTGAAAACATATGTTCATACAAACACTTACACAAAGACAGTCACAGCAGCATTATTCCTCATAGTCCCAAAGGAGAAGCAACCCAAATGTCAATCAACCGATGAACAGGTAAGTAAAAGGCTGTATATTCATACAATGAAAACTCTTTATTTAGCCCGGGAAGGAATGGAGTAATGATACATGCTTCCGTATGGATGAGCCTTGAAACATTATGCCAAGTGAAAGAATCAGAAACAAAACGATCACATGTTGTATGATTCCATTTATATTTTATATATCTAATATACATAAAATCTTCTTGTATTTATATATAAAACAAATGAAAACAAAAAGTCTGTTAGAGGTTGCCTGGGGTATGGAGGGGAGGATGGAGAACAACTGCTTATGAGTGTGAGGTTTCTCTGGGGGGTGAAGAAAATGTTTTGAAATTAAATAGTGGACAACTTTGCAAATACTATAATAAAAGCATTGAATTTTTAACATCAAAAATAACAAATTATAGGGTATATAATTAATAAGCTAATGAAAAATGTTGGCACTACAAGAACACATTTTATTAGCTCGTGATTCTGTAAGTATAGCTATGAGACGGCTGAGTTCTCTGCTTAGGGTCTCATAAGGCCAAATTCAAGGTGGCATCAGGCTGCGCTCTGCCCTCTCCAACCTCTTCTATGCGAGTTTTCGTAGTGGGCAGAATTCAGTTGCTCGGAAAGGAATAGCACTGTGGTCACTGTGTCTTTTCCTGCTGTCAACCAGAGGCCACTCTCAGTTCCCAAGGGCCACCCACATTCCCTGCCACTTGGTTCTCTTCATTTCAAAACCAGAAATGGGTAAAATCTTCCTTGTGAAAAGCTCTTTTATGCTTCAAACCTCTTTATCCGGAATGAACCTGATTAGGTCAGTGCTGTGCAGGACAATCTCCCTTTTTTAAAGCTGACTGTGCTTTATAACCTGCCCTCTTTGCAGTCCCAGAGACTGTACCGGTGTGTACACATGGGGGTGATTGCCTGAGTGGGCATCTTATCCTTCTGCCAATCACCAGCTGCTTACTTCAATCCCTCCTGGTTTTATGCCCATCCCACCCTGCTTTTCTCTTCAGTATTTCTCTGCATACACTCTTTAGCACAGTCACACAGTCTAGCAAGAAGCAGCAAGTTTGGTAAGACGCTAATGGTGTCTTTAGACCAAACACCAAAGGCGTCGGAACCACGCCACTCGCCCTGAACATGCGTTTTCACATGTGCTGTAGGCATCGTGCTAAATGTCAAAGGCTTCTAGGCATGCTCCCTATGACGGTTCCTGAACTCTTAGTCTTAATTTCTGTATTTGGAAATGCAACCCTTAGAAGAATTATGTGTGTTTATGTGTATGTGATAGAGATAACACGTGTGTGGGTAAGAAGGATGAAGATGACTGACAGAAACATTGCTTTATTGCTGCTATTGCTTCAAGCAATTTTGCTCGAAAATGGGAAATAACATGAAAATCAATAGAACATAATAAAAGTCATCACCGAAGTGAAGAAGGCTGCAGCACAGCAGGCGTATTTCCTGGAATGCTGGTAATTTCTTTCCCTGTTTTCTCTCTCTGCTCTCCACAATATGCCTAGCTTCTGAAAACCCAAGGGGCGGGGTGAGCCTTAATTGCAGCCACATGAAGCCTTGGAGGGCTTGGCTTATTGACACGGCCTCCCTGCAAGAAGCGGAGGCACCAGCCAAACGATTATAATTGACCCAGACAGCAGTCACAGAACATTTTGGCTTTGCAAAGTGGTTTTATTCACCAGTCATGATATAAGATAAAAACTATGGGCCTATGACTTGTCTTCAAAGAAATGTTCTTACCTATTTGGCGAAAACATAGTTGGGTTAACTTTTCTCACCTACATAATATAAGGACATGAAATTCACCCTTGTTTTGTAAGTTGAATATGAGATACGCATTTTTTGAAATGTGTCTTTGCTTGCATAAGAATCCGATTTTAATAAATAACGTGATACTTTTATAGATTTTTTTTTATTTTGCTATCTGCCAGCCAGAACATTTTATTTGAGATACATTGTAAAAACCCTGGAAGAACTCTTTCAGATGATTTAATCTGCATTCTTTTATGGATCAGAAAAGTGCAGCTCTCTAGATGGTGTTGCTGCCTAGGCATGCTAAAGTTAGGTGAGCTGCCAGGCCTTCACTGACCGTTTTTCACTTTCTGCAGCACCACAGGACTCTGTTATTCACTGTGACACTGACGCATTGCTTTCCCATGAACTTTAATAAGACAATGCTGCGTTTTATCAAAGAAACGTTTTACAAATGTATTATTGCACATTCTTTGTCTAGTGGGAAAGACATCTCTAACTAAAGGTACCTTGAACCGTTTTGTAATACAGAATACTAAGCACGTGAAATGAGCAGATTCCTAACAAAACCATCCAACTGTGTATACTGCACTAGCAGTTGTACATTTTCTTTCTAAGGAACCATTTCAGAATCTTTTCAGAACACGTTTTGACAAAAATGAGTGTAACTGATTATCCAATAATTGTGCCAATCTTTAGAGCTTTAACTATGGTCATTAAACCAAATATCCAGGTGACAATTATCTCAGTTTTTTTAAAGGGTAGCTAGACTCATCCTCTGTAGCAATTGCTAAGAAGTCATCAAAGCTTGTTCTAAGATCTTTGATATATCACCCGTCTTTGAACTTTAAAACTGAGGAGACTAGCAATTGATCAAAGCTAGAAATAGGGGAAGGCAGAGTGTGCCGTGCCTAGGAATGAACACTACATTAGCACAAGTGATGGAGATGGTCTTGGTGCCACAAGGAAAGGGCAGGTGTCTACGGAGAAAAGAAACTGCAGGCTAATTCATTCCTTCACTCCAGTATGGAAATAAGCTGCCAGCACATTCGGGAGCTAACTCATGCAGACACCTGCTTTCTTCCGAGGTGGAGCACGAAGAGCTCTCAGGAGGTTCCTGGATTTCACTTGGCGTAGGGGCGGGGGTGCCTGCATTGTCATAGAGATGTGTTTGCATCGTTTCTGGGTGGTTGCATTTCTTTGGGAGGTATGCGTTTCCCTTCAAAGATGTCTGCATTTCCATTAGGAGATGCCTACATTGCCAGATTTTAGAACAGCAAGAATGCCTGGTAGTTCTTACTGGCAAGGGGAGACTCCCAGGAAACCAGCTGAACCAAAGATGGTGGATCACCCATAGCAGGAACAAATGTACTATTCAATAACAGGAGAGCAGGAAGAAGAGAGTCAGTTATGCCTTAAACCCGCAACAAGTGCTCTTAGGGTGAACCAGGCAGCATTTTGGAACCTGCACACAGAAGTCACTAATCACATAGGACATTGCCCTTGCAGCCACTCCTTTAGAGGTATTATAGGTAATACCCAGAAAATGTGATGTAAGATGAAACCTAAGAGCATATTATACCCTGCTTTCCTCTGAAGGCTGCAGAGCCTGAAACAGACATAGACTGTGCGATTGTGATCATTTTAAACAAATATGTGAGATGAAAGTATTGATTTATACTAGCCTGGAATTTTTAATAACTAAAAATGAGTTTATTTTAATGCCTGAACTTGATCAAAAAGCTTCTAAAACTACCCATTCAGGAATATCAGAAGCAAATAAAAAACAATGAATTATGTTTGAAAATGGCAATGAGAGAAAAACAAACTTTCTTAACTTGCCTGCCGAGTTCAGTTCACTCAATGTGTCAGTTACAGATAGCCACGAAGGCACACACATGTATTTAAGTAGAGAATGCGGTAATATAAATAGTGTGTGAGGAATGTTGTCCTCTAGAATTGGGCTTTATTTAAAAAAGAAACATCATTCTTATCTACGTCTATGACAGTGTTCCTTCTCTTCGCCTTCCACTTCTATCCTCTCTACTCTTTCGTATTTCCCTAATCTATATTCAGTCCAGAATATTGAGTTCCTGCTATGTATTCAGCACTATATTATGGAATATACAGGAACACAAAAGCATCTGTCCACAGGAAATATGATGAGAGCTTGGCTCAAAATAATGATTACTTAATAAAAATAAAAGATGCAGTAATCTTCTTATTTTTTTCCAAAGGCTTTGCTTATAAAAGAATACCAAATCTTCAAAATACTTTTTAAGTCATTTAACTGATGAAATACATATGAGTGCATGGCTAATTGGCTTTATTATGCAAAAACCCTGGTCATTAAAGCAACAGAAAAATAAAAGGAAAAAAAATGCTTTGGTGAGTCTATGCTTCTTTAAAGGCAGTGATTACCTTTTTTACTAAAAAAAAAAATTAACATCATTACAACTGTGTATTAGGAGAAGTATGTTCTAGGAGTGAAGAGCCGCAGGTTTTAATCTGAGCTCGGCTTTAGCTGTCTACTTGATCTTGGATAATTTTTTAACATCTTTGAGCCTACTTTCTCATCTGTGACCAGCAGCTCTAAATCTAAATGCATTCTCTCAGATTTTCAGAGTTAGGAAAGCAGTTTAATTTCCTGTTTTGCAATCTACATATTTTAATGCTTATGTTGGGTCTTTTCCATGACAATTCCAGGAGGTAAGCAAATTCACTCATATCAAGTCTCCTACTGCATCTTTTCCAAAAGATAAACTGAATTTTAGGGTAACAGATGTTTGCTTATTATAGGAAGACAATGCTGTGAAATTAAGGCAGCTTGATACATTTGTTTCCAAGCAGGAGAATTTAAGACATTTTGGATATTTGTAAAATGTCAGTGGTTCTGGCTGGACAAGATACAGCCTTTGTCCATTATATTTTTCTCTTTGGCATGAGATCACCATAGCAATGGTCATTTAGAGAAAGGTAAACTCAATAGAGGCTATATGAAGGATACCTACCACTGTCAAAAAATATGGCTATTTTTAATGAGGCATGATCTTTTCACTTGAAGTTGCATTTTACCAGCAGGGAAACTTTTTTCAGATTGTTATTCTCTGGGTTCTGCAGGTTAGCTAGCTAAACTCAAATGTGATTGGCATGCAGAGTCCCTTAAAACTGTCAGGCCACCTTGCAATTAGGCATAATGCCACTCTAACAGATGGCGTGAATGATGCCAGCCAGCCAATACGTATCAGCATTGAACATTCAGAGAGAATTTCCTCTTTCAGAATGTCAGAATGTGGGCCTATGGCAGCAATGCAGCATTTCACATAAAACACACATTTTAGACAGAATAATACTGCTTTTATATAGGGCTAGATATAGAACCAGAGAATCATAGACTCAGTCACTCAGGGTTAAAAGGCAGTTTAAAGCCAACGAATTTTAATCCCCACATGACGCTTCATCCATTCATTTATTTATTCAACAAATATTAAATATCCATAATGAGTTAGGTGCTGTCTAACCATCTGCCAGACCACTGGGCTGTGACATCCCCCAGCCCAGCCTTGACTCACGACTGTTACACTCAGTATCTGAATTATCCTCCACAGAATAACTGAAATACTGACCACACCGACAGCATCCAGACCCAAATCTATGGCTCCCCTTGTAGACGGTTCTAAGATATCAGACAATAAATGCTTTACGTGGAGTTGCAAAAAGTTGATGCTTTTGCTTGAAATACGAATGTGAAGCATTATTTGATGTTATTATTGCCTAACTCAAACTAGCGTTTATGAAACTCAACAGACTTTGCAATTCTCAGAGAGACAACAAAAAGCCTGTAGTTTTGAAAATGTCCTCACTGTGACCTTGTATGGTGACATGACATAAGCAGCAGCAGTTTCTGCATCGGCTGTGGTTTAGGTAAAAGAACATAGATGTTCTAGCTGAGTGGAGCTATTTAGTTTTTCTTGGGCTCCACATGCTGCAAAGTGGAGAATTGACGGTAGTGGAGATATGAGTGTGTGATAGGGCAAAGCGGATTTGGAGATGTGTAATTCTCATCTGTTCCTTTCTGTGGCAAACATATTTCATAAGCATTGTGAACAAACCAACCACCGTAGGACATAACCAACTATGAAATGTGGAGAGCTCATATTCTAACTAACTAACCACAGTTAATTCACTGTGGTGAAGCAACCTGCTCAGACAATACTTGAGGAATAAAGGAGAGACTTAAAACCCTAAAGATGGAAGAAACCTTATGTTTAAATGTAGGTATGTCTGTCTATGTCTGAAAAATGGTGCATCTCTGTGTAGAAAAGTCCCTGAAAGAAAACTCCCTAAAAAAACAAACAAACAAACAAAAACAGTTGAACATAAACCTACAGTATGTCTTAAGCCATTTGGACTGCTATAACAAAATTAAAATACCACGTGTTTTCACTTCTAAGTGGGAGCTGAATGATGAGAACACGTGGACACCTTGGGGGAAACACCTACAGGGCCCTGCCAGAGGGTGTGGGGTAGGAAGAGGGAGAGCATCAGGAAGAGTAGTTAAGGGATGCTGGGCTTAATACTTCAGTTATGAGATGATCTGATTGTGCAGTAAAACACCATGGGACACTTTTACCTATGTAATAAACCTGTGCATTCGCTCATGTACTCTTGAACTTAATAAAAGTTTGGGGAGAAAAAAAACTCTGGGCAATTTATAAAAAAACTGAAGTTTATTGCTCACAGTTCTGGAGGCCAGAAAGTCCAAGATCAAGGTGCTGGCAGGTCCAGTGTCTGGTGAGGACCTGTTCCTCACAGATGGTGCCTTCTATGTGTCCCCACATGGAGAAAAATCAAAAGGGCTTTTTCAGCGCTCGACTCTAAGGACACGACTTTCAATTATGATGGTGGAGCCCTAATGATCTAATCACCTTCTAAAAGCGCCACCTCCCAATAGCACCACATTGGGTATTCAGTTCCAACAAGAGTCATGGAGGGAAACAAACCCTGAGACCACAGCAGGGACCATGTGCCAAGGCTATGGAACAGAACTGAACGGGATGGATCAAAGCAATGATTGTGAGGAAGAACGGCCCTCAATGGAAGTTATTTCAGAATCACCAAGGATTCCTTCCAAATACGCACACTTACATTTGGCCGCCACCTCCTTCTGCACCTTTCTGTGGTATTGCTACAGAATGTATTAGACTACTGGTTAGACTACTGGAAGAGAGAAAGAGGGAATTGAGCCATATTCTTCAAGGCACCCTGATGGCCCCAACGCTATACATGCCTTTTTCTCCCCTGCGTACTCTCTCCATGTAAAGCAAGGGTAAGAACCATCGAAACGAACAAGGGTGTTCTCAGTTGCTCTACAGTGCAGACCCCATGGGTAACACTTGATCTCCTGGAGAGGTTGAATCCTTGAGATCTGAATGACATTGTGCCTGTGGTTTGATATACAGGAAATGGTCTCCTGCAGAAAACACCGGGCATGGCAGTTTTGGCATGAGTGAGGTGGACATCAACAGTGGTGATCATTCAACCACGGGCTGTTGATAGGAGTGCCTTCTCCTTTATTGTGAGCATACAGGCTACTTTTGACATTGAATGGTGTTATGAATTAAACTGCATAAATCCCTAAAATCTCATACGTTGAAGTCCTAAACCCCACACCTTATTTGTGACATCATTTGAAAAGAGGGCTATTGCCAATCAGTTAAGATAAGGTCATGCTTGGGTAGGGTGGGTCCCTGGTCTAACCCTTACAAACTTGGAACATGTGGAGACAGACAGATAGGCATAGATCTAGAAGCCAAGGACCATGAAGATGGCCAGTAAAACAAGAGACACTGAGAGATTCCTGGAACAGATTCTTCCTCAGAGCCCGCAGCAGGAACCACACCTGCCAACACTTTGATCTCAAACTTCTAGCCTCCACACTTCTAAGAACATACGTTTCTGTTGTTTAAGCCCCCAGTTTGTGGTTCTTTGTAACAGCATCTCAAGCAAACTAACATAGATGGCAAGGGAGGCGTTTCTGTCATCAACCAACCAGAACCGGAGGCGAACGGCAGATGCTCCATGCAAACCAAAAGGATTGCTTCCAATGCATCGTAGGGCTTCGGAGGGGATGGGAGAGACTGTGGATTTTACAGCATGAATGTAGACAGAGCCAGCAAGAAGTATATTAACGTTGAATCCTATATTAATGTTGAATCCTAGTTTTACCAACTGGTTTATATAATATTGACTTGAAGACATTTATGTTCATCTGCTCTGTAATCACCTTAGATTTCTCTCAGACCTCTCACTCCTCTGCTGCATTTAATCGGTTTCCAAAGCTCATGAAATCTGTCATGCTAACAGCCTTCTTATCTGACCCTTCTCCAGTCTTGCTGCTCCCACCTTTTGGAGAATGTTACTCCTTCTTGTCTTGACCAGTGAAATTATCTCTTGTTCTCTCTGAAGTCAACCTCCCACCTCCTCTCATTTGCCCTTCCAAATGCAATTGCTAAAATAGATGCTGGTTGATCAAACTTGCTAAACAATACAGAAAAGTCCCAAATCTTTAGTCTGTATATGAGACTGCTGGGATCTCTTTTCTCTCTGGAATATAAAATGGTTAAGAACACAAGCTGTCTGAGAGGAACTTCCATTTCTACACTTTCTAGCTCTGTAACCTTGAACTCTTTATGTAACCATGAGCACTGGTTCCATCATTAAAATATCAAATAGCGACAGTGTCTTTTTTCAGGTTTGACGGGCAAAGGGAGTTTACAATTTTACTATTAAAGAGTGTAACTTAACACACAACTGCTTAATGGATGTAGTTTATAATCATCTCATGTTTAAAATCTTTTCACTCCCTCTCTTCTAGCCACTCCAAGATGCTTATATTCCCAGAATGAGCCAAGCTGTATGGTTCCTCAGACCTACAGTGTGTGCTTCCCTGGCCCTTATTTGCCTTGAAAACAAACATTGACTTCTCTTTAGAAATTGTCTAGATTAATCTTTGTGATGAATGTTTTCCTGAGCCCTGCAGGTGGAATTGACCACGCCCTGGCTGTGCCCAGTGTGTTTGTTTCTACAGACTTCTTTCTTGGCACTGAAAATTGACCACCAGAGGGGTTGGCTTATGTTAATCTCCTTTAGGGACCAAGTCTTTGAGTTTGACCAGCTTTAGAAGGTTCTCATTACATACTTATTTTTAATCAATACAATTTTACAACTACGTTTTATGACCATCAAATATAAAATCACTATGTCTTGTCCTCCACAGCAATTAGCCCCAAACAGCTTGCTGAGTGGATAAATGAATGAAAAATGGATCTGGGGAAATACTCTTATAAACTTTGCTGTGTTCACATATAAAGTAATGGAACCAGGGTAAGCAGCTCAAGCTTTCTAAGAGTCAGACTAATGCCTCTGGCCCCAAATCACATGCAGGCCAATGTAGAAACACACAGGAACACATTGGTTATAGAGAAACATAAAATTTAGTCACTTACAAGTATCTCGCTTTTGTAACTTTGTTCTCCTTGGTACACAGAATTCATCATCTGATCATCCTCATTACTCTTTAGAGTGTGAGAAAAATACACCAGTTGCATCAACATTGGATTTTATAAGTTTTTTGCTTATATTCCAAGAGTCTCATGTATCTTTTTCTAAAAGGCCATAGAAAGAAACTAGACTTCAGGGATTACTGGCTAGTTGAAAAAGCCATCATATCAGAATGGGCATTTATTTCTTCAAGAGAGAAGAAAGCCGTCATCAGCCAATCCTAGTGTGCAGGTATCCTTGCCCACTCCTGGAGTGCCTAAGAGGCAGGTGGCTAGGTGACCAAGCACAGCTCAGGTATTCAGGTATTAGACACAGAAATTTGTATCATTCAGACTCTATTATATATTCCTGTAACATTACTATGGACCATTCTCATGCTGCTAATAAAGACATGCCCAAGACTGGGTAATTTATTCAGGAAAGAAATTTAATTGACTTACAGTTTCACATGGCTGGGGAACCCTCATAATCGTGGCTAAAGATGAATGAGGAGCAAAGTCACATCTTACATGGTGGCAGGCAAAAGAACTTGTGCAGGGAAACTCCCATTTATAAAGCCATTAGATCTCATGAGACATATTCACTACCATGAGAACAGTATGGAGGAAACTGACTAGGGATTCAATTATCTCCACCTCACCCAGCCCTTGATATGTGAGGATTATTAAAATTCAAGGTGAGATTTGGGTAGGGACACAGAGCCAAACCGTATCAATTACATATTAGCATATACTTCTCATTTGTAGCACTAAACATAATTGTAAATATTTGTAAACTTTACTTGAGGCAAGCTTGTCAAACCTGTGACCCACAGACCACATGCAACCCAGGATGGCCTTGAATGCAGCCCAACAAAAATTTGTAAACATTCTTAAAACATTATGCAGTAATTTTTTAAAGCTTGTCTGCTATTATTAGAGTTAGTATATTTTATGTCTGTTCCAAGACAATTTTTCTTCTTCTAATGTGGCCCAGGAAAGGCAAAATATTGAAACCCTGAAAACTTTAAGGTGACAATCTCTCTGCTAAAATTACAAATCCTAAGACAGACATGAGCTTAGATATGCTATGTACTATATGTACAAATATAAAAAATACATAAATAAGTGGATTAACATAGAAATTTGCCTCTGGACTCTCTCAGGTGCGGTGGGGTGGAGGAGGCAGTGAGCTTCTAGCATTTTGTGTTTACTCATTACAGTTATGTAAACTAAAATTCAATCCTCAAATGTTCATTGTGTATGTAACTCCTTTCTGTATGCTAAGTAAACTCAGGACAAAGTGTTGGGTAGATGTCAATTCAAAAACAATGTTCTAGATTGCAGGATTTTCCTTTAATCCATTCTGGTTCATGGCCTATGTAAGTATTACTTTTAAAGACATACCTCAGCAACTTAATGACAAATTAAGTAATTTTCAAGGTATTACAAATACGAATGAAATACCATACTAAAGGACTGAAAGAAATGGTGCAGAATCTATGTTGAATTTCTATATGCTGATTATTATTCAAATAAAGTTAAAGAGACACAACGTCCCAAGCACTCAGGATAGTGCCTTACACGTACTGGCAGTTAAGAAGTGCTGTTTTCTTCCCTTTGCAGGAAACTGTTTTCATTATCCCCTTTCCATTTCTCTTCCTTCTCTTCTTCGCATCAGTATAAGGTTTGGCTTTTCTGGAGAGCAGCTAAAAGTCTTGTTGAAGTGAGAGCCTTTACTGTAAGATCAAGAGCAAATACCCACTCTTTGGCCAAACATTAAGCCTAGTTTCCAGGTATACATTTAAAAGCCAGACAGAGAGAGAGTAGCCTGCAGTTTATCTGTATTGAAAATGATAGGCTCTGATTCAAAAGTAATGTGATTGACATCTTCTATTCACCAATGAATACAGATTTGATGACCTTGAAACTCTATCTGCTAAGACAATTGTTGGAACTCCAAGTCAAATGTTTCAGTTTTTTTGTTTTGTTTTGTTTTTGTTTTGTTTGTTTGTTTTGAGACGGAGTTTCCCTTTCGTTGCCCAGGCTGTAGTGCAATGGCGCCATCTCGACTCACCACAACCTCCGCCTCCTGGGTTCAGGCAATTCTCCTGCTTCAGCCTCCTGAGTAGCTGGGATTACAGGCACGCGCCACCATGCCCAGCTAATTTTTTGTATCTTTAGTAGAGACGGGGTTTCACTACGTTGACCAGGATGGTCTCGATCTCTTGACCTCGTGATCCACCCGCCTCAGCCTCCCAAAGTGCTGGGATTACAGGCTTGAGCCACCGCACCCGGCCTGTTTGTTTGTTTTAAAAAAAAGAGTCTCACTCTGTCTCCCAGGCTGGAGTGCAATGGCGCAATCTTGGCTCACCACAACCTCTGCCTCCCAGGTTCAAGAGATTCTTCTGCCTCAGCAACCCCCACCTCCCAAAATGGCTGGGATTATAGGCAAATATTTCAGTTTTAAAAGCATTACCTGTTACTCTCTGTGAGCATACCTCAATTTGTGAAATATTACCTATTTGAAGGCAGAAAGAAAATTCTTCTTTTTGACACTTTTCTTACACTCATCCGATATATATATACATACATATATATATATATACATACATATATATATATACATACATATATATATACATATATATATATATACATATATATATACATACATATATATATACATATATATATATATATACATATATATACATACATATATATATACATATATATATATATACATATATATATATACATATATATATACATATATATATGTATATATATATATTTAAATAAAGACATAAAGACAAAAAGACATGAGTTTTTGTCAAAGCCTATATCTGGCTAACAGCCTCAGAAATCAAAGCCTACACCACTGAAAGACGTAATGTAATTTAAAAATCGTTTAGGAATTTAAGAGGCATTTACAACTACCAGGCCAGTGGAACTAAAAGGATTATATTTTGCATGCATTTGTGTGATGTGTGTCTGAATATAGATAAGAAGGCCCTTCCCCCGCCTCATTCTCCCTGTAGTAGAGAAATTCCAAGCATGAACATTCAGGAAACAGTGTCATTTTCTTTTTGGTGCTGCTTTGAAACGCTGCTTTTGTAACGGTCCCAACCAAATACTTCTCTTGATGTAACCAACTGAATACTACAACTTGCAGAGGAAAAACAATAAACAGAAAAGGAAACATCTGTGTGTGTCCAGAGGTACTGGAGATTTCATACTACAGCCTGGATACATTTTTAAAAAGGGGTAAGAAGGATGGCAGAAAAACTTTAAAAACTTAGTAGGTGATTAAAAACACACTTGAAGACTGAGTGAAGCATGATTGCTGGGGCTGAAAGCTGAGTCGTGGTGGATCAAGCTCATGTGATCTGGATTATAGGAAGCAAAGAACCAAGAACTAAACAACACGAGAGGGTAGGGATTGATGACAGCCCGCAGGCACCCAAAATCCCCATTAAAAACGTTTGGCATTTCTGTATAGGTTTTCAACTATCCATCCATTCATTTCTTCATTCATCCATCCATTTGACAAACATACATGAGACAACGGCTCTCTTCTAGGCATGGTACCAGGCTGTAGGGAAGAACTTAATGGGCAACGCAAAAGTATCCTGCTGTCATGGGGTTTAAGTTCTAGCAGGAGAAGAAGCATCATAAATAAGCAAACAAGTGAAGAAATAGAATACTGTCAGAGTGACAAACGCTTTAAAGTAAAGAAAACAAGGTAAAGTGTTAGGGGAGACTCTGGAAACTCCCTTTAGATCACGTGGCCAGGATAACCATGTGTGGGACAGTAGAGGCCTGGCTGCTGAGAAGGAAAATGAGCCACAGGAAGATAAATGAAAGGGGAGATGTTCCTAGGTACAGAAAAATGGGCACAGAGAAACAGGCACAGAGGTGCCGGGTGGGGACTGTGATGAGCAATTAGTGATGCTGAGCATCATTTGGGAGATTCTTAGGTTTACAAAGACCCGCATATGTAAAGATGAGACTCCAAATGCTTACCAGATCCATACCCAGACTGATTCGGTTGGTGTTTTAATAAAAGAAAAATCTTACATGCATTTATTCAGTGTGTGTATGCGCCTCACCTACAAAGGCAGACAATACTAGACTTATACTTCACCTCAACGCTAAGCGGTACAAAGTTTATGCAGCACAGCTCTAGAACTTTGGTGTAGGAATTTGCAGTCTAAGAACTGTAGTTAGTCAAATTGCTTTATAACATCATCGGATATATAGATGCTTTGAAAAAACAACCTGGTACCTTTTGGAAGATAGCAGTGTTACCTGCAATGATGATCAATAATTGGCAAAAATTAAATTCAGTTTCTGAGTATTGGGAAGTATTAGGTATTATATAAAAATATGTATAATTGGTTAAACAGAAGGTTATCATCAGGCTTAACTCCTTGAATTTTTCCTTGGGTGAATTAAAGATCATCTCAGCAAAACATATCCCATTGAGTTGGCCTCAGTAAAATCTCTGTCAAACAAATTTTGTTTATGATTGTATTAGAAGTTTACAAATAAGCAGTTTTAGCATAATTTTTTTCTTGTTATATAAACATTATAATAATTCCATAGAAATGTATCAGGAACAGCCTTTAGATAATATACATTATGATGTCTGATACAAAAATATCACAAGAGTGTGTTCTAGTTACTATGACCGTGTGACAATGGCTTAAAGCAAGATCAAAATTTGTTCATTTTTCTCAAAAATGTGTGACTGCGACTGGGGAGAATCTACATGATGACAGCATCTCCCTGCATCTGCTGCAGGAAGCTGAGCTGGCTCAAGGCTGGGCACTGCAGTGTTTTCAGGCTTGCAGACTCACAGAGCTAGTGTTAACACTGGGAATACCTTGGGCCCCTCAGTTTCTCCACCTCTATGTGGTGTCTCCAGCCTGATAGCAGCAGGGTGAGCACTCTTTACGTGAGAGTTCCAGGGTTCCTTTGTGCACAGCCCAAGGGAGGTATCATGGTTTGAATGCTGGTATCCTCCCAAATTCATATGTAGAAACCCTACCCCACCAATTTGATGGTATTAGGAGGGAAGGCCATTGAGAGCTAATTAGGATTAGATGAGGTTATGAGGATAGTGCCCTCATGAATAGAATAAGTGGCCTTAGAAGAATCAAAACAGAGCTTATTACCTCTTTTGCTCTCTCCTTACCATGTGAGAACACAGCCAGAAGGCGGCCGTCTGCAAGTCAGGAAGAGAGCCCTCACCAGAACCTGACCGTGCTGGCTCCTGGTCTCAGACTTCCAGCTTCCAGACTGTAGGAATATATGCTGGCCGTTCCTAAGCCACAGTTACAGTACGTTGTTATAGCAACCCCAATGGACCAAGATGTCAGAGAAAAAGCAGGAGGAAAGCCGTGTGACCCATCTTGGAGGGTCAGGCAGGCTCTTTTCCACTCTCTTTCACAGAAGGCTCCAGAGTGTCAGCAAATGTTCTGGGAAGAGTGTAAAGTTCTATCTGATCAGAGCCCCGTCAAAGGCCTTACAAAAGAGTTTTCATATCTTTGGTACTTGGAGAAAAACGTTCAAAGGTAAAATACCCAAATGCAACACTGAGAGGTATTTCTTTTGTCATTTTACTTTTCTCAATTTTCTTAAACATCTTTCTTTTTCTAACAAAAAAGAATAAAAATTAGAAATGAGGCAACTGTGTAAGCCTTTCCTCAATGCTTCCTGCTAACGATTCTCCTACACCCACCCCCAGTCTTTCTCTTCGTGTATCCTATTTATTTATCATCCAAATCCGTGTATTTCTTAACAATAATATACAATCTACAGGCAGTTTGACATAAGCTGATATCAAACCCTGAGAAGGTAAAACACGTAATGGAACGATGTGTGTTCCCGTCTGTCATTCACCAGGTGCATGAACTTGGTAAGTCTATTTAACTCCTTTGAGACCCCTTACTCATAAAAGGAAACTCAAACCGCCTAACTCACTGAAGTATTGTGAGGATTAATCAGATAGTTTATATACAATTGCAAGGGAGTGCATACATACCAAAAGTAGGTGCTCAACAAATATTGCCTGGATTTAAAGCTTTACCATGCTTCACATAGGCCAAAATGACTTCTGTATTTTTTCAGGTGATGGATCATTAATGTGGGCTCAGCAGAGCAACAGATTTGAAACTAGCACAATTGTCTGTTCTTTGCATTCATAGAAAACACACCGCATTAAACATTAAGGCATAACATTAAAAATAAGGCAACCATTTCAGCCATTATAACTCTGCACTGGAATTTCCTATTTTAGAGCAAAATGGTGTACTTCCATTTGACTGGATAACATGCATCTCCTAATCACCAATTTCAAAAGGTGACAATTAATATGTAGCTTGCAACAAACTTGATCAGAGAAAAAGCATCTATCAATTAGTCAACACGGTGCTCCAGGTACAGAATGCCAGGAGCCACGCTGCACAGGGTGTGCAAAGCCCTTAGTGTTACAGCAAAACCAGGCTCATTCTCACTAATGACAAGGGAGCCCATTGTGAGTCAGCAAATTTCACAAATTAGCAAGTAAAAAAAAAAGATAATTGAACTCGGGACACTGAATCATGGTATGTGCAGTGTTCATTTATTTTGACAAGTATAATTTAATTTTACTTATTTACGGTAATATTTCATAGTATAGTAATGAATGCAATCTTGCCCGTTTTGTAAAAGTAATGAAATATTAGTCATATGAGACGTCACTGCTGCTTTCTGTTATGAAATTGCTCCTGACAGGTGAGGTAGGACCAGCACAGTTGGGTTTGCATTGGAATGGCAATCGCATTGGTGGCACAGCAGTGTGAAAGTGAATGAGAATTCACCGAGGGACTAACATCAAGGCTGTGCAAAGTTCATTGCTAAGTGAATACACGCAATTTAAAGAGACATATTAGGTAAAAAGTTTATAGTACTCTTCTGGTACACTCTACAACTATGTCTTCTTTGGGAAATCGGAATCACTATTTTTTAAAAGGCATTTTATATGCTGAGAAGCATTACTTCTTCAAGAGTCCTATTTCTACCAAAGAATCTCTCTTCCTTCAAGACAAGAAAGCTGAAAAACTTAGAAATCGTCTTCTCTGTTTCATTTTCTCCCCTATACACTCACTGACAATTACTCACCATTCTTCTTCTTCTTTCCTTTTTAAGACAGGGTCTCACTCTGTCACCCAGGCTAGAGTGCAGTGGTGTAATCATGGCTCACCACAACCTCGACTTCCTGGGCTCAAGTAATCCTTCCACTTTAGCCTACAGTGTAGCTGGGACCACAGGCATGTGTCACCACGCTTAATGTTCCTGAATTTTTTGTAAAAGTGGGGTTTACCATGATGCCCAGACAGGTCTCAAACTCCTGGACTCAAGAGATGCACTCCCCTCAGCCTCCAAAAGTGCTGGCATTACAGGCCTGAGCCGCCGCCCCTGGCTGCCATTTTTTTTTAGCTTCGTTGGTGTATCACTGACAAATTGAAATTTTATTTATTTAAAGTGCACAATGTGTTGTTTTCGTACATGTACATATTTGGAATACCCTCACAACCCAGCTAATTAACACATCTACTGCCTCGCATAGTGACCAGGGAACAGGGCTGTCTGCTAGCTGGACAGACACATTCTACGGTGTCTGGAAATCATATATCCATTCCCTGCCATGTTAACTTTTGGGACATTACTTGTTTCTGGATCCTTCATACCTCTGTGCATGCTTGCTCCAAGTCTACCTTCCTGGCTTTCTTTAAATTTTATTATTGGCCAGTATTGTACAGTTATATCTTGCTACTGTTATTCTCACTGCATATGAACCGGGTTTTTAACTGTCCTGGAATGTTTCTGACTTACCTCTAATCCAGCCCACTCCTCCTGAGTGTCTCATTGGTGCCTCAAACTAAAACTGACTCATACTGAAATCATGATGTCATCTCTAAACAGTGTCTTTTTTTCTGCATTCCTTGGTTCAATGACCATCATCATTTCCATGCAAGGTAGCCAAAGCAGACTCCAACTCTCCTGACTCCAGTGACCTGCTCAGCCCCATTCCTGTGCTTCTTCCATAACTTGAGAATGTGTTGTAGCCCAGTCTTTCATCGCCTCTTTTCTTTTTCTTTAGAGTCCTGTCAACTTGTCTGATTCTTTCCTCCCATTGAGGCCATCCTTTCACACAGCAATTGAGGGACACTAGCTTGGCCTCAAGGTCCTCTTCAAGCTTCTCGGTTGAAATCTTCAGTAACTCCTCAAGTCCTTGAGTAAAAGCCCAAGGTTTTGCTGTAGAACGGGAAGTCCTTTACGATCTTCTAAATTCTGCTTTTCTCCTGCTTCCATTTTCACTATTCATCCAACAGGTCCTTACACTGCTCAAATGTCACCTTCTCTGAATTCAACTCCTACTTCCAAGACTCATAAACAAGTCTCTTCCAATTCTCACTATGCTGTCCTACAATCATCTGCTACTTGTCTTTCTCCCCAACTGGATTGTGTATTAATGGATCAATTTATCCCTGGTATTTTTTCCTGTGTCTGGCACACAGCAGACACTCAGTATTGGTTATGTGAGTAACCAAATAAATTGATTATATCATTTCATACTTTCCTGATGTAACACCAAGATAAAATAAATTGCTGTCTTTTATCATGTATGATCTAGTTTCTGATCTCACATTTGGACAATGTATTTGGCTCTGTGTCGAGCCTACTGGCATCTTCAACCAGGCAGCACCTGGCAAGACAGAGACAAAATAATACAACAGAAGAACAAGAAGTAAAAACCCAGCCAGGGCCGAGTCGCCTCCTCATTCACTGCCTCCTGGATTCAGTATCCCACCATTTAACACTTGAACTTTCAGCTGCTGAGATTTGGAGCGAGGGCGCTTAATTAGTCAACAAGACATGACAACATTCTGCTACAGTGAGATTACATACACCTGTGGGTGTTAGGACACACACAGTAAAACCCAGCAACTTCGGAGACCTGAAAAGAGTGTTATCTTCCAGCAGCACATGGGAGAATGTTGCAGGAGATAAAACCCACAGGACAAATGGTGTCTCTAATTGAAAAGCAATGGAAGAATGGAGCCCATAGAATTCCAAACACATTTTCCCTCCCTGTGTCCCTCGAAGAGTATGGCGAGCTGGATTAACAAAGAGTTGTGAATATCTTTAAACAGAGAAAGTAATGTGTGTTCCTAAAGGGACTTACTCCAGGGACCATAAAAATCTGTGCAGACATCACATCACTATATTATAATTTCTATTCCATTTATAATTCGTTATTTATTCCACAGTATTAATGCAAAATGTATACGTCTTTATTTGTTAAAGGAGGAGAAGGATGTTTAGGAACCACTGGGAATTTCTTTTCACATAATGATGTTTCTAACTATGGGGACACAGAGTGTAACAGAAAATTGACGCTCCACAGATTCAGGGCCAGGTTCCCATGGCCTTGGGAGTGCAGAGCTGATCTCTGTCCAACTCAGTGGACCAGATTTGTCGTCTTTCTTATACTTTATCACCTGCACATCATTGACTTCTTCAGGGAGACCTATGTGGGAGCCTCTCCTTTGGCTGACTGTGCCAGTTTGACAGTAATGGTGTGAAGCACGCTCTACAAAGCACTCTCCTGCTCCAGTTCTAAAGGCAAGCGGAGAAGAGCACCTTTGAATCTCAGCTTCCTTCCCAGTCACAGATTGAATAAACATGGTCAGCTGCATCCGGAGAGAACAGAGAAGGTGCTCCAGGGAGAGAGCTGACATGAACCCTGTCAGCACGTAGGCGTACGAGATAAGCATCAAGGCAAAGAAAGCCTAATAAAATAGGGCTATGGAGGGGGAAGAAGGGTACTATGTAATGTCAGATGATCACAGCAGTTCTGAGAAAGCGATGTGTTTTTTTGTTTGTTTGTTTTAAGAGATGGGGTCTTGCTATGTTGCCCAGGCTGGAATGCAGTGGCTATTCACAGGCGCAATCCCACTACTGATCAGCACAGGAATTTTGACCTGCTTCATTTCTGACCTGGGCCAGTTCACCCCTCCTTAGGCAACCTGGTGGACCCCGCTCCCAGGAGGTCACCACATTGATGCCAAACTTAGTGTGGACAGCCGGTCAGCATAGCACACTACAGCCCAGAACTGGGCTCAAGGGATCACCAGCCTCAGCCTCCTGAGTAGCTGGGACTACAGGCACGTGCCACCACACCAAGCTAGAAAGTGATGTTAAAGCAATGATACAATCGAGTAATATGAAAAGAGCTACGTGATACCAGCCCACCTGGCATTTCTCCACTATCCACAACCAGCACCTTACACCTCCTCTCCTTCTCTTCTGCAGTCTCCACTTTGCCAGGACAAGTCCAAGGCCCTAACAGACCTCAGACTCAACCTCTCTCTCACTCTCTCCCTCTCTTTACTCTCAGGAGACTCTCTGTGGAAAGCAGTAACACCATGATCATAATTAAATGGATATGGCCCAGCTGGGTGAGGCAGCTCACACCTGTAGTCCCAGCACTTTGAGAAGCCGAGGCAGGCAGATCACCTGAGGTTGGGAATTCGACACCAGCTTGACCAACATGGAGAAACACCATCTCTACTAAAAATACAAAAGTAGCCAGGTCTGGTGGCACATGCCTGTAATCCCAGCTACTCAGGAGGTTGGGGCAGGAGAATCGCTTGAACCTGGGAGGTGGAGGTTGCTGTGAGCCAAGATCACAACACTGCACTCCAGCCTGGGCAACAAGAGTGAAACTCCATCTCAAATAATAATAATAATAATAAATAATGAAAATAAATTGATAGGGCTTAGAGCCTTATCAATAAGAAGGGATGATTTAAAATTTTTAAATCTCTTCTCTCTCTTCAAAATATGACTTTCAAAACTAAGTCTGACTAAGGAGATCAAGAAAATCCATCCTTGTTTTAAAGTCTTCATCAAGACACTTCGTTCTCAGATGAGAATCTACTCTCTGTTGCTGTGGGCAACACCCTTCCTGGCTCGTTCTTCGGAGTAACAGGCTAGAAAGGAACATAATTTTGGGGGGAAATAAAGACATAAATTCACTATATTTCTAAGTATCTTCTATTATTCTGTATGTTTCTAGACAAGGACAAGGACACTACCAAGTCCAAAGACTGTCATCTTTGTCCTTAAAAGATGCCCTTACTTCTCCTGTAGAAAGAGGAGACAGGCAGGCAGCCAAGGAATCAGCTTCAATATTGTTTTTGATCTTATGGGCTCCATGAGCAACTTCTTATCGGTGTCTTCCACAGGGAGGACATTGCCGTCCACAGGTGGTAAAGGCTGGGAAGACTCCCCTTCCTCCTGATGAATGAACTTTTACAGGGAATCAGGAAAGGCTTCTTTCAGATACTCATTCTTACTTTATGATAGGGGAATCCATTTGTCTCAGAGCTCAGTGAGGTGGAGGTAGAGGGGCGGTCCCCTGCAAATCCAATCAACGTTGGTGCTCTGTAAACAAGCAGGGATGGGTATTTAGCCATTTGGGATGTCCTTGGGAATGGACTTTAATTTAGGCAGTCACAGTAAACCCCAGCCTCCCTGATGACTATTGAGATGTCTACTATCAGACTAATTGGTTTTTCTTTATGGGGGTCTGCTTTTCCTCAGTGTGTGTGTGTGTGTGTGTGTGTGTGTGTGTGTGTGTGTGTGTGAATCATGTCTTGTACTGGTAGCATGCAATTTCACTGTAATGAGTTTGGGTATGTACTCATCTGTTTTTCTTAGGACTTACTGAGATTCCTGATTCTCCAGACTCCATTCTTTCATAAGTTGTGGGAAAAATATTTATTATTTCTGTGAATATTGTCCCTCTTCAACTTTTTTTTTATTTGGTTCTCTATTAGCAATAGGTTATTTCTAACAGGTAATATGAGATTTACCTGTTAGAAATACCTCCATCTCTTTTTGCTCGATATGGGGCAAATGACTCAAATCTCCTCTACCACACATGATTTCGTTTTTCATGAGTGTCAGGTATGCTGTTCCTCTCATTTGAATTATCCCGATTTCAATGATACCTTTTTAACGGGTTCCGTTTATTTTTTCCAGAATCTATCTTGTATTTTTGAAGCATCCTTTGTCTTTTCTAATCACGATATTTCCGTTTTTAAATGTCTTTAAGCATTTTAAGCACACTTGTTCCACATGAATTTGGGGACTGGGGATGCGGGGGAGCTCTTTTTCCCAGAGTGGTGCATGTGTGTTTCCACCAGGGGCTCCAGGCTTCCCAGGCTTGATCATCTTCTTCACAGCCCTCACCCTTCAGGAGTTATGTCCGTGGTTACAAACGTTCAAGGAAGTTCCCACCACCTGTGTTTTACATAATCCGCACTCACACCCATGTAGACACAGCCTGGGAGTTGTTCCAGCCCCCGAGGTAGTAGGCAGGTTTTTTTTCTTGCATACTTTTCAGTGAGGGTTTAGCCCAGCCAGGGTCAGGCTTAGTTGGATAGGTAGAGAAGACGGGTGTAAGTTTCGATTTCTGACTCAAGGATTCAAGGACTCAACTTCTGTCTCCTGTAGTGATTGCCGCCAATCCCTTGGTGCACAAATTGGAAGAGCATTCCCGTGTCATCCTGGTATCTCCCAACACTCAGTTCTTCACTCTCCTGAACTCAGCCAAGCATTCAAATAATGCTTGCAGTCATGCACACAGGATTTCCAGGAGGTGTCAGAGGCAGTACCTTCAGGAGACCTGCTACCACACTGTCAAAGTTGAAATCAATGGAAATGGTTATAATTATTTTCTGTAGGGATCTCTGCAGAATTTCTAATGACGCAAACACATTAATAGCATGTCATTCTCAAACTAAATAAAACAACCACTTTCTTAATGGATTATATTTTCCTTTATGAGTAATTATACTTTAATAAAATATTCATTCTGATGTCAAAAAAAGCATTTTTTCTGTTTATATGAAAAGCCACATAGGATGGCTACTTTTATTTCATAATTTAATCGCTTAATCTAATTGATTTTATTTTATTCTGGCAATAATGCCTTGAGGTAGGTTTCATTATTTTGTTTTGTTTTCTTTCTTTCTTTTCTTCTTTTCAAGACGGAGTTTCACTCTCGTTACCCAGGCTGGAGTGCAATGGCGTGATCTCGGCTCACCACAACCTCCGCCTCCTGGGTTCAGGCCATTCTCCTGCCTCAGCCTCCTGAGTAGCTGGGACTATAGGCACACGCCACCATGCCCAGCTAATTTTTTGTATTTTTAGTGGAGACGAGGTTTCACCATGTTGACCAGTATGGTCTCGGTCTCTTGACCTAGTGATCCACCCGCCTCAGCCTCCCAAAGTGCTGGGATTACAGGCTTGAGAAACCATGCCCGGCTTCTTTTGTTTTGTTTTCTAAGAGAAAAAACTGAAAGTCAAAATAAAATGAAATGAGAAGCTTTTATTTTCAAAATAAAATGAAAAGTTGAATAAAAATGAGCAAATCTTTCAAAATTCTAGTATTTGCAAAGGCAAAGGTAAGGTCTGAACCAAGGTTGTCTAAATCTAAAGTCAATTCTTCTTTCGCCAGTGACTTTCAAAGTGAGACTCCTGTTGACCTCCATCAGGAATCCCCTGACACTCCAGGACTCCTGCGCAGACCTACCCAGACACCATGACTAGAGATTAGAATGGATACACCTTTCCAAAGGTCTTCCGGGAAATCCTTTTCCACTGAAGATTGATAAACGTTGCATGCTGTCTTTAATCAGAGACTTTGTATGAGTGTAGTCAAATCCTCTGGAGAACATCAACTATGACTACACACCATTATTTTGTTCAAGATGCAGAAAACAAATGTAAGATCAACAGTATGTGGAAGACACAGGAGGTCAGCATGAGGCTGGTCTTTTATAAGCAGATGCAGCTCGACGGGGCGCGGGGGGATTCATGGGTGGAGGATTCCTTCTGATGCTGCCACTTATCTTGGCCAAAATTTTGTTTCCATGCTTGCCATTTTCTCATGTCTTTGAATTTTTACCCAATCTGATAGCCTGGAGTACTTCAGATGTGAGCCAAGAAAGGATGGTGGGGTGAATGGCCAGAGAATAAGACAGAGGTGACGCATGTTTGAGGAAAGAGGACAGGGGAAAGGAGAGAGACCAGGGGAGGGAGGCAGAGATTCCACAAGATGACTCTAGTCCAGAAAATCAGAGGGTGAACCGCTGCCATAAAAAATTGCCTGCTCCGGTGGCGCATGCCTGTAATCCCAGCTACTCAGGAGGCTGAGGCAGGAGAATTGCCTGAACCCAAGAGGCGGAGGTTGCGGTGAGCCAAGATCGCACCATTGCACTCCAGCCTGGGTAACAAGAGCGAAACTCAGCCTCAAAAAAAAAAAAATAAGAAAAATTGCCTGCTCTGTCTGAATCTGTATCTCCTCATTTGTGTAATGGGGATTAAAAACCATCGCCTTGAATAAGAAAACCGATGGAAAGTGCTTTGAGGAGAATGGGGGTAATGATGCTGATTGTGTCCTCATAGCAAACAGGAACACAGTGTGGTGGTGGGATGGCAAGGAAGCCCTTTCCCCTGGCTGAGACCAGCCAGGGAAGGAGAGGCTGCCGGGGTCTATACCCGAGGCCTTGTGATATGAATCACGCAGAGGCTTCCCAGAACCATCTCCTTGTTCCTCACTGCCCACCCGCCTCATTTCATCCTGAGCCTGCACCAAGCTACACATGAGAAAGGGTCAGACATCCCGAGTTTGAGGCAGGTGAGAAGCTCGTGATAAGCCCCTTACTTACTTGCATTCACAAGACCAAACTTCCTGGAGCCTGGGGCATATAAACTATGGAATACAGCACACAGCATTACAAGAGAAAGTGTACTTTGCCAAGCCTGGGAGAGGAAAGGCATTCCTAGTGGAGGGACACATGCAGAGTTGAAAAGGGCTGAGGCAGTCTCTTGGTGATGGGCCACAGGTGTTAAAGAGAGAGGCGTGGTGACTAGGAGTCTGCACAGGTGCATGGAGTGGTTGAAAGCACATTTGCAGTCTCCAGTGCCGTGCTGAGAAGCCTATTCTATAAGTGCTAGAAAATGAGAGCTTTCTATGTGAAAAACCAGTCCAGGGTCAGAGTGGACGACAGATGGGAGAATAAGGGGGGACCTGGATATAAGAAACCCATTAGGTGCATTAGAAATCACACTGCCAAGAATTGATGAGTACCTAAACTTGGGCAATGGTAGTGGGCATGAGAGGAAAGGGGGGTTCCAGAAATGTTTCAGCAGCAGAAGAAGCAGAATTCGGAAAACAAATTAAGGGGATATAGGGATTTGTGTGTGTGTGTGTGTGTGTGTGTGTATTGGATTTCTACTTTGGGCTAATAATGAGAATGCCATAGATTACACAGAGACAATTTGGAGAAGAAGCAGGTTGTGAAGGACAGGTCAGAAGTAGAGCAAGCAAGGACACTTACTTTATCTGAATGGCTGGAGGTTGTGGTGCCTGCAGAATGGGACAGAGCTGGCCAGCAGGCTTTCAAACCATCCAGGATTCAACAGAGAGGGATGAGCTGGCTGTCAACATTTCATAAACACCAGCATACAATTGGAAGTTAAAGTCTTAGGTGTTATGATGGTTCAGCTGATGATGTGTCTGGGCTTAGGGATGCCCAGATACCTGGTGAAACTTTCCTACTGAGCATATCTGTGAAGGTGCTTCTGGATGAGATTGGCATTTGATTCAGTAAGGTGAACAAAGATCACCCTCACCAATGTGGGCAGGCACCATGCAATCTGCTAAGGGCTTGAATAGAACAAAAAGGCAGAAGAAGGGTGAATTTCCTCTCTGCTTAACCTGAGACATCCATCTTCCCCTGTTCTTGCATGTCAGTGGTCCTGGTTCTCAGGCCTTTGGGCTTGGACTGGAATCACATGAGCAGCTTTGCTGGGCCTCCGGCTCTCAGGTGGAAGACTGTGGGACTTCTCTGTCCCTACCATTATTTGAGCCAATCCCTTATCATAAATAACTTTCTGTATATCCCTATATGTGCTATTGATCCTGTTTCTCCAAAAAACTCTAATACAGGTGTCAATGAGAACATCCAGAAAAAGGAAAAGCCTTAGGGGAAGAAAGGAAATTGGAGGAATTGTGAAACATGGGCAGTCCTAAGAAGTGGACAACCCGTGAGCGCGATCAAAAGCTACTCTAAGAAGAAAGGCCCACAGTGGAAAGAGGCAAGACAGAAGATGCCGTAGAGGGGACGAGTCTCTGGGTGTGTCACGCTTACCTTTCTAACCACTGCTCAGCCCTGCGCATGGAGAAGGGATGGGGAAGAGCTTGGCATATTCCAGCTCTGACCTAACGTCTTGGCCAGTCCTGCGTCATGAGGCCCAGCCGGAGGCAAAGCAGAGAAAGCCACAAATCAGCAGGGTGCTTTTCCTGCAGAGGGAATCCCGCTGCGACCCTATGACGTGCGTTGTGCGTGTGTGCACTGGGACATGCATGGTGTGCTCGTGTGTGTGCACACATGCCTGTTTAGTTTGTGAAACTGAACCCCTGATTTCAAGCCTTGTTTTATCATGAAATGGAACAGATTGCTGCCCAGAGAGAAACAGGTCCAGCCCGGATGTTTGATGGTTTTGTCTCTACCTACCCATCACCTCTGTTTCAAGGAAATCACGGAAAGTCAGCTCTTTCTTTTCTTTCTTTTTTTTTTTTTTAGGCGGAGTTTGGCTCTTGTCACCCAGGCTGGAGTGCAGTGGCGCGATCTCGGCTCACTGCAACCTCCGCCTCCTGGGTTCAGGCAATTCTCCTGCCTCAGCCTCCTGAGCAGCTGGGATTACAGGCACGCGCCACCATGCCCAGCTAATTTTTTGTATTTTTAGTAGAGACGGGGTTTCACCATGTTGACCAGGATGGTCTCGATCTCTTGACCTCGTGATCCACCCGCCTCCGCCTCCCAAAGTGCTGGGATTACAGGCTTGAACCACCAGGCCCGGCCAGCTCTTTGTTGACAGATCTTCTTTTGTTTCTTTATTGGTTTGTCTGTTTCCAGCCACCAGATTAGTTTACACTCTGGGAGATGACAGACACGTTTTGTTATCTGAAAAAGAGAGATAATGATCAGCTCGCAGTCCTGAAAATAGTCAGAAAATGACCATAACTGTACACAATTTATTTGAAATGCTAAGAACCATCAGGCTTTTTCAATGTGCAATTTTTTTGTTCTGAATACCTTCAATTGAATCATATTTTTCTTTTTAAGTGTGGATTTTCAAAGTGGAATTATGTGTGTCTCTGTTTTTCTTTAGGCAGTGGTGATAAATCTGTGCCTGGGAGCCTTTTATCTGAATAATTAAAATGATATAATAAAAATGACCTCTTAGCCCTGTAGACACAGTGAGCTTTGGGCTGATGATGGAATAATCAAAAAATCAGAGAACAGGCACATACATAGAGTCCTAAGCAAGCAAGACCCGGGCACACTGAAAGCTGACGTCAGAGACAATGGGAGACAGAGGCAGAGGGGATCACAGCCTCCAGCACCAAGTGCACGGTAGGACCAGAGATCATGTGTGTGACAAGGAGACACTTTGCATGGTGGGCGGGGTAGGCATGGGGAAGCGGATGAGGAGAAGGCCAGGTTTGGAGGAGCAGGTGTCTAATGGGAGAACCAATCAGGGGGCAGTTTCTTGGGGAGAAACCACTTCACACTGTTCCATTTATAGCATCTGAGGGCATGGAGTCATTTTTCAAGAGAAGGAACTGAGACAAGGATCTCTGACTTGCACTTTCTTTTTTTTCTTTTCTTTTCTTTTTTTTTTTTTTTTTTTGTTGTTGTTGTTGAGATGGAGTCCTGCTCTGTTGCCCAGGCTGGAGTACAATGGCATGATCTCGGCTCACTACAACCTCTGCCTCCCAGTTTCAAGCAATTCTCCTGCCTCAGCCTCCTGAGTAGCTGGTAAGGGAGACCTGTGGAAATTGCTCCCGTGTGAGGCCCCTAGGAAATGGGCCTCGCCATACGGTGAGCTTGAGCCCGGACACAGATCCCCCGTTGGGGGAGTCGAGCTGAGGGAAAGCAGGAACCGAGAGAGGGACTATGCTATTCAAAATAATTAACAGACATTACTTTATGGATATGAGGACTTGGGGAGGTATTGTGTCCACTTTCGGCTCCTTATGGTTTATTGCTTCATTGTGTTCATTTTGGAGCCTTGCTACATTCCTTGTAAAATATTAACTTCAGTATTTACAACTGTTAAGAACTTACTGGGCATAACTTACTTGCTGGTTGTAACTTACTTATCTTGTGTCTTAAGTATTTACAATTGTTAAGTACTTACTGGGTGTAACTTACTGGGCGTAACTTACTTACTGGGTTTAACTTACTTACTGGGCGTAATTTAGTGGGCTTAACTTGCTTACCTTGTGACTTAAGTATTTTGATCTGACGTAAACAACATTAAGCAGAAAAGTATATAATGGAACGCATTGCAAAAATAAAATTGCTGCATGGGCATAGCTCAGGTGGCCCTCCAGACCTCGCTCTTTTCTTTCTCCTTTTTTTCTGGTGCATGCTCTCTTCCAGGTTTGGGACCCTCTCGCTGGACGAGATTCCCAGGCTCGCGTTCAATTCACAACAAGCTGGGATTACAGGCACCTGTCACCACACCTGGCTAATTTTTGTATTTTTATTAGACATGGGTTTCACCATGATGGTCAGGCAAGTCTCGAACTCCTGATCTCATGATCCAAGCCTCAGCCTCCCAAAGTGCTGGGATTACAGGTGTGAGCCACAGCACCAGTCCCTGACTCGCACTGTCTTTGTACACCTGCACAAATTGTTCATGACCTTAGCTCTCCTTTTTATAATATGGGCCACTTCTTCAACAGGGCACAAGGGTACAAAGGGATGGGTCGCTGGGAAGCAGTCACTGTTGTCTGGATAGTTTGAGCCCCTTCAGGCACCAAAGGAACCTGGGCCAGGCTGGTTTCACTGCAGCCTCCTTGAGTTTTGGAGACAGCAGGCCCAGGAAGGAGAGGGAAACGGCACATTCAGTCCCCTCTTGGAAGGCGCAAGAACATCTGTGAAGAGGGTAGGGGACAGGCCCTCAAGCAAGGCCCCAACACAGTTCTGGCAATAACATGATTTCCAAGGTGGCAGATGACAGGTCACGAGCTCACGCCTGCTGCAGGCCCACGTGAACGGGACCAACGGGCAGAATGGAATAAACGCTGAACCCCCTAAAATAACAACCACCGCAGTCACACCAAACAGAACTGGGTTGTTCCGCAAATAACGTAAGCCCACGTCACCACCCTTCATTGTTTGTTAATGCTGCTGCAGAAAATACAATTATTTTGGTAGAGGGAAATACTGTGTGTCCCAGCTCCCAGGCACAGATGCAGTTTGGGTGATAAAGTAGAGTTGAGGTCACTAAAGGGGCCTCTGGTCTTCACGCCTTGTGTCCAGGGCTGGCCGTATGCCTGATGTTCTTAGAATGAATGCTATGTATGACCTTCTTCCTTTGATAAATGAAATTGCTTGGCTCACACACTTTTTAATGTGGTTTTTATAGAATCTTTCAGAGCAAGGGAGAAAGAGAAAGAGCGAGCGAGTCTGTGGCTGCCTTTCTTGAAAAATCACTGTGGGCCACAGCGGAACTCTGAAAGTAACAGTGTGAAGTCATTCTGGTGCTTGCCGTTTGGGATGGCAGATGGGAAGCAGGTGCGTTTCTGCAGGATGAGCTGAAGAAGAGGGGCTTAATTAAAGAACATGCTCACGGCATCCAAAAGATCTTGAATTGCCACCGTGTGGGCCTGCCTTTCCCCTTCCCCAGAATCTTTTTAACTCTTTTCATGGTGGGTCATTGTCCTCCCTGCAGCCCAAAGCAATGAGGCTGGGGCTATTATTTTCCTGGTGGACAAATGGCTCTGCGGAGCTGGCTGCCAGGCCAATGGACCCTTCTGTGGCCACTGCAATTGAACTGGCTCTCGGGGAAGGGGCCCCAGCTGCTGCCTGTCTCTAATTGTTGCTGGGACCCAGGCTTCTGGTCAGCTCTGGTCCTGCCTCTGCTGTCTACACTGCCTGTTTTTCCTCCCGGCTTCCAGAGATGAGGCTTGCTTTTGTTCCTCAGGGTATTGCATTTTCATGTCCCCTGCAAATGCGGAAGTTGGTCTTTTCGGTTGTGTGGAATCTCTGTGGGCCTCTGTGCCTTTGCTCATTTCTGTCCGACGGGGAGCTTCTTGTCACTCCTCTCCAGCCCTCCTAAGTGGGTGGCCTCATGAGCTCTGATTCAAAAGATGACAGGGTAGCACTGGAAGGACCCCCGGAGGCCCTGGGCCTGCCTCTGGGTGTCAGAACAGGAACATTGGGGTCAGGAGAGGAGAGACTTTGCAGGATGAATTTGCGGCAAATCCAGGCACATGCCAAAGAATGCTGATTCCCAGTGCCTGAAATGGGGGGATGTTCCCACCAGCTTCTAGGCCTGGTGGTGAGAAAGAGTGGTCCCTCCTCAATCCCGACTGGAAATCCAAGGGACTGGGAGCCACCCCAAGGGAGAAAGGCTGCATTCGGACCCTGCGCTAGAGCCTGGGTCAGGGCCACATTGCATCCAAGAACAGGACGACTCTGCCGGGCTGGCCTCTAGATCAAGTGAAGTAGAAATAGGAAAAGCACCCCTGCCTCCCATGAGCAGTGTTTCTGGAGGGCACTGGTGGGGAAGGAGGTGAAGGTGCCAACTCACACTTCCCTCCAGGACCTGAACGTCACAGAAGGCCCTAGCGATGTAGCTTCCATACTTCACTGCCTAATTTTGGATTTTTTATGACAGCAAAAAGAAAAAAAACATATATATATGTTTTTTTATATATAATGTTTTATATATATGTTTTTTTATATATTAAGCATATATATATATGCTTAATATATATATATATTAAGCAACTGTTTACGACTGAGACCCAGGGAAGTGACATAATCTGTCTAAGATTGCGTAACTAATTAGTGGCAGATCTAAGCCCCTGTTATATCATCTCCTTATTTTAAATCAATTGCAAAGCTTTGCAAACCTTTCAAATAAGCACATCTCTGGCATTTAATGACCTTTTTATGCTTAGTTCAAGACATTGTACTTGCTTTAAATAAATACTAAGGGCATGAAATACATTGATATGCGCACAAAAGGCTGTTTATAGCTCCTATGTATTAAGCTCCTATTGTGTGCTATGTATTTTTTTTTTCTGCATAAACAGCATTCTCTACTATAACACAGCAAGGCAGGCATTACTGCTCCTGTTCTGCAGCTGAAGAAGCTCTCACTAAGAAGGATAAAATAGCAGAGAAGCTGCGAAAAGATCATGCACAAAGCAAATAAGGAAATGAGAAGGAATGCCCAGATCTGCCTGGCTTCGAAGCCGGTGATAGCAATTTCCCTGGTGTAAAAGAGCTCATCCAGGGATGAGGTTATTTACGAACAAAAGAGAAACCCCACCGAATCATTCCTGTAGATTTTTCTTTTTTAGTCTAAGGAGCGATAGGAAAAACTGTAAAGAACGGGAAATGGACAAGCAGAGCTGGCAAGTGTTCTGGAGTGAAGACCCCTCATGACAAGGATTAAACCATTCTCAGCCCAAACGTGATTTCTGAAGCTGGGTCCCACTCAGCATGTTTTCCACAGAAACGCTGAGGAGGGAGGGGCTCTTCCTGGGGTGGTTATGCACAGCCGTGGTGGCCAGCACAATTCGACTTACACAGCATGTACACGCACACTCTCACACTGGTGATTCTCAGGCTGTTTGTTCGACCGTCCATTGAGTTTGACATCATAGATGGGGGTTGCAGGGTGCGCAAGGGAATAATCTGATTTGCAAAGAGGAAAAAGTGTTTGTTGTATATATCCTTCCTGTCTTTATTTTCATTATTCTTTTTCACTCAGCACTTCCAATTTCCACATATAAACAGAGTCAGTGGAGAGCGTTTATTGTCTAAAACTGTGCTATCTGAAATTCCCTCTACTATTCTATGGGGCCATGTTGATCAGGACCACTCCTGAATGTAAATGACACAGTCAGAGGCTTTGCAGTCCTGGGGCCCAGGGTGCATTTTACATGTGCACATAAACACACAGGACGTCCTGTCTACAAACCATGTTGTCCCCAGAACTAAATATTTACGTGTCCCCATGGTACTGATCAGAGATAAGACTTTCACATTGTTGTGATGGCAAAGGGAGTGTACATTTGCATCTGTTAATAACCCCCACTCTCTTAAACAGCAGTAACAACTTTGAGCTTTTCTTGCTTATTGATTTAACCTGTACCGAATGCCCATGTGTGCTTGTACTCACTAGGTTTTTTACATTTAATTCTACCCTTACACATACGTGTGATGTGTAATGTTCATTCTCCTTTGAGGATTTTTGTCACTAAAAGCTTTCCTCTATTGGGAAAAATGTGAAAATATTCCTCTCCATCCAGTCAACCCATTTGGAAATAGGAGCAAAGCTTCCACAGACTCCATTTTTTTCTTTCTATCAAGTATCCTTTGTGAGATAAAACTCTAAGGATGGAAATTAGCCGCTTCTGTCCTGAGAATCTTCCCAACCCTATTCTTTCAAAGGGATTGTCCAGAAGTCTCTGGGACCACCACAATGCAGACACGCACGGCTGGCTGACGGCCTCGCTTCAATAGAAAGCCTTTTAAAACATGCTCCCATGGTCCTGAAAAAGGCTCTCTTCTTGGGGGCTTAGGCCCGGGGAGAGGGAGCCTGGGCTCCGGAACTGCTCGGTGCAGCTCGGGAACTGTCCTCATGCAGATCTGAGAAGATTCCAAAGCACAGAAAATGAGGAGAATTTAAAAATCATGTTTGTTCAAGGGATGGGGGAAAGGAAGGGAACAGAAGAAGGAGGCAGGGGAAGAAATTTACAGCAGAAAGGTTACCTCGGCGATTTCTCCACTCTGGGGGTCATCCTAGAAACGTCCCTCCTCCAGGCTGGGGGTGGTGCCAGTTGCCAATAATCCTCTGTTCCCGGAAAATAAAAACCAAGCGGTTAGCAAATGTCAAGATTAAAAAAAGAAAACCAGCTGAACAAGGGAACAGCCAGGATGGGCTGCTCGATGGGCGCCTGCCTCGGGAGCCCCAGGGGCAATCAACAACCCTTTAAGACGGCTGGACGTCATTTCTCTGCTTTGAAAACCCAGCCATCTCTTGGAGAGCCAAATCGATTAGAGGCCACCTTTTGTGAAAGTGATGCTATCATTGTGGTTGTAATTTATGCAAAGACATTCTGTGGCACACGATGATTAAACTATAGTCTACGAGGCAGGATTTCTATAGCAGGTCCCCCCTCCGGATTTTGCACTTTTATCTACATTAGTATCAGGTCTGTGAAAAATTGGTGCACATGCTTTTCAGCCTGGATGACAGACCATTTCCACGTTTCTGTGTATTTTTTGGGGTGGAGAGAACAGTACCGCCACTGGGAGATGCAGCCGAGCCTACCAGGTAAAGGCGATGTGATTCTTTTACAGAAAGAAAGAAAAGCAGACAGAAAGGGTTATTTCCTAAGACAGGGGTGAAGCTGTGCAGGTAAAATTAAATAACAAAATACTAGAGAAAATGAATTTTAAAAATGAAAGCCTTGTGACCTAGCTCCCTGCACGTCAGAGACATCAGCGCACAGGGCTACGAGCGCAGAAGGGAGGCTCCAAGGGTAAGCTCCGCTTCTTACCTAGACTGCACTGAGCATTCTGCCTGTGGCCATAGCTAGAAAGGCTTGTCCCTGTCTCCTCGTCGGCCACCATTTTAGTGCGGCTCTGGATACGGTAAGATGGAGGCAGACGGAGAGCCTGAGGGGCTCCCCCTGCGCGCCCTGCCGAGTTCCGCAGCCCCGCGCCTCTCCCGGGTGATGCATTATTCACCATCCCCCTTCGGCTGAGTCAGGAGCAGCCAGACGGGACCGCGCGGCGGCGAGAACGCAGGCGCTGACAAAGCCTGCAAAGCCTGCTTTACCCAGCGACCGTCCCGGGACCTTGCGGGCAAAGGCGGCCCCCGCCAAGGCACGACAATGTGGGGTTTCAATGGGCTATTTGCGATCTAGAAATCTTTGCGATGTAGCCGCTCTCCGTGCGCTGTTGATTCATTCCTGGGCTAGATGCCTTTCCTCTCTCTCCAGATACGTGGCCCTCATGAAGAATCTGTCCGGGGAGCGCAGGATGCTGCCGGCAGCTGGGGTGGGGGTGGTTCCTGCAGGGGCTGAGGGAGCCTGTGTGGCAGGCGGCTCCTTCCTCCACCCGCTTCAGCACCGTCTGAGCCTGCCCTCTGGGTCCTTCACAAAGAAGAAACCTGCCTCCCTCAGCGCCTAACGTTGGGGGAGTGGAGGCTGAGCTGGGAAGGAATGGGGAGCAGGGTCCGGGCTGTTCCAGACCTTCCTGAGGGACCCCGGGAAAGAAGAGCCCCAGAGGGAATCCTGGACGCAGAGTGACCTGCGGGGCCTGGGCTGTGCCTGCTGTCCATCATGGCAGGAGGAGGAGGAGGGCGTGAGGCGCATGTCTGTGCGAGCGCGCGCGCTCGTGTGTGTGTGTGTGTGTGTGTGTGTGTGTGTGTGTGTGTGTGTCTGTGTGTTTAAAGAATGTCAATTCATACTGTGATCCCAGGGAATATCTTCCTAACTAGGACAGACTTGAGAATAAATAGCCCTTCTTCTCTCCCACTCACTAACACACACACGCACACACGCACCACACACGTGCACACACATTGCTAGTTACTAAAGCTAGCCTATAACGCAAGGAAAAGCTGACCTTGAGAAATGCAATTTCCAGTTCCAGCTGAAGCCCGCACGAGGACGCTGTGACCTGGGCTCCAGGCGGCCTGCACACTTTAGGTGGGCCACAGGCAGGAACATCCCACACGTGGACTTGGGTGAGGGGCCCTAATGTGGCAGCTGAGATGCAATTGAAGGGCCCAGGTGGAACCATGTCCACCGGCCTGGAATGTGCACTGCAAGTATCCAGCCTTGATGAAGATCATGGGCGTGTTGAAGTTTCCCGTCAAGCCGTGCCTCTGTCTACACACACAGCGCCTGGGAGCTGAGAAGTGTGTTTATTCTGCTCCTTTCCTCCCTCATAAATGACTGCTATCAACACTTGGAGGAAAAGCCCAAGCTGGGCCTGAGTGAATGGAAGCAGAGCGGGCAGGCAGGGCTCACTAGCAAAATCCAAGGGTGAGCACCTGTGTAAGTGATTTCCATGCTTTGGCTCCTTAACCCTTTTCGAAATGATCCTTCTCTTCCCAAATGCACTTAGGGAAGGCAGGTACAATAATCTGCTTTCCTGTCGCCTTCCTTGATCTGGCTCTATCAGAGAAAAAAGGAACTCTTAGGGTACAACCAAGAGAAAAGACAGTGATCAAATTATTTCAGTGAAAGAAATCCAGTTATAAGATATAAACATATGCATTCAAATCCTGTTATGAACATAAACCTGTCTGTGTGGGTGTCTGTAGGAAATACAAGATGGATACATATCAACAATGGAAGCAGCAATGCCTCTTGGTAGTATGAAAATTAATTAATATTTGATTTTTTATACTTTTTAGTTTTTTCCCAAGCAAGATACAGTGAGTCGTTATTGCTTCTACAATCAGAAAACAATTAGCTTAAAGAAACAGACTATCTGAACAATTACCATAAAAATCCACAATGACACTGTTTAAAGTTCTACTCAAGTACCTTGGTGTTCTCAGCAGGTTTCTATCTTCTCATTGTATTTATTCCAGTGTTTCTTTTAACTCAACCCAGTCTCTCTTCTGGGCTACAAAGATAGCTGTGATATAAACGGCTAGTGATTCTCAGTGTCTGCACTTCGCTTATGTCTTACTATATGGAAATATGATCCCAATATTTAGCTGGGCATGTGGCCATCGGGGAATGCAATGCTTTCCAGCACCTTTGCAGCTGGGTGTGGCTTAGTGACTAAGTCCCAGCCCATCAAATATGAGCAGAGGTGGTGTGTGCAACTTTACTATATGTGTTATCAGAAGAGGCAGGTCCCCCAGACCTTTCCCTCTTCTCTTCTTTATGTCTGAAATCCAACCAAAGCAGAAAGCCATTAATGACATCCCGACCACTGCAACTCGGTGGGTCCCAGCAGGCAGACTTGCTGGAGAGCTCTGCGTGAAGCTAGGTGGGGAGGGGCTGCCGTTCAGGACCATTCTTTCCCCAGGTTTGGCATCCAGGGGACCACAGAGGTCTCTGTGTCAACTACTTCTTGAGCCTTGGGGCCATATAGGCAAACCGACTCTCCTACAAACTCTACAGGGCTCCTCTCTGTAACACTTTTTGATTGAAATTGCCCAAGAATTCCCTAGCTATTAGATTACTCCTAAGGAATCTTCACTGTGTACCATAACACACCCAGTTCTCTTTCTCCGTTTTTATCCTCCCCAAAACCACCACTGCCAGCCCCTTATAAACTGTGGGAAGCAGGTGAATGTTCCACTTTCCAAAGCTCTTGGAGCCTGTCTCTGTAATGCTTCCCTACTCAGTGGTGGTATTATTTACCTCAGCCTGGAATTTCCTTCCCAAGTCACCTTCCTGGGTCTGCCCTGGGCCAACACATGATTCGGGTTCCAAGGTCTGCAACAAGCTTCTGGTAACAGCCACTGTTCCACAGTAACTGGCTCTAATGGACCTGTTAAAGGACGCTTGTTTCTCTAGAAGATTTCAGAGCTCTTCATACCATAGTGGGTCCCCACTGGCCAAGACTAGAAAAGCCAAGTGAAATCTCCCATCTGAATCTCTTGCTTTTGCTCTTGATGAAAAGCCTTTTCATCCTTTCCTCCTGCTCTCCCTTTCGTATCACCACTGGTTAGGAATATCTACAAGGAGTTTAAATACAGCTGTGCAAAACTTTGGGTTGAGGATGTCCCAGCTTTGCCTGGCCACGCCCAGGGTAGGGAGACCAAGCCATGCCTCCAGCTTCACATCTCCCTGTCCAGAGCCTCCACCGTTCCCCAGAGGGATTTAGGTAGGTGGCTTGCACCATCTGTGATCGTCAACTGATCCCAAACGTGTTGTAATTATTAAAAGTTTCTCTGAGTCATGGTCATCAAAGGTTCTTTTTGAGTTCACAAATGTCCTAAATGTGGGGCCCTGTGACACACCGTCATGTGACACTTTCCATGGCCTCAGACACTGACCATTGATGCAACTTCCCAGTAGGATGTCTCAGGTAAGGCTCAAATCTCTATCCTCAGCCCAGGCCTCTAGGTTGTGGAAAACGACTTGGGTTTGGGCAAACTAGTCATTTCCACAAAGGCAGAGGCTTCATTCCCGTGCCTACTATGAATCCTATGCTTCGGGTGACAAGTCCTCATTCCTTGTCCCCAGGCATTCCGGCAACATGGACCCTGGTGCCATTCATCTCCACTCCAGATGAAAGCTGTAGTTTCTTAGAAATTCACACATGGAAATGGGGCCTTAGCATCAGCTGCCACATCCTTTCTTCTTCAGGGAAATTCATCTTCTGGGCAAATTTCAAATAACTTCAGAGTCCACCAGAAGATCAATGCTGGGTTGTCATTCCTCCCAACTGAGTAAATCGGATCCTAATTTCTCTCCAACCACCTGGCTGCAAATTTATCTCAATCATGTCTTCAGCCATTGCTCCTGCACTTGAACACAATTCCCAGCGGTTCTGTAGAGTCCAAACACCAAAGGGAAAGTTCTCTGTTCCCAAGGAGTTATTCCCTGTCCGTTTTAGATAAGCTGACTGGGCTGAGTTTGGACACGGGGATGTGTTATTACTGTCCCCAAGGATGTGACACTCAGTGTCCAGGGTCCTCACATTTTTCATGACCTCTATGTACATGGGGCCATCTTGCCCCCAGGCCTTGGGGTACAAAATGGCAACACCATCGACAACAAGCACACCCCCTGCACGCCCACCGCCTGGCTGCTCTCCTTTCTCATCACGAAAACCTTCACAGTGGGACTCTTCCCTCCACTGGCAGTGTCCAGCCTGCTTTCTTTCAGAAAACCCTGCTTGCTTGCTTTCTTTCACAGATAATGGTTTGCCTGGTCTCCTGGTGGCCTGGACACTTCTGCTTTTGATCCTGTGCCCCAAAAACGTGAGCAACCCAAAGGCACGAGAGCACGCACACTTGGCCACAACAGAGGGAGAAAAAAATCACAGCATCTCAGGATCTTGTTTTACACGTGTTGGTATCAGCACTGCGTCTGTATTTAGTCAATGGGCTTTGGTGAAGGAGCCTATCTTTGCTCTCCTTCAACTCTGTTAACAGAAGTGCAAACATTGAAGAACGTGGCACCCATGAGTGCAGGGGGCCAGGGCGGGTGTGAGGCAGTTGGGACAGGGTTGGTTATCCCTTGCCTAGTTGTTCACTTGAGAGTAATTTACAGGATCTTGGTTTGTGTTTTGACTTCTTGGGAGCTCTCTTCTACCTGGAGTCTCATATTAGGTGAGATTGCTGCATAAAGGCACGCTTCTTTACAGAGCTTGCTGGCCACTGGTAAGCTAGACTACTTCTCTTCCTTTAGCTAGGATTGCATTTCTATTCTTTTCAGAAATTAACAAAGTTTAAGACAGTCAGATCTCAGCATATAATCTCAAATTTTGTCATCAAATTATCTTGCATCACTTATAAGAATCATCCCAGTATTATATCTGCATTTTCTCCTCTGACAGCACATGCCTTTTCTGTACAACAAAATATTGACCTAGGTCTTAACCTTGACAAAAGCTACCTCAAGTACTCTGAGGGCCTTAGGAGGTGCAGGAGGGACCGTAAAGCCTGCTGACGGGACTTTGGGTGGACCAGTAACAGGAGTGATGGTGGGGAAGGCCTAGAAATGATTCCCTTCTGAGACCAGGCAGCCTAAGGAGAAACCAGAGAAATGCATCACATACAAAGGAGGCAGCCGTGCTGTCTCCATAAATCGCAGCCTGTGGGCCTTTTAATGTGTCAGCGTAACCTGCCGTTAACCATATTTAATTGCTATCTACAGTAAGTTCCGTAGATCATTACCATAGCAGTCATTTTTCAAAGATCCTCGTTAGCACAGGACTAGATAACACAATAAAAGACGTGACAGGACATGGTAAGAGAAATGCTGTGGAGAGGGAGCTCGCACAAGCCAGCCAGCTCGCAGAGGAAACCCCCTCTATTTCTACTGACACCGTAATAGGAATCCACCATGCACGACGGGCTGTTTCCACTGCAGTTCATAAGCCAAGAGCAGTGGGTAACTAATGTACCCTGCTGGTTCCCTCTCCACCAGCGCACCTGGTTCCCTCACACCCTGAGGTGATGTCCACGGTGCCTGAGAGCGGAAAAGGGCTGACGACACCCAGGTCCAGATGTGAAGTGCCTGAAAATAGCACCTTCCTATGAACTCTTAGGCTGACAATCCATCCATCTGACAGGTACATGTGTACTGTGAGCCCCTCCAGAACCAGATGCTCTGCTAGGACACTGAGATTCAAGATCAAGGGAGGCAGGGTCCCCATGGACCTTGCAGCTAGGGACAGAGCAAATAGCAGGAGACAGTCCAGTCCAACTCACTTGCTTTCTTTCAGTGACTTTATTTTCCATTTTGTTGTTACTTTTTTTCCAAGTCTCACATTGAAATTTGGATTATGTTACTTTATTTTTTCCTGTAAGATGCTTTTTGGATAATCAAAGGCCCATTTTAATTCCTCCGTTACCTGCAGCTCCTTAGAGGTGAATTCTCCTTTTATGGAGTCAGCTCCCCCTTACCATGATGAGTCTCCACAGGAGCTGTTGGCTCACCTTCCTTAGGAATCATTCTCCCATGGAGCCTCAGAAATGCCTTGAGTTCTGCAGGCATCTTCAGTGGGGCAATGATTTTTGTGCTGGGCTCAAGGCCTTTGGCTTGCAGTCTGTTCCAGACCAGCTTTTACCTTAAATTCCTGCTCAGATTTCCCGAACAGCACAGGCAGTGTGAGTTGAGGCCCCTCACACCGGCCACATTTGGGGTCCTGACTCTACTGTGTGACTCCTGTTTCACCCCAGGCCCAGGCCCAGCATGAGCTTTTGAGATGCATTCCTTGCTAAGGCTAAGCACTGCTGGTTTCTATTCAGAGACACAGGGACTCCACCCTGGTTCCTGGCTTTAGAAAGCTGCTCATTCTAACGTTCATTCTACACAACATCTGCAGGCCCCAGACACCCCCAGGCAGACGTCAGGTTCTCAGCCCCGGAGATGCAGCTTTCATAGCAACAGTTCATAAGATTCTGTCCTCTGGCATGAGAAATTTTTTTTGTGTGCTTTTTAAGTATGCCTATGTGATCTTTTAAATGATCTTTTCTTGATGCTATGAGCATTCGGTTAATGGGTTCAAATGTAATGCATCTTTTAAAATGTGCCATACATGACCCAGTATTTCTCTGCGTTTGGAGTGTGGAGCTGCAGGTGAAAGGGTGTGTTCCACACTTGCCCCCCACCCCCATCCTCATCACACAAATTCACCCTCTACCTTAAAACAGAGAACCTGGACCTTCGACAGGAAACAAGCCGGACAGTCACGGGGCCAAACTCAAGTCAAATGTAAATATTTAACTTCCTACTGTTAAAAGCAGAGTGGGCCCCGCAGTCACTCCCAAAGGAAAAGGGACAATAGTGTGTCGGGAGCACCGGCCTTATGGCTTCTCGGACGTTGGCTAAGATCAAGTGAAGACCACTGGCTTTGGGCTCTGATACCCCAGAAGAGTCCTAGTTTCGGGCCCACTTGTTGTGTGACCCTTGACCCCTCATTCAGTTCTCACTCAGTCTCATAAGCCATGCGACAGGGACACAGGATATCTCCAGAGAGCAGAGCCGAAGTCTGGAATGTTTATGTAAAGCAGCTGCACTATATCTGACACTTAGAATGGACAAATAAAAGCGGTTTAGCTTCTCCTTATGGGAACAAAGACTAGAATGGTTTGTATCCTGGCTCTCCTGAAACTGCGCTGCTGAGCTGGGCCCAATCTCTAGTTCAGCTCACTTCAGAAAGCCAAAGGCAGAAACCTGCAGGACCAGAGAAGGAGCTTGGCCACACAGCCCCTTCCTCCTGATGCTGCATGGCTGGTGATCATGCTCACAGCCTGCCTGAGCCAGTGGAACAGAACTTTGTCAGACTTTTGAAGACAGCCTTACAGAAAGATCACCCGGTAAAGGGGCAAATGCGCGTGTTTTGTAATTAGATCAGTTGGGTTTCCTAATCAGGCAAGCCGTTTATCCTGTGGCCTTGGCAGCAGGCTGACCTTCCTTTTACAGAGGGGATGGTGATGCCTGGTCCCAGAGGAGCGCTGTGAGCACCCAGGCATGGATTACAGTGCTTAGCGCAAAGTACTAATAAATGGGAATCTCTCTTCTAAAACTATGTTTCAAAAAGCAGTAATTCATTCCAAGCAAGGCTCTCAGTTTAGGTGAATCAAGTAATCATAATTTCTCTAGAACATTTTTCCTACTGTGAAAGCTTTAATTTTTGTCTATTTTATTTTATTTTGAGACAGAGCCTAACTCTGTAACTCAGGCTAGAGTGCAGTGGCACTATCTTGGCTCACTGTAACCTCCGCCTCCTAGGTGCAAGTGATTCTCCTGCCTCAGCCTCCCAAGTAGCTGGGACTTCAGGTGCATGCCACCATGCCCGATTCATTTTTGTATTTTTAGAAGAGACAGGGTTTCCCCATATTGGTTAGGCCACTCTTGAACTCCTGACCTTGTGATTCACCCACCTCAGCCTCCCAAAGTGCTGGGGTGACAAGCGTGAGCCACCACACCTGGCTTGTCCTTGTTTTTTATTGATACATATTAGATGTGCATATTTTTGGGAGTATATATGATAATTCAGCACATTCACATAATCAGATCAGGGTAATTGGGATATCTGTCACCTTAAATATTGATCTTTTATTGATGCTAGGAGCATTAGGTCACTGGGTACAAATGTCCAGTTTGAGAAAAATAAGAAGACCTGGTCTTCAGTACATCACGGTGGTTACAGTTAACGTGAACCGGTTGTACATTTCAAAATTGCCACAAGAGAATACTTCCAACACCTTTTCTATTTGCTTACTTTGGTCTGAATTCAAATAAACTGATATATCAGCCCCTGCAGTAGCCAAAATAATGTCTTCCCCAAAACGCACTTTAGGAATGTGACCTCGATGGTTGTGATCTGCAGAACCTGCTCTTGGTGTTTGAAGAAGAAAAGGTGTTAGGCGCACTGCAATTCCTTCTCCTCACAGGTGAGTCAGTCCTAGAGGACAGAATAGCTTGGGAGCTCTAGTGAACTCCTTCCACGAGCTCAGCCTTGACTCAGAGTCCAGCTCACAGCTCACAAGCTCCACCGCCAAGACAAAACTCTTCAAATGCTCATTTTTATTTTTAAAGACAGAGTTTCGCTTCTATTGACTAGGCTGGCATGCAGTGGCACAATCTCAGCTCACTGCAACCTCTGCCTCCCGGGTTCAAGCAATTCTCCTGCATCAGCCTCCCTGGTAGCTGGGATTACAGGCATCAACCACCACACCTGGCTAACATTTTTGTATTTTTAGTAAAGACAGTATTTCACCATGGTGGCCAGGCTGGTCTTGAACATCTGACCTTGGGTGATCTGCCCATCTTGGCCTCCCAAAGTGCTGGGATTACAGGCGTGAGCCACCGCGTTCAGCCTAATGCTCAGGTATTTATGTCTTGTATATGTCAAGTAAGGACAATAAGAATTTCTTCAAAGTGTTGTTAGAAGCTCATGCATATAAAGCACTTATAAGAATTTTTGGCACCCAGCAGATGCTCAGAACTTTTAACTCATAATATTAGCATTGCTATTAAAATAACATTAATAAAAACCAAAAACATTAACATTGTGAGAAAGTCATAATAATATACATCAAAAAATACTAATAATATACAATGGCTTTTCCATATGCCATTTGTATGGCCAGAAAGCCAGACACAGCTCCTGGCCTCCTCCTGCTATTCAGACGACATCGCTTAGATGCAAACTTAACTGAAAGAACCACTTAATAGGTTTGTCACTCTAAGCAAATGCTAGTGTTCAAGAAATGTTTTCAGGTGATTTAAAACACAGTCCAGAATACCTGGTTATGGTTTTTCAAATGTTTGCAATACAAGGCCTGCCTCTGTGCTAAGCTCCCAGAGAGAACGTTTATAATAGACGCAGTTTTTCCTATTAGCAATGGAACATATGCATTTGCAGGCCGACTGGCAGGACCTATTATTAGAGGCGAAATCTCGTAAACAAAACGTAAATGGAAAGGAGTGTTTGTACTAGCTGCAAATGGGCTACTGGTTTGATGCCACAGGGTAAGTTGTCAGCAGGTGACGTCAGACTATGGATTAGTTAGGGTGACATTGTTAACTGAGAAACGGAAGATCTTGGCACTCGGTGAGGGCTAGACTCCTTCCTCTATAGAGTTGTTTTCTCCCCAAAATCTAAACCTTTCCCTGGACTGAGTCAGGATCTCTGAGGATAGGACCCAGCCATGTGTATTTTGCACAAAGAATTCAAATTTGGACTCCAGGACCCAATTTTGTACGTGGGAGTTAGGGTCAGAGAGATAAAGTAGCTTGCCAGCAGTCACCCATCTCATTAGTGTCACAGCAAGAGGTGGAACCTATGGGCTTTTGGCCCCTGGTCTGCAGCAGTTTCTGTAACACTAGTGCATATGAAACAACATGAACACAGGAAGTGGGTCCTTGGAGGTGTGCAGCCCAGCAAGACCGGGCCTTTGGGAGCGCGCGGAGGCCAGCCAGGAAGAAATGCCCGTGGTGGCCTCTGTGTCTCGGTTTTAGGAGGGGAACCCCACCGCCAGAAGGTTCAGGAGATGGTGGCTGCGTGGGAGTGTGATGGTGGCTGGGGAAGACAAAGGCAATCCCCTTATGAGACCTGCTAAGGAGAGCAGCTGACACAACCCTGCCACCGTTTTTGACCCTTTCTTGATGGATTGAGGATAAGGGGATGTAACTGCAGCCACCAGCGTGGAGATTCCCTGGATTCTTAAACTCACAGTTTATTAAGGACATAAAGGGGTCTTCATGTATTCTAATGCCCCAATTTCACAAGAGAAGAGACTGTCTCAGGGAAGGCAGGTGGCTTGTTCAATTTCAATCAGCCAGCGGCTGGCAGAATTGAAACCAGAACTCAAGTATTAGGACTGCAGTTCTGCCGCTCATCCATCCCACTGAATAATTATAATAGCATGTGCTCATGTGGCCGGCCATGCCCTGTAATCACTGCCGTAGATAGGGACGGATGATACCCACTGCCCCTAAAGTGTGCAGGCCTATTGTCTCCTTCCTGCCGTGGTCCCTGGGCCACCAGGGTCAGAACCACCTGGGTCTGTGCTCATATGCAGAGTACTGGGTCTACCCCAGAGGTACTGACTCAGAAACTGCAGCAAGTGATAGCTGGGTACTCCAATGTCTGAGAACCCCCACGATAAAGTTCTGGGATATTGTAGGACTCTGTTGAAGAATAGAAGATATACAAGAAAGACTGACCTAAATGTGGCATCAGTTATTTCACTGAAGAATCATCAGTTGAGTGCCTATTGGTTTATAGTGCCCACTGACCACTATGCTGGAAACAGAAGTCCACAAGCCAACCACATTCCAGCTGTGAAGAAATGCATCTGGACAGCCATGGAAGGCCCTGGCTGCCTGGTACCCGGGCCGGGGTGTGTGCCAGGGCAAGGAGGGAATAGATGTCAGAGAAGAACAACTCTTGATGGTACCCAGGAAGGACAGCTGCTCCTCAGAAGCAGTGCTCATGGAGCCACGTTGCCATGGATACAAACAGTGTCTGGTTACAACAGGAACACAATTGTTAGGATGGTTCTGAAACGTTTTTGTCCCGAAGGTGGAGACCTGACCAGACCAAGTGACTCTTGGCTGAGGTGGCTAACCTTCTACTCATACGGTGTCTTAGGGCAGCAGCACAACCTCAAAAGACATTAAATAAGACCAAACTATGGAGACAATAAAAAGATCAGGGGTTGTCAGGGGTTGAGGGGGCAGGGGGATGAGGGCATAAGTATCAGTGGAGCACACAGGACTTCAGGGTAGTGAAACTCGTCTGTGTGACACTACGGTGGAGGAGCCATGTCATTATACATTTGTCCAGATGCCTGGAATGTTCCACAGCAAGAGTGCACCCTGGTGTCAATGAGGAACTCGTTGTGATGGTGACGTGCCAGTGTAGGACATCACTTAGAAAAAGTGTACCGCTCTGGGAAGGAACGCTGGCAATGAAGGAGGCTGGGCATGTTTGTTGGAGGGGCAGGAAGAATATGGAAAATCTCTGTACCCTCTACTCAGTTTTGCTCTGAACCTAAAACTGCACTCAAAAGCTTCTTTTTTCTTCTTTTTTCTTTTTTTTTTTCCTGACCGCTCTGTCACCCAGGCTGGAGAGCAGTGGTGCAATCACAGCTTACTCAATCTCAGCCTCCTAGGCTCAATGGATCCTCCTACTTCAGCTTTCCAGGTAGCTGGGACTACAGGCATGCACCACCACACCTGGCTACTTTTTCAAATTTTTTAGAGACAGAGTTGTCTCTAAGCTGGTGTTGAAATCTTGGCCTCAACTGATCCTCCCACTTCGGTCCTCAAGTGTTGAGTTTATAGGCATGACCCATGGTGCCTGACCTTAAAAATTCTTTCAAAAAAATAAAGATTTCTGAACTGGTTTTTAAAATATGTTGTCTCACAGTGTATAAAAGTTACATTATCAAAGGTCAGCTTTTGATAAACGAAGGCTGCCGGATTGATTAGAAATTAGGAGAAGGGGTTTGGTCTTTGAGTTTGTCACTGCATCTGATGAACTCAGAGAAACTACCACCTCTCTCTAAGCCTCTAATCACCTGGATTAGGAAGGAGATACGTGGGCTGCTAAAATCCCTCTTCAAGCTCTGATGTTCCAGGACAAGCATAATTGCTGATTAGAAAACAACAACAAAAAAACCAAACAGAATCTCACAGACTGCAAAAGAAAACAGCACAGTTTCCAAGAAGCCATAAAAACGTACTTTTTGGAACATAACAGCCGAGCACATGCAACAGCTCAAGGTCCGTAACTCAGCATATGTAAAGTTCGTAAATTAATGTAATAGGAGGCAGGGTAACATCTGTTCTGTAGTACCCAGCATTGGGGATTTGGATATTTGAGAAGAGGCTCTGCACATACTAAAGTCAGCCTAGGAACATGTGAGCTGTATTTACAGTGAAAAGGTCTGCATCTCTAACTATACACATCTGCTCCCAGACAGCTGAGACGGGGGGCGCAGACTCCACCGAAGGGGAAAGCCCCTCCCGGAGAAGCGGCTTGCTAACACATCAGAATGGAGCCATCTGCCCTTCCCACTGTGTGCACTCCACCAGCCACTTATTCGTGCTTACCAGCCGGCAGCCTACACCGGCCCTGGCATGTGCCTGTCCCCAGTGGGCAAGGCCATGACAAAGCCACTGCTGGTCACCATTAGTGGTCAAGTCCCACGGTGGTTATTTGAAGAATGTTTGCTTAATTTTATATTGAAGTAGTACTTTCTTCTCCCTCTGGGAAAAAACAAACAGATAGTATCTTGGAGCAATGAAGAACATAATCAAGTTTATATATGGGCCACAAAGAAACTGAATAGTTACCTCCTACTAAAAGAGTATCCTGAGCCACTGTGAAGTGGTCCTTTGATCCTGTGGTCTGCAGTTGAAATGGCAGCATTACCAGAGAAGAGCTGTAAAAACATGCATGCTGAGTTGCTGCTGCATCCTGATTGCCCAAGAGAGGGAAGGAGGAGGAGATGAGAAGGGTTCAATCGGCTCTCTGACATGCCAAAGAGATGAAGGGGTCTCCCCCAAGGCTCTGAGGGCTTTTAAGAATTGGATGTCCGCTGGTATTTCAAAATAGTGCTGGGTATCCATAATTCCCAAGGCAATTCACAGGGGTCCAGAGTTGAAATCTCTGCTCTCAGATGTCACAGATGAGCCTTCTCAGCAGGCTTGACAAACACCTTCACAGCCTCAAAATGGAGCAGCCACCATGACAAGTGATAGGATTCATCAACCGCTAAAGGATAAAGCTAAGTTTTGAGGCTGAGGACCAAACTCCTTAAAAATATGGTCACTCTCAGAGTCAGTAAGAGAGAAATATGGAAAAAGAAAACTTAGAGTGCAAGTCAGTAGACATAACTTGGAAGAATGCAGGATGCCAGGTAATCCTAAGGTAGAGGTAGACTCATCAAGTGGCTTCGTCCAGCCTGACACCTGAAAAGTGTTACTTTCTCCCGTTTACTCTTTCTCCTGTTTATTGAAAGGGAAGAAAAGAAGAAAAACAAAATGTTAGTAGTTGACTATGTGTCAACACTATTTGGGACATTTCCCTAAATTATATAATTTAATATTCACAACTCTCTCAGATGAGTAGATATTAATATAATTATTTGCATTTTACCAATAAATGCTAGTAAAATGTAAATTATGAAATACCTCCAGAGATATTATGTGGCTTGCTCAAAGACAAAACAGCTAATAGACAGCAAACCCAAGCTTTAAGCAAGTTCTATCTGAAACCCTTTTCTCTCTTCCCCAAGGTACACTCAATTGATGTTTGAGCCTCCCATTTATGTTGCTTCATGAAAGAACGGTCTAAGTCCATGGCTTCTTCCCTACCCAAGAGGGAAATGAACAGTCGTGAGACCAACATCCCCTGGGTTGTTACATTCCAGAAGGTAAGCCAAAGCTCTGTCTCTTCCTAGCTCCATTGCTGCCAGATCCCAGAGATCGTGGGACGGGAGTTCTGTCTCTGAGCTCTACCCATTTAAATCTTACCAGATTTAAAGTTCTCACTCCAATAAACTCATCTCTATGACCTTTCCTTTTAAAAATTGGTTTTATTTTTTAAGAACAGTTTTATATTTTAAAAATATAGAGAAGGAGCTCCCCATTATGGAAAACTAGTAAGCAAGAGATCCCTAGTGGTTCACATTCCCACCAAGGACTCTTGCAATCCTAGCCACGGGTGAGCCCCTTGGCCCTTGTGGACCCTTACACTGGTATAGAGAGCTGCCTGCCGTCTTTGTGATGGCATTGTCTAAGGGAGAGAGTTTGCACTGGGTGCCAAACAGCCCAACGTCCAAGGGACTGCAACGTGATGCTATTCTGAGAAGCTCAGTCCATACAAGACTAAATCCCGCCCTGGGGACCAACAGCCCCTGACCTTTCACATACCTGGAGCCCCACTGACATTCCCCTGCATCCACCCACAGGGCTGCAGCATCGCAATGCTGGCTGGACAGAGTGGTGCGGCTGGGCCAATAGCACTCCAACCCACACAGCACCCTACTGTCTGGAAAATGGGCGGTGCAGCACAGCAGGAGGCTGCCTTAGAAACGAAGGAAGGGTGTAATCCCCAGAGTCTGAGAGCTGCCTGCCATAGACCACTGCCACTGTCAGCAGCCCAATCTCCTCCAATGGCAGGTGGTCATGTACCTGAATGCACCTTTAGGGAACTTGGATACCAGCCCAGCCACCAGCCATCTACCACAGGCATCTGTGCAAGCCACATGGGGGTTATGAGTTGGCGCTCCACCACCACTGCCACTACCAATGCCATGCACATCACACAGGGGCCCAAGGAATAGCACCCGCGATCCACTAGTGGTACCACTGGTGCCCAAGGACCAGCCTTCCTGGAGTTCCTGTCCCCAGGAAAGTCTTGGCACAGCCTCCAATGACAACTGCCACCTAAGCCACTGAGGAATTCACAGACACCACTGATGTTGATTACAGTTACAAAAATCATGCAGAGACTACACTTCTGCACCCACCCAGAGTAAAAGTGAAAGCACCCTGCCCAATGCACACTGTAGATATATCTTTATAAAAAGTATTTTCTTTTGAAAGATTCTCATCCAATCTGTAACATTGGACAAAATGGCTGGTATATCAGATGTGCAGATACCAACATAAAGACACAAAAAATGAAAAGCAGACTGGGTACAGTGGGATTACACACCTGTAATCCCAGCTACTTGGGAGGCTGAGGCAGGAGAATCATTTGAGCCTGGGAGGCAGAGGTTATAGTGAACCGAGATCACACCATTGCACTCCAACCTGGTCAACCCCATTTCAGAAAAAGAAAAGAAAAAAAAAGAAAGGCAAGAAAGCATGACATCTGCAAAGAAACACAACAGTCCCCCAGTAACAAATCCCAAAGAAAAGGAAGAAAAGGAAATTTATGGAATGCCTAAAAAAATCAAAATAATGATATCACAAAATCAGTAAAATAAAGAGAACATGGATAAAAACTACAAACAAATTGGAAAGAAAATTATAACTTGAATGAGAAGTTCAGCAGAGACAGAAATCATTTAAAAAACACATGCACAAATAAATCCTGGAAATGAAGAATTTAATAAATGAAAAATTTTAAAATACAGTCAAGAGCATCAAACACAATATACTGCATCAAGCAGAATAAATTTCTGAACTTGAAGACAGTCCTCTTGAAATAATTCCATCAGACAAAAATAAAAATAAAAAATAATAAAGAATGAAAAGAGCATACAAGATATATGAGGCACCACAAAGTGGTCAAATATTTAAATTTTAGGTGTTCCAGAATGATAAGAAATGGGTAAAGGCATAGAGAACTTATGCAAAAAAAAAAAAAGGTGAAGCTATATTTTAAAAGTGAAAGGGGGCCAGGCGTGATGGCTCACGCCTGTAAGTCCAGCACTCTTGGAAGCCTAGGCAGGTGGATCACAAGATCAGGAGTTCAAGACCAGCCTGGCCAAAATGGTGAAACCCTGTCTCTACTAAAAAATACAAAAAATTAGCCAGGCATGGTGGTGGGCACCTGTAATCCCAGTTACTCAGGAGGCTCAGGAAGGAGAATTGCTTGAACCCAGGAGATGGAGACTGCAGTGAGCTGACATGGTGCCAATGTACTCCAGTCTGAGTAACAGAGTGAGACTCCAACTCAAAAAAAAAAAAAATGAAAGGGAAATAAAGTTGTTTCTAAACAAGCAAAAAGAGATAATTTATCCCCACTAGACCAACCCTGCAAGAAATGCTTAGGGAGTTCTGTATCTGGAAGCAAAAACTCAATATCTGCTGTTATGGTTTGGCTGTGTCCTCCTCAATAATCCATCTCATCTTGAATTGTGGCTCCCATAATTCCCATGTGTTGAGGGAAGGACTCAGTGGGAGATAATTAAATCATGGGGACAGTTTCTCCCATTCTGTTCTTGTGTAGTGAGTAAGTCTCACCAGATATGATGATTTTTTTTTTGAAACAGAGTTTCGCTCTTGTTACCCAGGCTGGAGTGCAATGGTGCAATCTTGGCTCACTGCAACCTCCGCCTCCTGGGTTCAGGCAATTCTCCTGCCTCAGCCTCCCAAGTAGCTGGGATTACAGGCACGCACCACCATGCCCGGCTAATTTTTTGTATTTTTAGTAGAGACGGGGTTTCACCCTGTTGACCAGGATAATCTCGATCTCTTGACCTCGTGATCCACCCGCCTCAGCCTCCCAAAGTGCTGGGATTACAGGCTTGAGCCACCGTGCCCGGCCCAGATATGATGATTTTATAAGGGGTTTCTCCTTTCACTTAGCTCTCATTCTCTCTTGCCTGCTGCCATGTAATACATACCTCTTGTCTTCTGTCAGGATTGTGAGGCCTCCTCAACTATGTAGACCTGTGAGTCCATTAAACTTATTTTTCTTTATTAATTGCCCAATCTTGAGTATGTCTTTATCAGCAGTTTGAGAACAGACTAACACAATAATTTGATACTGGGAGTGGGGTGCTGCTGTAAAACCACCCAAACATGTGGGAGAGACTTTGGAACTGTGTAACAGTCAGAGGTTAGTACAGTTTGGAGGACTCAGAAGAAGACAGGGACATGTGAGAATGTTTGGAACTTCCTAGAGACTTATTGAACGGCTTTAACTAAAATGCTGATAGTGATATGGACAGTGAAATCCGGGCAGAGGTGGACTCACATGGAGATGAGGAACTTCTTGGGAACTGATGTAAAGGTGGCTCTTCTTATGTTTTAGCAAAGAGACTGGTTGCATTTTGCCTCTGCCCTAAGATTTGTGAAACTTTGATCTTGAGGGAGATGATTTAGGGTACCTGACAGAAGAAATTTCTAAGCAGCAAAGCATTCAAGAGGTGACTTGGGTGTTGTTAAAAGGATTCGATTTTAGAAAGAAAGCGGAGCATGGAAGTTTGGAATATTTGCAGCTTGATGATGCAATGGAAAAGAAAATCCAATTGTCTGAAAAGATATTCAAGCCTGGTACAGAAATTTGTACAAATAACGAGGAGCCAAAAGTTAATCCCCAATACAATTGGAAAAGTGGCTCCAAGGCATGTCAGAGACATCTGTGGCAGCCCCTCCCACCCAGGCCAAGGGGCCCATGCTCTGTGCAGTCTAGGGGCTTGATGCCCTGCATCCCAGCTGCTCCAGCCATGGCTAAAAGGTGCCAAGGTACAGCTTGGGCTGTGGTTCCAGAGGGTACAAGCCCCAAGCCTTGGCAACTTCCATATAGTGTTGAGCCTATGAGTGCACAGAAGTCAAGAGCCAAGGTTTGGAAACCTCCGCTAAGATTTCAGAGTATGTGTAGAAATGCCTAGATGCCCAGGAAGAAGTTTGCTGCAGGGGCGGGGCCCTTTTGGAGAACCTCTGCTAGGGCAGTACAGAAGGGAAACATGGGGTTGGAGCCCCCACAGAGTCCCAACTGGAACTATGCCTAGTGGAGCTGTGAGAAGAGGGCCACCATCTCCCAGACCCCAGAATGGTAGATCCACTGACAGCTTGCACCATGCACCTGGAAAAGTCACAGACACTCAATATCAGCCTGTGAAAGTAGCCAGGAGGGAGACTGTGCCCTGAAAAGCTACAGGGGCAGGGCTGCCCAAGACCATGGAAACCCACCTTTTGCATCAAAATGACCTGGATATGAGATACGGAGTCAAAGGAGATCATTCCGGAGCTTTAAAGATTTGACAGCTTTGCTGGATTTTGGACTTGCATGGGGCCTTTGCCTCCTTCGTTTGGCCAATTTCTCCCAATTAGAATGGGAGTAATTTTCCAATGAATGTCATTCCATTGTATCTAGGAAGTAACTAACTTACTTTTGATTTTACGGGCTCATAAGCAGAAGGGACTTGTTTTGTCTCAGATGAGACTTTGGACTATGGCCTTTTGAGTTGATGCTGAAATGAGTTCAGATTCTGGAAGACTGTTGGGAAAATATCATTGGTTTTGAAATGTGAGGACATGAAATTTGGGAGGGGCAAGGAGCAGAATGATATGGTGGCTTGGGTGTGTCCACATCCATATCTTATATTGAATTGCAGCTCCCATAGTCCCCACATGTTGTGGGAGGGATCCAGGGTGAGATAATTGAATCATAAGGGTAGATTTCCCGCTACTGTTCTCATGGTAGTGAATAAATCTCACAAGATCTGATAATTTTATAAGGTGTTTCTGCTTTTACTTGCCTCTCATTCTTTCTTGCCTTCCACAATGATTGTTAGGCCTCCCAGCCATGTGGAACTATGAGTCCATTAAACCTCTTTTTCTTTATTCTCTTTATAATTTATCCAGTTTCAGATATTTCTTTATTATCAGAGTCAGAACAAACTAACACATCTGCCATCATGAAAACATACAAAAATTTAAACTCACTGATAGAGCAGATACACAAATAAGAAAGTCAAACATTATCACTGCAAAAGAATACTACATTATAAAAGTAAACAGTGAAACTGGAAGAAAGAAGAAAGAGAATGCAACACAATGGGGAAAATTAACAAAATAACAGAAGCAAGGACTCACCAACTAATTAGCAATATTGAATGTAACAATTTAAATTCTAAAATTCTAATTTAACTGTTAATTTAACAGTTAAATTAAAAGAGTGGCTGGAGAGCATGATAAGAAAAGACCAGGCTGTAAGCTGCCTACAATAAACCCAACTGCATCTGAAGAGATGCACATAGATTAAAGGAGAGGGGACGGAAAAACTGTTCTACACAAACACAAACCAAAAGTGTGCAGAAGAAGCAATACTTACTTCAGACAAAATAGTCTCTAAGTCAAAAGCATAAAAAGAGACAAAGTAGGTCACAATGTAATGATAAATGCATCAATTTGGCAAGAGCATACAGCAATTACAAATGTGTATTTAAACATTTATAATGTATGCCCAACGCTGGAGTACCCAGACATATAAAGCACTTGTTATTATGATAGAGCTAAAAAGGGAGAGAGAGAGACCTTAAAACAATAATAAATAGGGATTTTCATACCCACTTTCAGCATTGGACAGATCCTTTAGACAGAAAATCAGCAAAGAAATATCAGACTTAATTTGCACTATAGACAAAATGAACCTAACAGCCATTTATAGAACACTTTATCCAACAATTGCAGAATATATATTATTCTCATTAGCACATGGAAAATTCTACAGGATAGATCACATAATAGGTAAAACAACAAATCTCAACAGATTTTTAGAGATCAAAGTCATATCAAGTATCTTCTCAGGGCTTTGCACAGTGGCTCCTGACTGCAATCCCAACATTTTAGAAGGCCTAGGGTGGCAGATGGCTTTGAGTTCAGGAGTTTGAGACCAACCTGGGCAACATAGTAAAATTTCATCTCTATGGAAATACAAAAATTAGCTGTACATGTTGGAACACACCTGCAATCCCAGATACTCACAGGGTGTCAGTGGGGAGGGCTGAGGCAGGAGAATCACTTGAACCTGGGAAGGCAGAGGTTGCAGTGAGCTGTGATCGCAACATTGCACTCTAGCCTGGGTGACAGAATGAGACCCTGTTTCAAAAAAGTATATTCTCAGACTACAATGGAATAAAACTAGAAATCAATAACAAGGGGATCTTGGAAAACTGAACAAATGTGTAGAAATTAAACAAGATTCTCTTGAGTGACCATTGACTCAGAAAAATTAACAAAACAGTAAAAATATTATACAAACAAATAAAAATTGAAACACGATTTACCAAAATCCATGGGATCCATGGGATATTTAAAAAAAAGTAGTGCTAAAAGGCAAGTTTATAGCAGTAAATGGCCACATCAAAATGGTGGAAAGACTTCATTACATCATAACCTAACCATGCACCTCAAGGAACTAAAAAAGCATGAACAAATCGAACTCAAAATTAGTAGAAGAAAAGAAATGATAAAAATCAGAGAATAATGAAATGAATAGAGACTTAAAAAGAAAACAAAAGCAAATCATTGATAAAATAAAGAGTTGGTTTTTTGAAAGTTAAGTAAAACCAGAAACTGCAAGCTAATTGAACCAAGGAATAAAGAGAGAAAGTCAAATAAATAAAATAGGAAACAAAAAAGACACATTTACACTGATTCTACAGAAATACAAAGAATCATTAGAAACTATCATGAACAAGCACATGCTAAAAATTCAGAAAACTTAGGGAAAATGAATAAATGCATACATATAACCTGTCAAAACTGAACCAAAAAGAAATTGAGAGCTTGAATCAGTATATTTATTTGTTTTCATACTGCTGATAAAGACATTCCCAAGACTGGGCAAATTTACAAAGGAAAGAGGCTTAATGGAAAACTCACAGATCCACATGGCTTGGGAAGCCTCACAATCATGGTGGAAGGCAAGGAGGAGCAAGTCACATCTTACGTGGATGGTGGCAGGCAGAGAGAGAGTTTGTGCAGGGAAACTCCACCCAAAAACCCATCAGATCTCCTGAGACTTATTCACTATCATAAGAACAGCATGGGAAAGACCTGCCCCCATGATTCAATTATCAACCATTGGGTGCCCCCCTACAACACATGGGAATTAGGGGAGCTACAGATGAGATTTGGATGAGGACATAGAGCCAAACCATATCAACTAGTAATGAAAAGTCCCCAACAAAGAAAGGTAGAGGACCACACAGATTTTCGGCTGAATTCTACAAAACTTATAAAGAAGAACTAAAACCGGTTCTTCTCACACTATTTCAAAAAATTAAGAATAAGGGAATTCTTCGTCACTCATTCTATGAGGCCAGTATTACTGTGATACCAAAACCAGACAGGGGCATAACCTAAAAAGAAAGCTGTAAGCCAATATCCTTCAGTACAGATACAACAAAATACTAGCAAACTAAATCCGACGACATATCAAAAAGAAAACACACCATGATGAATAGGGTTATGCCAGGACTACAAAGGTAGTCAACGCGCACAAATCAATAGATGTGATGCAGCACATCAACAGAAAAAAGGACCAAAAAATGATGATCTTAATAGATGCAGCAAAAGCCTTTGATAAAATGTTACATCTCCCTTGATAAAAACTCTCAACAAATTGGTCATAAAAGGAACAGAACATACTATAGGTCATATATGACAAACCCACAGCTGACATTATACTGAAGAAAGAAAAGTTGAGCCTTTCCACTAAGAACTGGAACAAGACAGTGATGCCCACTCTCACCCCTCCTATTCAATGCAGTGATTGAAGTCTTAAGCGAAGAAATCAGGCAAGAGAAAGAAGTAAAAGGCATCTAAATTTGAAAAGTGGAAGTCAAATTTCCTTCTTTGAGGATGAGAGAAACTCCCAACTGAGATCCGTTAAATGATATCAAGTGGGAAGAACCCCCTTTTCCAGAACCAAGGGACAAGTGGGAAGTGTGCTGCAGCCACAAATACAGGAGCTGGGCACCCCAGCTCTGCAAGCAGACCGGAAGTGGCATGGTCTGAAAGTCATCGTTTCTGTCTTGGCAGAGAAGCCTTATGGTCTAGGGCAGTTTTGAGTTCGGAGCATAGACTGCCTGGAGTCTAGCTAGCTGCTGCTATTGGAACACCATGAATGTAAGACCTCTTTGCTAGGTGCGTGGGAGCTAGGTAGGGCTTACTGCCACCTACTTCTCCCCGTTTCCTGTGTGGACTCTCCAGAGACAATGCTCTCCTACCTGGAGCATTACCCAGTGGCCAAAAAATTGCCGTCTGATTCCCACTGGGGCTGCTGCTTGTACCTTCATGTAGAGAGCCAGAATGCAGAAATGCCTGACCCACCCCCCGACCTGGTTTTACTTTTCCGTCCACACTGGTAGTGTAACACAAAGCACAGAAACTTTGGGGAGCTCTATGGCCCCACTCATCTCCTGAAACATCAGAGTACCTCCCCTGGGCAACATAATAAGGCAAGCACAAACCCCACCACTATCACTGCAGCTGGTGCCCTTTTGTAAGCCCCACCTCCTGGCTGGAGGCCAACTGACACAGTCCATTATAGCATCTGCAGGCAAAATGACGCAGCATCCTGGAAGAAAAAATCTGGTGTGTACCCTCAGCTATCACCTTTGCCTGAACCACTCTGGCTAATAAGGAGGTCTTGAGTCTGTCCATGTACCCAGTTCCTTACTCCTACAACCGGCATTTGAGAGAGCCAACACACTAAGACTATTTATAACCAAGGAATCTCTCAGAGTTTATGTCACTTCCCTGCCACCCTTCCCAGAGCTGGGGCTTGCACCTGCTGCCAGGAGACTTGAGGACAGGTCACATCACTGGATCCCTTACTGACATACCCCAGCACCAGCCTGGAATGCAACAAACCCTCTATGGGAATAGACCCAGAGAAGCAGCAGGGTTCACAGTAGCCTGGCCCTCAGGGATTCCTCCTCCTATGGGAAAGGGGAGTGCACCACATCAAGGGAGAACCCTGTGGGACAAAAAAGATCAGACAGCAGGGCTTGAGTTCTAGAACTTTCCATTTGTGGGAAGTTTCTTTTAGCAAAGTCAAAGGGGTGGTGCAGGGCTCAGAGAGGAAAGTCTGAAGCACTATCCCACCAGTCAGGCAGCACTGATGCTCATGAAGGATATTGGAGAAGGGGACTTTTTCTCCCCTCATGTATCACTTCAGTCATTGCTGGGGCTTCTCCCCTGAGAGCTCAGTGTGGGTATACCTGTAATCAGCCTTTCTGGAACACTGCAGGGTGACTGCTTCTCCACAAGAAAAGTGCTCTCCAGGTTCAGGCTTGCACAACGGTTAGAGTCACAATCCTTTTCTAAATAAAAAATCAGCATTCCTGCAGATGAAAGGAGATGAATATCTGATCTGAATTGCTGGAACACTGGGTTAGGAGTGTAACTGGGAGGTGGACTGCTTTCCTGCTGGCCTGGCAGAGGAGCTGAGGTGGTTCCCTCCCACCCCCCGAAAAGACCTCAGTGCATTTCATTGAGATCTCCCTCAGCTGCTTCTGTCAGGATTGGGACCTCTGCCCATCACTGCGTATTGCATTTACCCACCTGTTTTAGTCACAGCTGGTGTTTACTCTTGGACAGCTCTCCTACTGGTCTGAAGCCTAAATTGTTCAACCTGATAAATAAACTACTAGGGAAAAAATAAATAAAAAGTATACCACTGGGGAACAAGATAATCTTCAAGAGACCTCTGTCATTCAAACCCCACAGGAGACAGTGAACCTGTTCATTCACTGAGCACGTTGTTACCATAACCAGCAACTGAGAAAGCCATTATACAAAGACCCTTTATGACCAAAAAACTCATACAGAAACTTTACCACTGGAAGCACCAACAGCCAAATTAGGCTATGGTAAACTAAAAGCACTAAAGTCACACTCTCAAGGGAAGCAAGAAAATTTAAAAACTATACTGTTGAATAAAGAACAAATTTTTAAATAATTAGAAAAAACAGCTTACCCAAATCAGAAGGAGTCAGAAAATAATTTTGTCAATATGACAAAGCCAGGTACTATAATACCTCCAAAAGATCACACCAGGTCTCCAGCAATTGATCCAAACCAAGATTAAATACCAGATAGAGAATTCAAAAGATTTATTATTAAGCTACTCAAGGAGATACAAGAGAAAGATGAAAAGTGACACACAGAAAAATAAAAAACCAATTCAGGACATGAATGAAATATTTTCTAAAGAGATAGATATTTTAAAGAAAAACCAATCAGATCTCCAGGAAATGAAAGACACATTTAGGGAATTACAAAATGCAATAGAAAGTTTAAACAATAAACTAGACCAAGTAGAAGAGAGAATTTCAGAGCTCAAAGTCAAAACTTTCAAATTAGCCCAATCAAATAAAAATAAACAAACAACAATTAAAAGAATTGAACAATGGCTCTAAGAAACACAGATTTATGTAAAACAGCCAAATCTAGGAATCATTAGTGCTCCTGAGTGAGAAGGGAAAGCAAACATTTGGAAAAACATGTAGGAGTAGCTATTTTCATAAAACAGCCTCTAAAGCAACAGTAGTAAAAAAAAATAAACCATGATACAGTTTGGCTCTGTATCCCCATACAAATTTTATGTCTAATTGTAATCCACAATGTTGGAGGAGGGTCCTGGTTGGAGGTGATTGAATCACGTGGGTGAGGTTCTTCTTGCTGTTCTCATGATAGTGAGTGAATTCTCACTACATCTGGCTATTTAAAAGTGTAGCACTACCCACTTCTGCCTCTCTGTCCTGCTCCACTATGTGAAAGATGTGCCTGTTTCTCCTTTGCCTTCCGCCATGATTGTAAGTTGTCTAAGGTCTCCCAGCCACGCTTTCTGTACAGTCTGTGGAACTGTGAGTTAATTAAACATCTTTCATTCATAAATTACTCAGTTTCAGGTAATTCTTTATAGCAATGTGAGAATTAACTAATACAAAAGACAAAGCCTTTGTAATAATAAAGGCTTAATAGAACAAGAAAATATTATAATCCTAAATATATGTGCACCTAACCCTGATGTTTCCAGATCTATTTAACAATTTTTATTAGACCCAAGAAAAAAGAAAAACAGCAACACAGTAATAGTGGGGAACTTCAACACTTCACTAATAGCAGTAGGCAGGTCATCAAGACAGAAAGTCTAAAAAAGAAATGTGGGACTTAAACCTCAATCTAGACCAAAATAACCTAATAGATATTTGCAGACGATTCTACCCTAGAATTGCAGAATATATATTCTTCCCATGAGCATATGGAACATTCTCCAAGACCATATGATAGGCCACAGAAGTATTTATAAATTTTTAAATATCAAAATTATTTTAAAAGGGAGTGCACCAGAACAAGGGAGAATCCTGTGATACAGGGTTCCCCTGGAACACTCTCTAAGACAGATCATATAATAGGCCACAGAATTATTCATAAATTTTTAAATATCAAAATTATGTTAGGTATCTTCTTAGCACACAGTGGAATAAAGATAGAAATCAACTCCAAAAGTAACTCCTAAAAGCAAATACATGGAAAACAATCTGCTCCTGAATGATTTTTGGGCTAATAATGAAATCAAGATGAAAATTTAAAACTTCTTCAAAACAAATGATGTGTCGTAAATCATCAATCTCTTTGGCATACAGCAAAAGCAGTGCTAAAAGGAAAGTTTTAGTGCTGAATGCCTACATCAGAATGTCTGAAAAATCCAAAGTTGACAACTTAATGTCAACCTCAAGGAACCAGAGAAACATGAACAAACAAAACCCAAAGCTAGCAGAAGAAAATACCTAACAATGTCAGAGAACAACTAAATAAAGTTGAAACAAAAAATGTATATATGAAGCATAAATGAAACAAAAAGTTGGTTTTTTGAAATGATAAACCAATCAATGCACCACTGGCTACATTAACCATGAAGAGGGAAGATTCAAATAAGCTCAGTTAGAAGTGAAAATGAAGACATTGCAACTGATAGCACAGAAATACAAAACATCATTCGAGACTGCTATGAAGACCTCTATGCACATAAACTAGACAATCTAAGGAAAATAGATACATTCTTGGAAAGACACAACACTCCTAGCTTCAATCAGGAAGAAGCAAAAATCCTGAACAGCTAGTAACATGTAGTGAGGTTAAATCAGTCATAAAAAATGCCAGCAATAAAGACCAGGGCCAGATGAATTCCAGCCAAATTCTACCAGACACTCAAATAAGAATTGGTACCAATCCTAATGCAACTATTCCAAAATACTGACAAAACGGGAACCTATTCTAACTCCTTCTGTGAAGCCAGTATCACCCTAATACCAAAACCAGGAAAATGCATAATAAAAAAGAAAACTACAGGCCAATATCTGTGATGAACATAGATGCAAAAATCTTCAGCAAACAGAAAACATGTAACACTATTATCAAGTAAGTTTTATCCCAGGGATGCAAGGGTGGTTTACCATATGCAAATCAGTAAATTTAATTCACTACAAAAGCAAAATTAAAAACAAAAAACATGATCATCTCAATCAACACAGAAAAAGCATTCACTAAAATCCATTGTATCATTGTGATAAAAATGCTTAATAGACTAGGCAGGCATAGAAGGAACATATGTCAAAACAATAAAAGCTGTATATGACAAACCCACAACCAACGTCATGCTGAATAGAAAAAAGGTAAAGCATTCCCCTAAGAACTAGAACAAAACAAGAATGCCCACTTTCACCGCTTCTATTTAACATAGTCCTGGAAGTCTTAGAGCAATCAAGCAAGAGAAAGAAAGAAAGGGAATCCAAATTAGAAGAGAGAAAATGAAACAGTCAATGTTTGCCAATTCTGATTGTATATCTAGAAAACATTAAAGACTCTCCAAAAAGACTCCTAGACTTGATAAACAAATTCAATAAATTCACAGGTTACAATATCAATAACACTGCTATAAATCAACAATGAACAAGCAGAGGATCAAATAAATAACTCAATTATTTTTATAATAGCTGAAATAAAATAAAATACCTAGGAATATACTTAACCAAGGAGGTGAAAGGTCTCTACAAGAAGAACTATGAACACTACTAAAGGAAGTAATAGATGGCACAAACAAATGTAAATGCTCGTGAATTAAAATAATCAGTGTCATGGAAATGGCTATTCTGATACGGTTTGGCTGTGTATCCACCCAAAATCTCATTTTTAATTGTGACCCTCATAATCCCCATGTGTCAAGCGCTAGGCCATGGGAGTGGTTTCCCCCATGCTATTCTGGCGAGAGGGAGTGCGTCTCATGAGATCTAATGGTTTTATAAGTGTGTGGCATTTCCCCTGCTTGTATTCACTGCCCCTCCTACCACTTTGTGAACAAGGTGCCTGCTTCTTGTCTGGCTTGTGCCGTGATTGAAAGTCTCCTGAGGCCTCTCCAGCCAAGAGGAACTGTGACACAATTATATATTTTTCCTTTTAAAATTACCCAGTCTCAGATATTTCTGAGAACAGACATACAGTAAATTGGTACCGAGTGAGGCGTTGCTATAAGATACCTGAGTATGTGGAAGTGACTTTGCAACTGAATAATGGGTCAAAGGTTGGAACAATTCAGAGGGCTTAGAAGAAGATAGAAAACCGTGGGAAAATTTGAACTTCCTAGAGACTTGTTGAATGGCTTTGACCAAAATGTTGATAGTGATATGGGTAGTGAAGTCCCAGCTGAGTAGTCTCAGTGGAGATGAGGAACTTGTTGAAAACTGAAGTAAAAGTCAACTCTGCTATGGTTAGCAAAGAGACTGGAGGCATTTGCCCTATCCTAGAGATCTGTGAAATGTTGAACTTGAGAGAGATAATTTAGGGTATCTGGCTGAAGAAATTTCTCAGTGGCAAGGCACCCAAAAGGAAGCAGAGCATAAAAGTTTGGAAAAATTTCAGCTTGACAATGCAATAGAAAAGAAAATTCTATTTTCTGTGGAGAAATTCACACTGGCTACAGAAATTTTCATAAGTGATGCCAAGACAATGGGGAAAATATCTCCAGGGCATGACGGAGACCTTCACGGTAGCCACTCTCATTATAGGCCCAGAGGCCTAGAAAGGAAACATAGTTTCATGGGCTGGGTCCAGGGTCCCCCTGCTCAGTGCATCCTCAGGATATAGTGCCCTGCATCCTAGCCATGGCTAAAAGGGGCTAATGTACGAATCAGGCTGTTGCTTCAGAGGGTTCAAGCTCCAAGCTTCAGCAGTTTACATGTGGTGTTGAGCCTGCTGGGGCACAGAAGTCAAGAATTACAGTTCAGAACCTCTGCTTAGGTTTCAAAGGATGTGTGGAAATGCCTGGATGTCCATGAAGAAGTTTGCTGCAGGAGATGGAGCCCTCATGGAGAAACTCTGCTTGGGTAATGCAGAAGGGAAATGTGGGGTCAGAGCCCCCATACTGAGCCTCCACTGGGGCACTGCCTAGTGGAGCTGTGAGAAGAGGGCCACCATTCGCCAGACCCCACAATGGTATTGCCACCAACAGCTTGCATCATGCAGCTAGAAAAGCCATAGACAGTCATTGTCAGCCCGTGAAAGCAGCCAGAAGTGGTGCTGCACCCTGGAAAGCCATAGGGATACAGCGGCTCAGGGCTATGGGAGCCCACCTCTTGCAGCAGTGTAACCTGGATGTGACACATAGAGTCAAAGGAGATCATTTTGGAGCTTAAAGGTTTAGTGACACCCCTACTGGATTTTGGACTTTCAAGGGGCCAGTAACTCCTTTGTTTTGGCAATTTTTTTTCCATTTGGAACAATTGTATTTACCCAATGCCTGTATCCCTATTGTATACAGGAAGTAACTAACTTGCTTTCAATTTTACAGGCTCATAGGCAAAAGGGACTTCCTTTGTCTCAGATGAGACTTTGGACTTGGACTTTTGGATTAATGCTGGAATGAGCTAAGACTTAGGGGGACTGTTGGAAAGGCATGATTGTTTTTTGAAACATGAGGACCTAATTCCAAGTTTCCTGAGGCCCCTCCAGTCATGTGTAACTGTGAGTCAATTAAACCTCTTTTCTTTATAAATTTCCCAGTCGGAGGTATTTGTTCATAGCAGTGTGAGAATGAACTAATACCCATACTGTCTAAAGTAATATACAAATTCAAATCAGGGATGAAAAGCCAGGTTGATCTCACCTGGAATTTGTCCATAAGAGTTGGCCTCTGCCTGGGATTCACAAGACAAAGTCAAACTTTTGATTGAGAATGTGATTCCTATTAACATGCATCATCATTTTTAACAGAATTAGAAAAAAAAAGTTAAATTCACATGGAACCAAACAAAGAGCCTGAATAGACAAAGCAATCCTAAGCAAAAAGAAAAAATCCGGAGACTTCACATTACCTGACTTCAAATTATATTACAAGGCTATAGTAATGAAAGTAGCATGGTACTGGTATAAAAGTAGATACATAGGCTACTGGAACAGATTAGAGAATCCAAAAATAAAGCCAAATACTCTGAAACAACTTATATTCAACAAAGCATACAAAAACATAAATTAGAGAAAGAACACCCTATTCAATAAATGGTGCTAAGAAAACTAATCACATGTAGAAAATGAAACTGGCTCCTTTCCCTCACTATACCTGGCTTTCAGGGTCTTAATCATAAATTCTTTACTTTGGACAATGTCCAAAAGAGTTTTTTCTAGATTTTCTTCTATAATTTCTATGGTTTCAGGTCTTAGATTTAAGTCTTTGATCCATCTTGAGAGGAGACTCAGAAGCGGGAGTGTGAGTAATAAAAATACCACATATTGAGTACAATGTACACTACTTGGGTAATGGGTACACTAAAATTTCAGACTTCACAACAATATAATTCACCCATGAAGCCAAAAACCACTTGTACCCCCAAAACTATTGAAATGTGTGTGTGTGTGTGTGCGCGCGCGCGCATTTTAAAGAGAAAATCCGAAAGACTATCAAAAACTCTTAGAACTACTAAACCCCAAATTCAGTAGAGTTGCTAAAAAATCAACATGAAAAACCCAGTAGTAATATTTCTACATATGAATAATGAACTAGCTAAAAAGCAATTCTATCTACAACAGTTACCAAAAAAATTAATTAAATACATAGGAATAAATTTAATTAAAAATGTAAAATATCTCTACAACAAACACCACAAAAAAGTGATGAAAAAAATGATGATGCAAACAAACAGCAAGCCATCACATGCTCATGGATCAGAAGAATTTTCATTTTTGAAATAATCAAAGCAATCTAAAGATTTAACTGCAATCCCTATCAAAGTAAAGACTTTCATTACACAATAAAAAATATGGAACAATCCTAAAATTTATATGGAAAGACCCCAAGTAGCCAAAGCAATTTGGAGCAAAAATGACAAAGCTGGAGGCATCACACTATCAGACTTTAAAATATACTACAAAACTATATCAAGAAAAACAGCATGGTGTTGGTATAAAAAAAAGACACATAGACCCTAATGGTAAAGAATAGAGTACACAGAAATAAATCCATGTATTTACAGACAATTGATTTTTAACGAAGGCACCAAGAACATACATTAGAGAAAGGACACTCTCTTCAATAAATGATGCTGGGAAAACTGAATATACATATGCAGAATTAGCAAATTAAATCCTTGTATTTTACCATATATGAAAATAAATTTGACATGAATAAAAAACTTAAGCTTACTATCTGAAACTATAAAGGTACTAGAAGAAAAATAATAAAAATGCTTTGGTACATGGGTATAGAGCAAATATTTCATGCCTATGACTTCAAAAGCACAAACAAACAAACAAAACAGACATATGTGAATATACAAAAGTAAAAAGCTTTTGCACACCAAGGGAAACAATCAACAGAATGTAGAGACTACCTGCAAATGGGAGGAAATATTCACAGACTATTCATCTGACAAGGCACCAATATCCAAAATGTACAAGGAACTCAAACAACTCACATCAAAAAACAAGCAATCCCATTCAAAAATGGGCAAAGGATCTGTACAGACATTCCTCAAAAGAAAACAGACAAATGGCCAACAGGTATAACTTTTAAATATTCAACATCACTAATTATCATGGAAATGCACATTAAAACCACAGGCAAATATAATCGCAACCCATATAGCATTGTTGTTATTAAAAAGACAAAAAATAACAAATGCTGGCAAAGGTGTGGAGAAAAGGAAACTCTTATAAATGAGTGATGTGCATGTAAATTAGTACAGCCATTAAAAAATAGTATTGGAGATTCTAAAAAAGAAAACAAAATGGAGCTATCAGACAGTTCAGCAATCCCACTACTGAGTACTTATCCAAAGGCAAGAAAATAAGTATCAAGGAATACTGCACCCCATGTTCATTTCAGCACTATTCACAATAGTCAAGATATGGAATCACTCTAAGTGTCCATCAATATATGAATGGATAAAGAAAATGTGGTGTATACATACACAATGGAATTCTATTCAGCCATACAGAATAATGAAGTCCTGTCATTCACAACAACATGGATGAACTAGAGGTCATTATTTTAAGTGGAATAAGCCAGGCATAGAAAGACAAATATCATGTGCTGTTATTTATATGTAGAAACCAAAAAAAGTGGAACTCATAAAGATAGAGGGCAGAATGATTCTTATCATAGAGAGGGGATGAAGAGAGGTAGCTCGATGAATGCAAACATACAGTTAGACAGAAAGAGTAAGTTCTGTAGCACAGAGAGTGACTACAGTTAACAATAACTTACTGTATATCTTAAAAGAGCTAGAAGATTAGATTTAAATGTTTTCCACACAAATAAGTATTAGAGTTGATAAGTAGTCTAAACGTGGCAAATTGATCATCACTGTGGTGTGCATGTAACAAAATGTCACATGTGCTTCATAAATATGTATAATGGTTCTATGTTAATAAAATAATAGATTCGACAGTACAGAATTCAGTGTTACTCTTTCTCCCCTCAGCACTGTTTCCCCTACTCACATATTACTTCAGCTTGTTTTATTTGTTACACTTGGTAGACCAATGCTGACACATTATCTTGAATTAAAGTCCACAGTTTATAAGAGGGTTCACTGCTTGTGTTTTACAGTATTATGGGTTTCGACAGATGTATGATGACATGTATCCACCATTATAGTGTCATACAGAGTAGTTCACTGCCGTAAAAACCCTCTGTGTTCCACCTATTCATTCTTCCCTCCCCCAGCACCTGGCGACCACTCATCTTTTTACCGTCTCCATAGTTTTGCCTTTTCCAGAATGTCACATAGTCGGAACCATACTGTAGCCTTTTAGGTTGGCTTCTTTCACTTACTAATTTACATTTAGAATTTCTCTGTGTATTTTTGTGCCTCATGAGCTCATTTCCTTTTAAGCTTCCCTTTTTCTACATAGGAAGAACTGGCTCTCCTCTCCCTAGCCCTTTAGTACTGAGGAGAGGAGCCTGATCTGGTAACTATTTGAATAAATGTGCCTTTCTAAATATTAAAATACTCGTGCCCACTGTCTTCTTCATAAAGCCTAGTACGCTGCAATAGTAAGTGATTCACAGACACACAAAAAAGATTTTTGAAAATCTAAGTAATAAGAATGCATGGGTAGAGACTTTGGAGGCACTGAGATGAGTGAGAAGATAAGAAAGGAAGATGGAATGTTTGCTGTGGACCCCAGAATGCAGACATGCTGTGCCTGGGTTTCCAACTGATCATCGAAACACCTCCTGACCAAGGTGATGGTCATTGTCTCCTGCTTCGTGATGAGGCTCAGAGTTCAGATCATGAGGAGGGTAGGGCATGGCTTGCACATGGTGGAATTGGCTTGTCCACTGAACACTGCCTTCCTTCCAGTGAACATTGAACACTGCCTTCCTTCCCACGTTGGTGGTCACCCCTGGGGCACTTCTTGAGATTGTAACTATGGGGGAGTGAGAACACTGCCCCCATTTACATCATAGCACCTGCCATTTCTATGTGACTCCCATATGCCAGGAGGTGTACAAATATTTCTGATTTCTTACAAGCCATTCCACAACCATTTATTGAGCATCTACAGAAACCCATCAAACTAGGAATTGGTATCTTTATTTTAATTATTTAGATGGAAAAATCAAAACTTCAAAAAGTTAAAAGACTGGCCAGATAAAACATATCCAGATGTAAAAGAAGGGGACAGAGGTCATATCCATCAGACCTTAAAACACACACCCTCCTCTGGTATCACATGCTCCCCGGCAGGGCTGGCCCAAAGCACCACTCTTTGTTTCTGGGTTGAGGCTGCCTCACAATTCCCAATTCAGTCCTATAGGAAGACAGTCAGTCTCCAGGAAGCCAGTTTATCTCAGTCACTGGGGCTGCTTCCAGGTGAGATGTAGTACCTGCCCCACCTGCTAAGAGCCCTATGACCCCAGACACATCATCTGTTGGCAATGGTCAACAGATAAACTCCCTACCTGAGCTTTCAATTCATGGTTTACTCACTTATTCATTCAACAGGTATCTACTTTCTGTGTATGGTGTGTCACATATTGTTCTAGGCACTGGAGATTTCGCAGTGCACGAAACAGACACACAGGCCTGTGCTCAGGAGCTTACAGTCTAAAAAAGGGAAACAGGCTGTAAATAAATAAAGAGCAAAGCATACTGCAAGTTAGGGGATAATAAGGGCTATAGATGCAAATTAAAAGGAAGATGGTACGGAGGATGCATGGAGAAACTCAGAAGGATGGATGGAGAAACCCAGGAGTTATGGTTTTCAACAAGGTAGTCAGGAGGGCTTAATGATACAGTGACACTGAGTCCCAGAGGACCTGGGAGAGGGGCAGTGCAGGTATCTATGGGAACAGCATTTCTTGTGGAAGAAATAGCAAGTGCAAAGGTCCTGTGGCAGGGGAGTGCTGGGTGTGCAGGGAAAATGAAACGTTAGCAAGAAACCACAGGTTCTGGCAGAGCAAAGGCAAGGGTCTCAAATGAACTGCAACTAAAAAAGAAGTGTTCAATGTTAGAGGGCTTTTGGTGGTGGTGTTTTTCATCACAGAGGTCTGGTGAGAAGAGGTTCCCTAGTGCCAGATGTGGTAAAGAGTAAAAGAGGGGAATTGCTACACAGGTATGCTTCTTTATCGGGAAGTATCTGTGATTTCTGTGCTCATACGTGGAGCACACAGATGAATAAAGCACAGTCCCTCCCCAAAAAATCTCATTGCTTAATGGAGAAGGGTCCAGTGAGATCACCATCACAGCCTGAAATCACCAGTACTAGAACATCAGCCTGGAAACAGGTAGTGGAGGAGCCTGTGGAGGATGCGGTCAGGCTGGGCTTGCGCTGCTCTCTGGAGTTCAGGCCTGAGGCGTGAGTAGAGTCTCCTACGCACCCAGCTGGAGAAAAGTAGTTTTGCCTTCTTCTTTTTTTTTCTTTTTTTTTTAATTTGTATTGCATTTTAGGTTTTGGGGTGCATGTGCAGAACATGCAAGATAGTTGCATAGGTACACACGTGGCAGTGTGTTTTGCTGCCTTCTGCCCCTTCACCCATATTTGGCAATTCTCCCCATGCCATCCCTCCCCCGAGTGAATCGGCAACCAACAGAATGGGAAAAAATTTTTGCAGTTTACCCATCTGACAAAGGGCTGATATCCAGAATTTACAAAGAACTCAAACAGATTTCTTCTCTGTTTTCTAAAGGCTTGCTGGTGGTTCTACTGGCTCTGGCTGGAAAATTGCAGGCTAGGCAAACTGCCCATTAAGCTGGAGCCCAGGGCCTCCTGTGTGTGCAGCTCCCCAAAAGGCCCCCCTCAGATTATGTTCCTCCTCTCCCTATGTGTCTGAGAATGACATACACCTGCTAGCCTGAGCCAGGTACAGCTCTTCAGCTAGGACTACCTAACCCTCCTGTCACTGCTCATTCCTTCTTCTCAGCTCCATCCCTGGAAAGCAGGATTTTCTTGTAGACTGAAGGAAAAAATTCCATGATCATCAGAGTGGTCTGGGCTCTTAGAGGCTGCACCAGGGAGATCTCTCGGCAATCCCGGGCCTGGTGGACAGAATGAGACAATGCTTGTCCATGGAATGGGGATATGTTTGCATCCTGGGATTGCAAGTGTGGCTTACCAATGGAGGGCTCTTAAGAAGAACTGGACCCATTCAAGGGTAAAGTCATCAGCACCCAATACTCCATGATAGCCAAGTTCCCAAACCAGTAGAAAAATTGGATCTGGAATTGTTACTGGACCTCCTTGTTATGAAAACGCTGTTACTAAATCTCTACTCCATCAGCTGGAGAGAGAGAAGAAGGAAGGAGACTTGATACTTAGGGAGAACCTGCTAGATACCACCCCACGTGGATTAGACATTACAGATACTATCTCATGAAACTTCACCACAACCTTCTGAGCTAAGTTTCCTTGAAAGGAAAACCCGAATCTGGGGATGATCAGGACCTTTCAAGGCTCCGATCCACCTGAGCCTCTGACCCCTGTTTGATGGTAGCTCCCAGGACACAAGTGAGACTCTGTGATGACTTCCAGTGCCCACCCTGCAGTTCTATGCGGGGGGCTACAGAAAGTTCTTCCAGAAGCCAGGCCACACCCAAACAGGGGCACACAGGCACAGCGAATGCATAAGGAGTTTCCAGATTTCCTGAGCAGCGTCCACAGCTCTTTTGTTCTGTGCCATACACTCAGTGCCTGTCACAGATCGTGGTGATCCAGAACACCAATCTGTATTAGAGTCTACGTACAATAATTCGAATAATGAAGGCACACCGAATGGATACTAAGTAATGTCCACATGGAACTTAACTGATCAACGCAGTCAATGCCCTATGTCTGTGTTGGCCTTTAATTTCTTATCTTATATCCCATGTATTTAACTATCGGGCACTGTCTTAATTAGGGATTATTAGTGTAATGCCAAGTTAAAATATTTGGAATGATAAATGCTCATGTGTGTCTTAGGTGGATCTTACTCCTGTTTAATGTGTGTGTGTGTGTGTGTGTGTGTGTGTGTGTGTGACATTTTAAAATCCTTGGGTCCGTTCAAAACTCAGTCATTGCTTAGGATCTTAGGCTATTTGAAAAACATGGATTCGAAAGAGTAATGAGCTGACATAAAATCTCCCTCTCCTTTCACCCTGCTCAACTGCTACCCATGATCAAACTCCATCCCTCTTACCTGGCTTCTCTAGCTCCAGATGACTTCCTCATCACCCCACCTTACCCCAAAACCTGCCTATTAAAACGTATTCATTCCTTAGGTCAAGACTAAATCCTGTTCCTTCTTAGCATCTTCCCTGATCTTCCTGCAGAAGGTGTACTTTTCTCTAAGCTCCCCTAATAGTTTTCAAATGACTGTGTTTTAGTCAATGGTGCATGTCTATTATACCCCCTTGATGATAAACACTTGAAAGGGAGGATCTGTGCCTTGGTCCATGCCGTAATCCTACAAACTCTAGCAGAAGCCTTTGCATAGTAAAACTGATGGACAGGTCTTGCCTTCAAGAAGCTGTTCATCTGTTGCAAAGCCAAGTGAAGATGTGTGCAATTGAGAAAGGGTGTTGAAGTGGGTTCCTGGGGTTGCCACCAGAGGGAACGCCATTAGTGCTCATTTTAAATAGAACTGGGACACTCTAGGTGGAATGGCATTTGAGTTGAGAGGTAATAAGGACAGAGGACATGTACACAAAATGAGGAATGAAAGTTTCTTCTAGAAGATCCTGGAGAACGACGCAAGGGGCTCACTAGAATCCACAGGACTCCCCATGAAAGCACCCACTTGGCTTCCTTCCCATTACTTCTGCTTCTGAGAAAATGAGCCCCAAGGAGAGTAAATACTCTGCTAACCCTACCTGGGGGAAGATAAGACAGAAAAAGCTCCAGAGAAGAAGAGAAAACTTGGAGTTGAGCCTTGGCGAGCCACCGTGAATCCTCTGAGCTGAAGTGTATGATGAGAGATGATTAAAGGTGGGGCCGCGGGGAGGCTGTGGGCTGTGCGGTTTGGCTACTGTTACTTTATGCATTGATTCAGCAGATAGACCTTGAGTCACCTTAAGTGTCCACTACAGATATGCAAACCGTATCTGTGAGGCTGAAACTGGAGAGGTGGGGTCACGTTGACACGTGGGGTGGTGCAGGGAGAGCAGGGAGGTGGAGAACAAGGGTTGGTCAGGCAGGTGAGGAGCCAATGTGAAGGGCTGCTCATGACTAAGCAACTTTGATGTTGCCCTACAAGTAGGTCATGGGCAGCTGATACTGACCTGCAATTAGAGGTTGACGTAATCCACAAGATGCTTAGAAAAAGTCTCTCCGATGGCAGTGCAGAACGAAGAAGAGTCAGAGAGAATCTGAGTTGTTCTTACCATAGGATTGGCTCCAACTGGTGGACCCGGAGCAAACAGGAGCAGACTGCAGGGGACACAATTCAGAATGCACGTTCATCCGTCCCGCTCCCTCTACACACAAATGTTACAGCACGACTGTAGAAAACTTTTCAATGAATATCAAGTAGCAGCCAATATTTTTCTGCTACTTTCTCTGCTACTGTGTATGAGGGGAGAAGAGTGGAGAGAATTAAGATAGAAATAGGGAGACAAGCAAAACAACAGCATTTGTCCCAGTCTACAGCGAGTCCACCGTCGTGGGAGATGGAAGAAATGGGGCGATTTTCCAGAGCTGCTCTGTCTACTGGCTGGGGCTGGGCACTGGGTCCCAGAAGCAAAGGAGGCTTGGGCTTTGCTGGGAAAGAGCTCTCTACCCACTACAGGCAGAACTGGGCTCACATCAGTCTAGGCTAAAACAAGCAGCTCCCATTTGTGGCCCTGAATCTTGCATAAGTTACTTCCCCAGGTGCCAGGTCCCTCATCTGTTAATAGAAAAAATAAATCACCTACCTTATAAGATTTGTGAGAATTAGAAAATTCTCGTAAAGCAAAGGATATCTGGGAATTATAATAAGTATTACTGCTATCATCACTATAACCACCCCCACCATTACTAATACTACCGGCCGTCTCGGCCAAGAACCCTACCAAGAACCTGGCATCTGAACCTCCCTCCACCCCAGTAAAGCATCTCTCTTTTTAAATGGCTCCCTTCATGCCTACTTTGAAAGCATCTTCAGAATGTGCCTTGAGCAGGAAGGAAAAGAAAAATCAAGTCTCTCCACATCTCCTAAATCACCAATGTCCTGTGTCATACCAGGATTTTTTCCTGTTTACCTGCCTTTCTGTCTTCTACCTCACAGTCAGAGAGATGAGCATAGGAGGAGGATAGGTACAGTGGCCACGTCACTGGGAAATGGCAAGGCCAGGATGGGAACCCAGGTCTCCTGCCTTTTGATAGTCCACACCTGAAGGTGATGCTCACCGTGCCAGGAAGAAAGATGGAGACCCAGGTGTCTGAACGGTGGTTAGAAAAGGCTGCCTGTGATTCTCAATCCTCTGTGACCTTGGTGTGCCTTGGTGACTGGAACTCCATGGCACAGAGATTTCAGGTCTAGGGTCCACACATCCACCTACAGAAAACACCAGACTAAGCCATACTACTTTAAAGACCCAGAGAGAGTCCCTGGATACAAGGGACCTCTCCCAAGACCAGCCTGTGGGGCCATCCTGGGTGCGTGTCTGAGACACTTTTGCAACATGCTTGGCCTTCCCTTCTTTCCCAGGTGGACAGCAACTGGGCAGGATTACTTCAGAAATAAAGAACCTGTGTGTTAACCGACTGTCCATCCAGAACCTCCATGAGGTTATAATATTCACAGGTAGATCGCCACCTAAACACTGAGCCAGAAGAAATGAGAAAAGGACCCTCAAATGGAGCGACCATGTGAATTTCCTCTGCATGAAATATTGTGCACCGACTGAGGATGGACGGGGTTCTGCTCAGCGCATACGCGTGGGAGTTAGCAGACCTCACTTTGAGTCTGGGCTCTGTCTCTTACTAACTCTGTGGCCTTGGGCCTGCTGCTTAGTCTCACTTGCCCAGAGTGTCACTGTGCATTGAGAATAATAAAAGTGTCTGAGTGCAAAACCACTCTGAGAATTAAAAGGATGGCATGTGCAGATGAATTAGGGCAGTGCTTTGCACATCTACATGTTCGAAAGGGGCCTGTTAGTATTATTTCATCCATTAAAGAATCAAATCCATGAATTAGAGCGATTGAATTTAATCTGAATTTTGGACTGAGTATTTAGAAAAATTAAATCAGAAAAAAGTTCAGATTTAATCTCCAGATTATATTCTCAGATAGGCTAAATCATACACATTTTACAGGAAGGAAGCTGAGGCCCAAAGAAATTAAACACTTTGGCTAAGAACACATAATATCCTTACAGCACAGCTGTTAGGTAACAAGAGCCCTCATCTTTCACTATGCCGGTTTGTCTGTTATAGAAAAGAAACACCTTTAGTGGCCAAGAAAATATTTTATTTAAGAAAGATATTCTGTGAAGGACTGGCGAAAGCTAGGTGAGCTCTCCATTTTTAGCTACAATTTTACGTTTTTCAATGTTATAACTGTATGCTTGTCTAATTAAACAAACTGGTTCCTGACAAGCGAGTGTAAGGTGCTCATTCAGTTTCCGCCTGGAACCATTTCCAAGCGTGTTCACCTGGGAAGCCATGTGTGACTAAAGAACTCTCCAGCTGCAAGGGTGCAGGGTCCGGGGCGAGTGTTCAGTGCCGCCTTCCTCCACTGGAATCCCAAATCTCCGGGTCCCCCAGGCTTAATTACAGCGTGCAGACTACTATTTCGGGGTGAGGATGGGGGTGGGCGGGGAGACTGGGGCACCGAGGGGCAGGGGGTGGGGGGCTGGGGTTTCAGTTGCACAGATTCCCATCCCCCACCCGCGCGGCTGCAGGAGCCAGCGATGCACCCTCGGCACGGAAGACAAAGGCAGCAAAGCTTCCACCGAGAGTCCGCATTCCATCAGGAATTTGCGATGGAACTTTCACCTTCTTCAGCAAACTCTGTGTATTCGAAAGATTTAATTTTGTCCTCACCTCCTCCTGGCGAAACAGGAGGAAGAATTGGAAGGCTTATTTCAGCACAGAGCGAAAGCTGGAAAGCCCTTTCTGAACCCAGCAATTGGTTTTTGTTTTGTGACCGGTGACTGCTACAAAAGGGGGACCCGCCCCCGACCCAAGCGTTCAATTAACCCTGTGTGTGACAGGCCAGGACGGAGGCCGGCTCAGGCCCCATTCAGAGGATTCCGAGGGGGGCTTTTCTGAAGGATTCTTCTTAACAAAGGTTGCCAAACTAAGTAGCTTTTCTGTTGTTGCTTGGTTCTGGCCTATTGTTACCTCTCAAGCGACCTTTTCCACTTAATTGGGGCTTTAGAATTCCACGTCTATTGTATGTGGATATAAGAAACGCCCTGCTTAGGAGCTGGGAACTTTATGAATATAAGCATTTCTGCATTGGGTGATTCCAGCGCTGTTCAGCTATCACTCCTTTCCTTGACATAAGTTACACTGATAAAAATATTCGTCATAAAATAACCACCACGGTGATAACGGCTTTTCACATGTTGAGTTCCTGTGAGGTGTCGGGCACTGTCATCTGTGCTTTGTGTGTCTTGTTTCTAATGTCACAATGAACTCTGCGTGTCACAGACCAGGACTCTACAGTTCGAGAAGAAAGAAGCCACAGTACATATACCCCAGTCGAGGCCGAGGGCAAATGCTGGACCCCTGTCACGGCCAGGCCAGGATGCTATGGGCTCTGCCTAGCCATCAGTTCTGCTGTTTTAGCTCCCTGATCAGATTGGAAACCACAGCTGTGAACAGGAAAAAGAGGAAAATACATTTTGCATATACAGTTAAAAATGCAAATACTTAGAAGGAACAGGTAGAAAATACAAGTGTGTGAACTAGGCCTAGTGTCAGACAACAGAGAGCAGTGAGGCCTGAGGAAAACGGGGAGGCACGCCTTCCAAAGAGATGGACATTCACATTCATTATATTTGTGTATATATATGTATTGTTTTTTCTTTTCCATCACTAAGCCAACCTAGGAAAAAAGTTCTGTGTTTGGATTAGCAACTCGGTCTCCCAATGGAGGACATATGTCCTCTGTCAGTGATACCAGGCAGAAGTCACAAACTTGTAGCCTTTAAGCCACATTCCTTCCACAGACACAGTTCTTTGCTCTGCACAGCGTTTTAAACGTCCTTGTCTGAGATCCCTAGCTTTCTCTCCAGGCCTGTGTGTGTCCCCTGGTAATGACCCACTGTCCAAGTCAGTTGGGGTGCGTCTCCCTGCTGCCCTGGCCTGAGTCTCAGCTCCTTGAGTCAGCTGCCTGCGTGGCTCCTTGGGTTTGCCATATCTGTGTAAAAGGGACTGAGTTTCCAAGGATCACTTTTCTTTGCTCAGGTCTTGGGTGACAGGAGCCCTCACTTAGTCCATTACACAAATAGATACAGGCATGGAATTCACAAACTGAGGGTGTCACACAGCCATTCATCTGGCAAAAATGGACCTGTGACCCAAGGTCATCAAAGCATCCGTTTGACAAATTTTATGTGTGTGCACGCACACACACACATACATACATACACACACACAACACACACACACACACAGAGGCACCAGCTATAGGGAGCAGAAGATGTTACTTATGACATCCTGTTTGCACTCATGGCCAAGAACATGCAGATTTTGTATTTAAAACGTAATATGAATATGTGAGTGACCAAAATTGAGATGGTGAATGCCTGCAGTCATCTGTTTAATGAAATGAAAAAAAATAGAAAGTTGTCTTTTCTTAGAGAGCTTGTTCAGCTATCCAGAAAATTTCTTCAAGAAAGCTTAGAGAGTCCATATGTCATGGCACTCAAGCTCTTGTCTAGGATATGGGATATGAACTCCCTTACCCTTCCTGAGTCGCCTTCAGAGAACAAAATCATGTCTTAGACTTGGAGGGGTTTCATATATGTTAGCCACTTAATCAGGTTTGAACAACTTAACTGAATCTGAACATTTGATATCATTATATAAAGTGAAATATTCATGTTGCAGTCAAAATACTTCAAATAGTTCTAACCTAGCCTTTTAGCAACCTCACTAATTAGTAAACTGGCCAAAAGCTACAAAATAAGAAACTAAATAACAAGAAGATACAAAATAAGAACATATATAAATAAAATATCTTTGTATCAGTTGAAGTGAAATCTACAAAATCGTTGTTATAAATGCCATGTCCTTGGCTTTCTTTAGAACTCTAAATCTTCACTCAAATTCAGGTTGCTCTTAATTTATATATGTATATTTAACTAGCTTCCTCATTCATATTTCTAGTTCTCTCTTAAATTAGAAAAAAAATATTCCCAGAGAAACATTGCTATTATAGGAAAATACACCAATAGCAGAAGAAATAAGAGCTGACAACTGACAGAAAAATAAATAAACAAATAAAGCTTTGAAAACCACCAAAACTACATAGAAACTCTAAAGATACAGTAAGTAACCTGGGGCTATTTAAAAGAGCAGAAAACTTTACTGTGGAATTCCGAAAATATCACTGTAGTACATCACAATATATGTTGTTTGCTATTCTTAAGGAGAAAGGAAATTGTGTCATAAATTTAAAGGGTTTATATGCAAAATGACCAAAGTATGAAAAAGTCAAGCTAGAAAGGTGAATGCTCAGCCTTCTGGGAAGCTCACATTCCCACACTGATTTATTGTTTCCTGATGGCCTCAAATGACTGACTCTGTTTAATTTTAGTCATTAAATCACTTTCGTCAATAAAACCATGAAGAGCGTGAGACCTGGCATGGCATGGAAGCCAACATTCAGCTCCTCGCAGCCCTGGACCAGGATGTAGAGATACAGGCTCTGTGGCCACTCTGCCTGCACCCCCATCATCTCAACAGGGAGCATGGACTTAGGTTTGCAAGCTGAGTCTGTGTTAGTCTCTTCCCCGCTTGCTCCCAGCCATTATTTCTAATCAGTTCTACCCTGCCATCCAAGGGCAAAACGTGAGTACATAATGAACCGGAAGATAGTGGTTATCTCTTCACAAATCACAGGGAAGTGCACAAACACACTTCTGTGTATACAATCCACAAGCAACAGACGACAAACTCCTCTCTTTCTACCACCTTCCAGGTAGTTGTATAGATGTTAAGTCCTGGTAGATAGAGAACGTTTTATTCAAAATCGGAGCTTGCAGGTGCAACACTGGGCTAGTTCATGTCTTCTTATCTATTCTCTGGTCCTGTGCTGCCTGCTTCATCTCTTTCTGCTGTGGAGTAACTGTCAGCTACCGGTAACAAGTGGGAACTGGAGAAGGAGAGAAACAGAATAGGGAATGGGTGAAGTCCATCCAGCAAATATGTGCTGAGCCTCTGTGCTCACTGCTGGGGAGTACCAGTTATCACCAGGCAAGGCTCAGCTTGGCCAGTACCCAGGATGGAGAGGTAGGCCCTGTGTGTGCCTACCTGGCATGGGATGTGTGCCCCTGGCGTGGGATGCTTAGCAAAGGCTGGGATGAGGCTGGACTGAGATAAAAGGTGCCTGAGGTACGTGCCTCTGTGCAGCATCTTCCGGGCCTGGCCTGAAGGAGAGATGGGAGGTTGGGGTCATTCCTGGTGGAAGACACCAGAGGCAAAAGCAGGAAAGTAAGAAGGGGACAGGGTAGAATTTGGCAGCAGAAGTAATTGCACTTTAGGGCAAATTTGGACAGAGATCTAACATCACTCACAAACAGACCCCTCCCAACAGGATGAATTTGCATGACGCCATCTCCTCTGGAGGGCTGCTTGGGCAGCGTTCTCAAGCCTTTCCCTTACTCACCAAGTCTTTAGGTCCATTTGGAGGCTGGAGCTCGATCTCTGGAGAGATAAGGAGACCAAGAACTGGAGGCACTTTCTTACTTTCTCAAGACCCCAGACCTTGTGGATTGCAGAACTGGAAGTTAACACCAGGTCATCTGACCCCAAGTCCTCTTCAGGGACCCTAAAGCCCCATCACATTAGACATAGCTTGTTATCTGTGTTCAAGTGCAATAAGAAAATAAGACTACGCTTCAGGCAAGGAGCAGTACCCCAAGTGCCAAGAGTTGGTTTCAGGGTTCTCTGGAGCCGGGGGTGGCAAACTTCCCCTACCAAGGGCCAGAGATTTTCAGATTTGCAGGCCACGTGGTTCCTGCTGCAAATAATCAGCTCTGCCTTTGGCTGTGGCCTGAAAGCTGCCACTGTCGACATCTAGACAAGTGGGTGTGGGTGTGCTCCCACAAATCTGTAGTTTTAGCTATAACATAGGCAGTGCTGGGCCTCTGCTGTGGACAGCAGTTGGCCGGCCCTGGCTCTGGGGTTTGCTTTCCCAGGCCATGGAGCTTTTGTATTGGGGCAGGAATCCAGAGAAAGGCTTCAGTGCGGGAGGTCCAACTGAATGTCAGGAAAAGTCCTGTGTGGGTTTCCCAGGGAAGCACACATTTTCTTTCCCAAATGTTAGACACTTTGTGCAATGCCAGATTTTACACACTGCTCAGTTTACTGTGATTCTAAAGAAGGACTTGGGACACAGGCTCTGTGGAGGACGGAGGTGGCACCAGATGACTTAGGAAGGCTTTGGACATCCCTGCCTGTAGTGGGGTGGGAACCACCAATTACAGAGAAGAATGCGGAGCCCAGACTGGGCAGCACCAAGAAGTCATTCTAGGGAAAGTGATGATGCTTCAGATGTGAGGAGTATGGACATGGGCGTGCCCCTGAGGAAGCGGGTAGGCATCCAAAAACAGTCAGAGGAGAGAACTGCCACACGCGTGCAGCTCCTTATTGCAATGTGAATTTGGGGTCAGGAAATGGCCAAAAGGAGGCTCGAAAGGCAAGTGAGGGTCCGGCCACAGTGCTTCACATGCCGTGCAGAGGATTCTGACTCTATCTCAGCAGCAAAGGCCACTGCGGGGCTGCACCCTGAGCCTTCTGCAGCCACCAACCTGGAACTTCACAGCCAGGCTGCTGAAGGGCCACCATGGAGTGACTTCCCACCAGGGCCAGGGCCGGAGCCCAGCTTTCCTACAAGTGAATGAAGGAATTATTTCTACCGTCCCAGAGGGCTCTTCTTGGACAGATCCTCTCCACTGATATAGTTATAATATTGGCTCTCCCTGGAAGCTATTCTCTTGCCTGGGTTCATGCCAGGTCTGAGTGTTCAGTGCCCAGCTACCTTGTGCCAGCCTGATTAAAGAAACCTGGCCCAGGCGGCTGAGGACCATGCCAATGGGACAGCTTGGGATCCTCATCCCTTGTCCTCTTGGGGAGAAGAATGTTCTATCCTTTCATGGCCACTGGGTCCACCCTAGGCCATAGATTAGAATAATCAGAGAACAAAACAGGAGCCATTCCTGGGAACATCCCAGAGCAATTTAATCAGATCTTAGAGAAAAGGGCCTGACATCGGTTCACACTGGACGATGCTTGTGTGCAAGCAGGATTAAGTGTCACTGCCATCGACATGGCAGGCTTCCCGCCAGGAAAGTAGTCAGGCCCCAGGCCTTGCTGGAAGTTCCTCGACTTGCCAATGCTTGACTTTGCTTGACCCAGGAGTGCTGCGTGGTGGGGCAAGACCAGAGGTTCTCTGACTTCATGGTGCATCTAAGTCACATGGGTCTGGAGGTGGTGCCTGATAATCTGCATTTCCAACAAGCCTGCAGCGGATGCTGTTGCTGCTGGTTCATGGACCAGACCCCTCAGGAGCAGGACAGTGGACAGCACAAGCTTCCCAGCAGGAGTCCCAAGTTCCCAGCGTACTGAGATTGGGTCTGCTCAGTCCCGGGGCTCACCCCTGCCAGTTAGAAGTAGGCTGCTTGTGTCCCACAGGAATCTGCTCAATTTGTGAGGCAGAATGTGGAGGAAGTGGGAAGTTTTGGATCTGGAAGGTGCTTCAGGCCAAGTAGAGACCTGAGAAGTGGAAAATGGGAAGAAGGAGAACAGGAACCACTAATTCTAAATATTCACAAGAAGATGTTAGAGAAGAACATGCCTATGGGAGCTGGAGAGACAGGAAGGCTTTCCAGAGGAGGTGCAAGCTGGTAGGTGGCCCTGAAAAGACCAATTACATCGGATCTGAAGCCTCCTGCAGTCACCAACTGGAGCTCCAAAGCTGGGCTGCTTTGGAGAAGACAGAGGTGAGAATCAAGATGAGAAGGCTAGGGGCTCAAATCCTGTTCTCTCGGGCTAGCAAAACTTCACTGTGTCCTTTTGTATTAGCTCATTTATTTATTTATTTTTATTATATATACTTTTGAGACACCGTCTCACTCTGTCACCCAGTCTGGAGTACAATGGCATGATATTGGGTCACTGCAACCTCTGCCTCATGGATTGAAGTGATTCTCCTGCCTCACCCTCCCAAGTAGCTGAGACTGGAGGTGTATGCCACCACCATGCCTGGTGAATTTTTATGTTTTTACTAGAGACAGGGTTTCACCATGTTGGTCAGGCTGGTCTTGAACACCTGACCTCAAATGATCCTCCCGCCTCAGCCTCCCAAAGTGCTGGGATTGCAGGCATAAGCCAGCCACCTTGCTCAGCCTCCTTTTGTATTTATTAACATGGAGTCTTCCTTCTGCGGTTATAGCTTTTGTTGCACTGCAACGATTTTGTACTTTTTATTTCTAGCACCTCCTGTTCTGCCACTGTATTTTGTGCTTATACAGGCTGTACACTGTGAGATGTCCTTCTCTTTTTTAACAGCCTGACAAACTCCTATGCATTCCTCAAAACCCATTTTAAATCATCTTATCTCAGTACTGCTTCCTAACCATCTCCCTCAGGCAACATTAGTGATTTTCAGTCTGTGCTTCTGCAGATATCTGTACTGGAGTCCTTATTTTAGAGCATGAGTAGATAAGTTATTCTGTATTTGTTAACCCCCCCCCCCCTTTTTTTTTTGAGATGAAGCCTGGCTCTGTTGCCAGGCTGGAGTGCAAGTGGTGCAATCTTGGTTCACAGCGACCTCCGCTTCCCAGGTTCAAACAATTCTCCTGCCTGAGCCTCCCAAGTAGCTGGGAATATAAGCGCAAGCCACTATTCTCCGATAATTTTTGTATTTTTAGTAGAGATGGGGTTTCACCATGTTGGCCAGGATGGTCTCGATCTCTTAGCCTTGTTATCTGCCTGCTCGGCCTCCCAAAGTGCTGGGATTATAGGCATGAGCCACCATGCCCAGCCATGAAAGCACATTAAAAAAATAATAATAAAAATGGATAACAACAAAAAAACACTGATTTTTTTTTCTGTAATAGGGTTACATTAAAGAAGATTTTTTTTGTAAAACACATGCTATAATAAATACACAATTTGTTATTATGAGCCAATACATTCTAACAAGATTACATATTTTGATAGCCTGCAAAAATTATCTCTACCTAATATGGACTTTTGACAATAATTAAGGAACAGAAAGAGAGCACATTAACATAAAATAAACACTAAGTAAAAATAACTTTAAAATGAAAGATGCTGTCATAAATATATAATACTTAAAATTGTGATTAGTAAATAACCTTTTAAAGCAAACAAAATATTAATTGTCCAATTCACTTGCTAATAATACAGACGTGGAAGAAGTTCTTTCATTTTTATGTTAACGTTAGCTGAGTGATTGCCGCGGATCCAAAAGCATATTCAGGTTACGCAGGATGATACCATCCCTTCACATGAGCTCATTTTCTTTTTAATTACGAAAATATCGTGTCGCTTGTCCTGATTTTGGTTTTGCTGTTGAAAGCGATGTTGGCTTTGTATGTTCCTGTTTTAATCAGTTTCTGATTATCTGATGGGGAATTTCACAATCTTTACATCATCGCTTTGAATTTCTTCCTTTGAAGTATTTACAAAGAATTGAAGTCTATGATAGATACCCACACCCTGGAAAACGCCAGCAACAGAGAAGGTTCACTTCATGTTGAATGTGCATACAGGAGCGCAGCACACGGCACAAGACAGCTGGCTGCATGCTGGGGTACGTGCAAATGTTTGTTCTGCACGTGGAAAGAGTTCTTAGACGCCAGTGACAGAACCGTGCATAATGGAAGGTAAATAATGAGCGCTGTTAAGTTCAGGGGAAGAAGAGGCTTCCTGGCAGCCTAGAGCGGGAGAAGGGCGGCTTCCTAGGAATGCAGAACTGCAGGGCCTGGAAGGAAGGCCCGGAGAGAGGCTGGGGCAGGAAGGTGGGGGAGGCAGCTCCGACTGAGGCCGCCCACGTCCACGCTGTATTTCCGAGTCCACCGCGGTGCTCCTGTTTCCAGCACAGAACCTGGGCCCTTGGCAGCACCGCCCGCAGCCATCCCTGTCCCCCAGGCTCATGGCTGGGAAACCACTCCTGTCCCCAAGACTCATGGCTGGGAAACCACTCCTGTCCCCAAGACTCATGGCTGAGAAACCACTCCTGCGAAGGCTGATTCTGTTTTGCCCTAGGCCTGGCTAAAGGTGTCTTTTTGCTGGCTCAGCTGCTCATTTAGGGGTCACTAACGGGGTGGCTGGAGGGGTGAGAGGAGTCAGGGGAACCTGGGTCTGAAAAGTGAGGGGAGATAACAGCAGCCTCCAGCTTAAAGCCAATTCGAAACCGAGGCCCCGGAGCTCTGCGGTCACAAGTGACTGTGTCTTCTCTGGAGATGCGGGGCAGCGGCTCTAATTATTCCAGGAGCATAAACTCCATCCGTCACGGCCACTCAAATGCCACAGGCAACTGAGACCTGTGTGGCCTCTCCCGAGGCTTTCTCCAGAGCTGGTGGGGTGGGGGGGGGGCTTTGGGCAGGAAAGATGAGCCAGGAGGAGTGGTTTCCAAACCTAGCTCCACCCCTAAGGAGCTGCAGGACCCTGTGGCTCCTCTGTGAGGTGACACAGGCCCCTCCCTCACTGCGCTGATGACAATAAGCATGCTAGAGGCAATCTGCCTGAGTGTTGGATTATTTGAATCTCAATATCTCCCACTTGTCTACTTTTCTCCCGAATGAAGTTGAAAATGAAGGAAAAACAGACTGGGCGTTAAATGTTCGTGTTTTTAAACTGTTAGGGCTTCCCTTTAATTCTCCCGTTGCAGCCACCACTCACCACCCCCTCACCAGTGCCATTCAGTTCTGCTGTGGCCTGGGGACCGATCTCCAGGCAGCCCCTCCCGGCTGATTTTTCCAAGCCAGTACAAGGCAGCAGAGTGTTCCGCCTGGACCTTCACAGTCACCTCCTCACCAGTCTCCCTGCTGCCATGCCCGGTTCCATAAAATCTGCGCTTCCAGAGAAGCCAGTGTGAGCTTCCCAAATGGAATCAGAGCGTGGCACTAGTCAGCTGCAAACCTCCCGAGAGCTTCCCAGAACACTTGGCAGGAAATACAACCCCTTCACCCGGCCCTGCCTCTTGCTGACTTCAGTCTAGACTGGCTCCACACCTTCCTTCGAGCCTCAGCCACGAGCCACACAGGCTGCCCTTCCTTCTGTTCCTCAAACAAGCCCTACACCACCTACCCCAGGGCCTTTGCACCAACTCGCCTTGGCTTGAGGTGCTGTGTCACCCCACCCATCGTCTCCATCACAACCCATCCGGACCCTCACCTCCTAAGGGGCCACTTCGACAACTTAGTCCAGTCCAGTGCTCTCCAGTCCTTGTCATTGCTCACCATTTGAATTCACATCCATCTCCAACTGGTCGTCTTCATTTCCATTCTTTGTCTAATTTTCTATGCCCCCTTCCATGTCTAGTATATGAGGGCCCTGAAAGCACAGAACCTATTTTTTCTCTGCTTCTCCTCAGTACCTAGAACGGTGCCTGGCAGAGTAGGGGAACAATCAATTTCTACCGAATGGACAAAAATGTGCAGGAAGAGGCCACACCTACATGTGCCGTTCATGAACAGTGTCCATTGTTCATATATTCTCTATCTGTGCAAAACGTAGAAAAGCTCATTGCTGATGCCCTCCTGCACCCCACAGTAACTAACCCAACTTCCTCCTGCTACACCGGCCCTTCCCCTGAGGATACCTTCTCATCGCAGCTTCAGGTGGCCTCATTTTGGGAGGAGCATTTTACTCAGCTCAAATATGTCTCTCTTTTTTATATGATAACACTTTTTTTTTCTGAGACAGAGTCTCCCTCTTGTTGCCCAGGCTGCAGTGCAATGGTGCAATCTCAGCTCACTGCAACCTATGCCTCCCAGGTTCAAGCCATTCTCTTGCCTCAGCCTTCCAAGTAGCTGGGGTTACAGGTGCCCACCACCATGCCTGGCTAGTTTTTGCATTTTTAGTAGACAAGGTTTTGTCATGCTGACCAGGCTGGTCTTGACTCCTGACCACAGGTGATCCACCTGCCTCGGCCACCCAAAATGCTGGGATTACAAGCATGAGTCACCACACCCGGCCTATCTGCCAATTCTTAAAGCCACCAAAAAGAAAAAAAATTGTGTCACTTTCTCATGTCTCACAGATATCTATATAGATGTAGATACAGATATAGATAAAGACCTTAGATAAGTAAGTTAACTTTGGTAAATAAGGTATAGACAAGATTGTCTTAGCTCTGCTGCTAATTTTGGAATATCACCTTCTCTAGACCTCAGTTTCTTCACCCCTAAAAAGAAGATATTGATACTAGGGGAGTGGCTGAATGAATTTTGATAAAATGGATAATTTTGTGTTAAGGAAGGTCATTAAATAATTTTTTTAAAAATAAATGACAAGGAAAAATGATTAAGGTAAATTCAGGGCTCCAAAATATTGATATATTTCAAATGATGTAGATAACTTTAAAAGTATTTGGGAAAAATATCAAATAATTAGAAGTACATGTACATTTTAGGGGATTATGTGGGTTTTTATTTTCATCTTTCCCTTCTTTTAATTCTCTAAATTGTAACCAGTAAGTATATAAAATGTTCACAGCACTCCCCCTTTCCCACATTAATAACCTAAAATGAGGTAAGTCAACCAGATCATTTCTAAGTTTCCCTCTTGCTCTGCCAGTTTGGATTGCAGCTTTACCTCAGGCACTTCTCATATGGGGGTGGGGCAGGGCCAGGGAAGGGACTGACCCAGGCTGGGCCCCTCACAGCACTGCATCCCCTGACTCCAGGGCTGTACTTGGGATGTGCTTGGAGCCAAACAGGGCCAAACGAAGGACCCAGGGATTGTGCGTGAACTCTAGGGAAAGGATTCTTTTTATTGCTGGAGTCACTAATGAGAACTGGCAGAGTTCTCTTTGACAATCCATGGGAGTGTTTGCTTGTCAGGAAGTAAATTCAGAAAAAAATAGCAAAGTTGAGAAGTAGAGAAAAAATGAACAAAAACCAAACTTACGTTTGTTGACTTTATTCAGCCCATGGGTCCAGCTGGGTCAAAGGTGAGTTTGATCTTCCTGATCTGTCACCTGACTCAATACACTTCCTCTCTTGCCTTAACCGGTGTGTGGGTGTTGGTCATCACCCAGACTGCCTCGTGGGCTCAGCCAGGTGTCCGTGCTGTTCCTGCTTTGCCTTTGCAGCAGTCTCTGCTCAAAGAATGGTCATGTCCAACAGGAAGAACCATGGAGGCTCTGATCCTCTTTGCCCTGCCCAATGAAACACTGCATTCATGCACCCAGGCTCCACCGGGATGGTCTCCTCACTGTCTACACCAGAGGGCCTCAGACTTCCATTCTGGATAAAGTTGGGGCCTTAAAAAATGTGCAAATTGCCCAAATCCTAAGACAACATATGGTCACCTGGGAGCAAATCGATGCTGGAATAAATAATTTGACAGTGCATCTCATCCTCATTAAGTGCTTGACCTCACTGTCTCTCCCACCATTCATTCTTACTTCCATTGTGAGTTCAGGGTTCAGCCTCCACCCCATCCAGCATAGCGCAGAGCAAGGCTGGTGCTACGCACCCTGGAGGAGCCGGGTGCCTTCGCCTGTGAGTCTCCCTGCAGTGAGCCCAGAGCTCCCGTGTCCCCAGCCCTGGAGCTGCAGCCTCCCTGAGCCCCCAGTGCTGCTGTCTGGGCTCTGGGCTTCTGCTTTCTCCTGGTCGCTGTTGTTAACCAGAGCCACAGTCTTCCTGAGGACCAGGAAATGCTTGGAAGCCGCCTGTTATCTTCCCAGGAAGTGGAAGAAGTTTTCTTCTTCCCCACAGGTGGACAAGCCTCTCCCTTCTGTGGGCTCGGCATTGCGCTACACTCTGGATCTATCAGAGTGTGGAACCACAGTCCCTGCCCTCAAAGAGCCCAGGTGGGTGTGGCGGGTGTAGATAATGGCAACACAATCTTACGTAATAGATACAACGCTGAGTGTTTTTCGGGGCAAGGAGAGAAACACCTAAAAGAGCAGGAGGAGGCATTTTGGAGGAAGCTGGAGCCGAGCGCAGTCTTAAACAATGAATACAAGTCACTCAGGTCACTGGAGGGAGTACCCAGCTTAAGCAGAGGCACGCAGATGAGAAATATCGGGAAGCAAGTAGGAAAATACAAGCAGTAGTTGTCATGGAAGCAATGAAGCAGGACATCTCCCGAAATATGGCCAGAAGGGAATATACCAGCAAGAGAAGGGAGATCACATTCTCCAGTGTCAACGCAGTCAGGCAAAGGAGGAGCTCGAACAGGACCCCCAAGGCAGTGACGGAGGCAAGGGTGATTTAATCAGGAAGGGAACACACCTGATCCTATTTGCCTTCTGGATGTGTCTGTTTGGTACTGAAACAAGAACATCCCCCTGACTGAGAGGGCTGTGTTGCCTGCTAACCCCAGCCCCTGCCCCAGTGGATCAGTCATCCTCGAGGTGGACTCTGATTAGGACATGGCTCAGAGTCATCAGAGCCGTTTGGTCCTCATGACAGCGCTTTGGCCATACTGTTCTAAATATGCCCTCATCCCAGAGCCTGAGATCACTCCCTGTCTCCTCTCCAATCCTCAGACCTGTCACTGGGGTCTGACATACACAAAGCTAAGGCCACCAGTGCTGGCACCTGCTGCAGTGCCCACCATGAGCCTAAGAGTGGCTCACATCTGCACTGATGTCATCACACAACACAAAACATGGCTGTAGTCATTTGATGGGGCTCTGAATGGCTGGCTGACGTCACTGAGACTAACCTACATCTCATGACTTTTCCAAGTTTACACCTGCATCTTGTCATCACCTTTTCTGCTCCAAAGCACCAAACCCTTGGGTAATTTTTAGGTGTGTTGAACACCAGGCCTTTTGCCATCAACTCAGCAAACAAAGGTAAACAGGGCACAGTTCTACCCCTAAGGAGCTCAAATCTGTCATGGCAAACACATAACCATCATTTTCAATGGAGAACAGAAACACCAAGAGGTTTTGTGATTTGCCTGACACCACAGGGCTTCCTGGTGCCACTAGGACAGGTTCTGAACTAGAACCCAGCAATCCACATGCCCTGGAATATTCCATTGCCGACATTCCATGGTTAGTTCACAGACACCGAAAGGAATCACCTCTGGGGACCTGCTGAATGGACTCGGGCAGAGGCTGTGTGAGTCGGAGCTAGATCTCTCCTTGGCTGGAGCCTCTCTAAAGCCACTCCCTGATTTTAGAGGGGGCTTTATGACCCTGGTGCATGATCAGTCTAGCTCTTGCTTTTCAGAAAGGAATTAGGGAAATGCTGAAAGACTCAGCAAATCAGTCTGTCTGATAGCAGCGTCCAGCCTGGCAGACAGACTTTTTCTCATGCACACGGCAGAGACCTGTCCCAGACGACCAGCCTCCGAACCCCCGAGCCTTGTCTCACCTGAGCAGGGCTCCCTTTGTCACGGTGTCAGCGGCTCCGAGCCGTGAGGTTCTGTGCTTCCAACGAGGCTCGTCTGGGAGACATCAGCACGGCTTTTAGCTTCCTTTAGTGAGGCAGTCGTCAGAGCACTGCCGGGGCTGCAGAATGAAATCTGGATTTGAGAACCCTCTGCAGGGCTGCCAGGGGTTCCTGGCACTGCCTGGCGCCACCAGCCGGTCCAGCTCCAGCCAGACTGCTGACCTGGCACTGGCGCTGCGTGATATAACTCGCTCTCACGGGGAAGCTTTAACTATCTCTTCCCCAAGCTCGGAGTCCTCCAGTCTCTCTAGGATGCATCTGTCTGTGGTGCCCCTCTTCCGCCACCCGGGCTCCTCTCTGCCAGGTTCCCAGCCATTCAGGGACTCACAGCCCTCCCCTTGCAAACATGCCAGCCAAGAATTCATCATTTTTAGCAAAGTAATTATTAATCCCAAGGCTTCTGCTTAAGTCTTTCTCTTATTATTGCAGCCAATTAAAATATATTTAAGCATGAAGATATTTATAAAGATTCTGGTGTTTTTCTATAAATACCTATTGATTTAAGTCATTTTATTAAAAAAAAAATCCGGCAACTATTCCCTCATTCCTGTACAACGCGTTGTTCTCATTTAATTTATATGACTTTAAGACTCCATGTGGAAAGGATATAGTTGACTTGGGAGACATGGATACTAAAAAAAAAAAAAAAAAGCAACCATGTTGGAAATTAATAATGCACGTTGGAATATTAATTATGTTGAGGAAGAATGCAAGAGACACATAAGAGCATAGAATTGGACTAACGAGATGTAGGTTCCAGTTCCAGAAATAACAGCAAATTAACTCGAAAGCTTTGTGCAAGTGACTTGACGCCTAGACTTCAGTGTCTCCTCTGGCTTTCAAGCAGTTAGGCTGGCTGATGGCCAAAGTCCTTCCTAGCATGGACATTCTCATATATTTTTCAAGTCAAAACACATATACCCGTGGTTTTTAGGGCAAATAGAACACAGCCGTTAGAATCACTGAAGACTCACAGACTCATCTGATCCTCACTGCCCCTTCCTAGCTCTGTGACGTGGACAAAAATTTGTCTAAATAGTAGAAGCCCCAGTGTCCCCGATTACAAGATGGAAGAACGTTTGCCGTTACATGAGCTAATGTAGTTGCTCTAGAAATTCAATGAGCTAATATATGCAAAACCAGCTGGAACATTGCTTCATCCATGGTTTGCACAATAAATGTTGACTGTTATTACTCTATTCAAAGGTCCTAATTCTACCCCCACTATCTTACTAACTTACTAGCTCACTGGGACTGGGTAGGCAAATCCCTTATTGTATATGTGTAGGAGTCATTGTCTTAATGTAATAGGGTTCTGCTAATACTGGCAAAGATAAGTCCATGTCTCTGTGATAGAAGACAAATTCTTGCCTTAGGGGGACAAAATTTATTGAACACTTATTGTATGCCAGAGTGCTCCTTAGAGCATTTTTTTTCTATATTATTTACATGGTTCGGGGCACTATATAAAGTGTACTCCCTTTCAATAACAATTTAAAATACTCTCAATTATAAAACAAGGTGATTCCAATTCATAAAATGTACATGCTTTGCCCAAAACTATAGATGCAGTTACTGTTAAATCCAGGAACCAGAAAGTCTAACTCAAAGTAATTCATTACATGAATTACCCAAGCTAAAGGGGGATTCCAGTGTATTCTCCTCAGGTGATGGGCACACCAAAATTTCCCAGATCACCGCTGAAGAACTTACTTATGTTACCAAATGTCACCGGTTCCCCAAAAACCTTTGGAACTAAAAATAAAATAAATGGGGACGTCAAACAGAAAGTAGAAACTGAAAACGCCTTTATAGGAGGGCAAGAGAGATTGGTTTTCTTTTTTTTTCTTGTTGTTGAGACGAAGTTTCGCTCTTGTTACCCAGGCTGGAGTGCAATGGCGCGATCTCGGCTCACCGCAACCTCCGCCTCCTGGGTTCAGGCAATTCTCCTGCCTCAGCCTCCTGAGTAGCTGGGATTACAGGCACGCGCCACCATGCCCAGCTAATTTTTTGTATATTTAGTAGAGACGGGGTTTCACCATCTCTTGACCTCGTGGTCCACCCGCCTCGGCCTCCCAAAGTGCTGGGATTACAGGCTTGAGCCACCGCGCCCGGCCAAGATTGGTCTTTTTATCTTCAATCTCTCACCTCCAACTTTTTTTTTTTTTTGACATGGTCTCACTCTGTTAGCAGAGCTGCAGTGCGATGTTGCAATCGTGGCTCACTGCAGCCTCAACTTCGCAGCTTAAACAATCTTCTCACCTCAACCTCCCAAGTAGGTGGGATTAGAGATACCATTGCACCTGGCTAACTTTTACCTTTTTCTTTTTCAGAAACAAGATCTTCTTTTATACCCGGGCTGGTCTCAAGCTCCAGGGCTCAAGAGATTCTTCCATTTCGACCTCCCAAGTGCTAACATTACAGGTGTGAGCCACAGTGCCTGACCCCACATTTTTATTGGTGTGTGGACATTATAAAAAATTTTATATGAAGTATGAGTCTTCAAAATATGTATCCATATGTACATTATGTATTCCCCACACTGAATAGTAATAATAGTAGCAGCAACAACTCCGGATGTGAATCTAAAAGGAAAACGTCTCTCTTTTATCAGCCGCTTTCAGAATCACACCACTGTTCTCTACTGAGAAAGCATAACACTTCTACCGGCTAACAGAAAGGAAATGTTTACAGGGCCCAGCTCCAAGGTTTCAAAGCAGGGTGAGAAGGGTGGATTTAGAGCTGGGAGACAATAGACTGATGAGGGGAAGAGAATATGAGGATGACAGAAGCATCCTCCCCTCCCAAGAAAAGTCAGGATTCACAGCCAGCCTTAGAGGTTTTCTATTTTAATATTAAAAAGAATTTAAGCCTCCTTTTCTCCTTGAATTTATCTGTCATTCATTAAATAAAAAATGTACATTGGAATGTTTAATAAGATGGCTGCAGTGCTGAACATCCTTTATAGACATCAAAGGAGGCCTTAGTGTGCATCTTAGGTGTTTATTTCCTGGTAAAGGGGATTGCCATTTCCTTCTAATGAGTTCCTACTAGTTCTCGGCATTATTAGATGTACATATTTCGGTCTGTATTTTTTATATGATCTTGCACAAGCTGTTCCCTTTTCTACAGAACTTTTTCTGTTAAGTCCAGGTCAGTTTATGACTCCTACCCTATTCCATCCCTTTTGTTCTACACATTTCAATTATTACATTTAGGTCAGCCTGTTATAACTATTTATTTACCTATTTCTCTTGTCTCTTAGCGACAAAAGCAGTGTCTTAGTCATCTTTGTTTCCTTGAATTTTAATCCAATTCGTAACCTTTGAACAAATTGAAATTTGTGAGTAGCTCATTCTTCTTTGCCGGGGGACTGACCTGTGCTTGTAGGATTCTTAGCAGCATCCCTGGCTTCTACCCACTAGATGCCAGTAACATCCTCTTAGTTGAGCCAACCAGAAACCTCCCCAGCCATTGCTCCACATCTCTTGGGTGTCAAAATCAATCCCACTTGAGAATCACTATGTTAGTACGATTACTAGGTCAGAATTCATAGTAAACAAAGTGGTCATTGAAAAAAATGCAAAATTACAATAAAAGTCATTAAACATCACATAAGCTGCGGTCATTTGACAACTTACATGTCTTAATTTCTGTAGGAAAGAGCAAACTACAGACTCATTTATTTATTCATTTAATTAGTAAATTGAATGAATATGCTGACTACTTTTTCCATTTTAAATGCTTTCCTAGTCCTGAATATAGAGATGTAAGAAAATTAAATTTCTGTCCTTATTGGGGTTATCTGGCAAACAGCCTTCCACCTACACACAGAAATATACATATGTTCTCAGCTAACAAATCCAATTATTCATCTACGCATTTATTAATTTATTTCACAAGGAAATGTTGCTCCTTCTTTGTGCTGGATATCACCATGCGTGTGCTGGGGAGATGGAGCTGTACAAGACACAGTTCCTGTCTTCAGGCAACCATAGGCCGAGAACATCTAGTAAACAACTGTGTGTAATAAAGTATTTATTCATGCAATAAACATTTAGACACAGTGCTACCTACTGATTTGATACTGAACAAAGTTGATACAGTCTCATGCAGCTAACAGTCTAGGAACGAAGACAGACATTTGCTGAGAGATAAGGAAGAACATTATCGTAGACGAGAAGGACTGTGGAAGTCCATGGCGGGTCCACCTGTCTGAGATCAGGGAGAATTTGTGAAGATTTTAACATGTGCCCATCAGTTCCCTGACACTCCTCCCGTGAAAAGTAGCTCGTCTTGAATTGACTTGAATGACTCATTTCTAACGGGATGTGGCAGAAGCGGAGCCATGTGACTCCTGAGGTTAGATGTAAAAGTTAGTATGGCTCTGCTTGGCTTTCTCTATTTGGGGACCTACAATGGAACTCAACCAGGAAACTGTGAGAAAGTTAGGCCATGTGGCGAGGCCGTGCGTAGGCATCTCAGCTGACAGCCCAGGCTGAGGCCATAGCCAACGGCCCCGTGAGCCACCAGAAATGTGAGTGGATGAGCTTTCTCATGACTCCAGCCTTCAAGTTGCCCTGTCTGAGGCTAAGTAGAGCAGAAAGGAGCTATCCTCACCAAACCCTGCCCCAACTGCACATTTGTGAATGAAAGAAATATTAGCATTGGTTTAAGCCGCTAAGTTACGGGGCGGTTTGTTACACAACCATGGTACTTTAACAATATCATGGATTGGATTAAAAGTTGTCCAGCCATAGGAGGTGCACAAAAGTCTACACTGAGCAGCTAAAAAAATATTTCATGAGTTTGTGATATGAGTTGTATCTTGAAACATGAATGTGTGGATCACTATTACCCGGGCAGAGGAGGGCAGAGATGAGGGTAAGAAGTAGCATGCCTATTCTTTGAAGTGTGCGCATTTCAATTTCATCAGATCATGGAGGACAGCCCTGGAATAGAATAATCGAAATAAAGAAAGTTAATTAGTTACCTTTATTTAACATCAATATGGTTAGTTTGTTGACTAACAAAGCTAGATTCAAATAGGGAAAGCCCTTAAAACTAGTTTTACTGTTATGACAAAATACACAAAATAAAAAATGTGCCATTTCAGCAGGGTGCAATTCAGTGGCATTCAATACATCCAGAATAGTGTGCAGCCATCAGCACTATTGAACTCTATCACATTTCAATCACCTTCCAAACAATCCCTGTGGGATTTCCCACTCTGGGTTCCCCTCCCACACAGTGTGGGAACTGTCCTCTCTCTCTAATAAATCGCTTTTCCAAAAAAGAAAAAAAAATCCACGTACCCACAAAGCAGTCACCCTCTCCGATTGTCCCTGGTAAACAATAATCTTTTTTCTTTCTCTATGAATTTGCCTGGATATTCCATTTATAATTCACCCTCTAGCAATGTAGGGGTTAGGGGTGCCAACTCCCTGAAACTTTTTACAATTAGAAATCTGCATATAACTTTTGAAATCTGCAAAAACTTAATTCCTAGTAACCAATTTTGACCAGAAGCCTTACTGATCACAAAGTCAATTAGCACCTAGTCTGCATATTGTATGTATTACATATGGTATTCTTACAATAAACTAGAGAAAAGAACAATGTGATTAGGAAAATCGCAAAGAACAGAAAATATATTTACTCTTCATTAAGTAAAACTGGATCATCACAGAGTTCTTCAACCTCAATGTCTTCACATTGAGTAGGCTGAGGAGGAGAAGGAGGAACAGGAGGAGGAGGAAGAGGAGGAGGAGGAAAAGGAGGAGGAGGACGAACAGGAGGAGGAGGAGGAGCTGTGACACTTCCTGTCTCAGGTGTCGCAGAGACAAGAAAACACACGTGTAAATGGAGCAACACAGTTCAAACCTGTATTGCACAAGGGTCAACTGTAAATGAAATCAGATGATACGCGGCCTTCTGTGTCTGCTTCTTTTCCTTGACATAACGTTTCCCAGGTTCATCCACACCATAGCATGAGTCAGTACCTCATTTGTTTTTATGGCCAAATAATATTTCATTTTACAGACATACTACATTTTGTTTACCCGTACATACATGGACGGACATCTAGGGTGTTTCCACCTTCTGGCTATTATGAATGGAGCTGTCACGATCATTCTCATACACATTTTTGTTGGAATACCTGTTTTCAATTATTTTGCCTACACAACTAGAGGCAGAATTGCTGGGCCCTGTTCAATATCTACCTTCTTGAGGGAATATCAGACCCTTCCATGGTGACTGTGCCACATCACATTCCCACCAGCAGTGACTGTGGCACCAAGTAGTGCAGCTGTTTACAGCTTTATTGTATTTCTGGTTTCTTCTTTATTCAAATATTTCTGCGACTATGCTGGTGATTGATTTTATGTGGTAGTTTCTTGGAAGGTTAGCAGGAGAAATTCCAGAAGGCTGAATGAGAAGGAAGGTTCTGCCTTCTAGGTTCCTGCTTATAGAGAATCCCTGGATTATCAGAGGGAGGCAAACCTCAATTTTATAAGCTTCACTTATAAAAGAGGCCCAAGAGAGCGTATTTGCCCCTCTCCTCGTGTGAGGGAGGCTGCAGGGAGAAGTTGTCACCAATGCGGAGTAGACCCTTGCTAGACGCGGCAACTGCTGGTGCCTGGATCTTGGACTTCCCAACCCCCCGAGCTGTGAGAAGTAAATTTTTGATGTTTCTAAGCTACCTAGTCAGTGGGGTTTCTATTATAGCAATCCAAACAGACTAAGACCTACCAAACAGGGCTGTTAAAAGTATACTATTAAATAAGAAATCTTGTGCAAAGCAGTTGCTTTGGACACACAGGAAGTTCTCTGCCCCATACGTCTTTTCCTAAGCTGAATTTGTCTCATCCCTGAAAAATGGAAAATAACTGTCCTTCTTTGAAGGAAAAATAATACTCTAACTTAAACGAAACAGCCCCCTTAATCATAAGCAATCGGTGATTAACACTTCCAATGAAACTGCTGTTCTGCCTCTTTGAGAGGAAGTGCAGTCAATAGTCCCTGGAGTTAAGCTCACTACTCCAAACGGCTTTATCTTCTAGCTATGTGACCCTAAGGGTCCCCTACTTGAGTTCAGCTTCAGTTTTCTCATTTGTAAAACAGGCACCAAGAACCACGCAATAACCTCAAAGGGTTGTTGCAGTAAGAAAATAATTATAATTTATTGATATGTAAAAGATTATACAATACAAATTAGCACAGATATTTAGTTAGGCAATGGAAATACAAAAGCATGTTGCAGAGTCACCACTCAGGAGCTCTCCACTAGGTTTCCTTCCCACATCAGCTCTTAGGCAAATCCACTACACTAAGCATAAGGAAAATATATATATATATATATATTCCAGCCTGCTGACTTTACCTTTTGCAGATACAAATGATGTATGCATCGATGAAGTTGTGCTTGTGAAGACAGGGTAAGCCCATGTGGCATTTTTGTAAGCAGTTGCTATTCTTAGTGCTAGATGGGGCTCTCATCACTGCTAATGACTCACCCAAGAGTGGGCTTCAGGAAAAGTCCCCAGGATCCCACTTCCTGTGCTCTCAGAGGTGGGGGCTCCACAGGGCGAAATGCACCCTTTACTAAAATAGAAGCAAGCCACAGTGTTCCCTTTGGGAGAAAGTAGGGAGGAAAATGCAGTTTTGCGTGCTGGGCAGTGGACAGCAGCCGTCTTGGCATCGACTTCTTGGCTCGGAAAGCTGAGTGCTGCCCTGGAAGTGACCTGCTCACATGCAGCCACCCTCATCTTTCCAGCCTTCGCCTGTGTGGCCATTGCCACCACTGGCATCCAGGCTCAGGGTATCCTTCCAAGGGATACAGGACGCACTTTTTTCTCAAGGGCTCCAGGGCAGATGCAGAAGGACAAACAATGCCCATGAATATTTAATGAAGAAATTAATGTGGCAAAGCAAGAAATTCCTAGCATGTGGGGGTAGGGTCCCGACCAGCTGATTTTAATTTTCTTTGTCGGGTGAGATGTTTTTCTTTCTGGCTTCTCTAATCTGAAGTCAGATGCAGATAAAAAATGCTAAATCAGACCATCTGATCAGCACTGCACAAGGTATTCTGACAGGCTACTCAGTAACATTTTAACAGGAACCTCTGAGGTATTTATTGCTATATAGATGCCATAGATGAGCAAACCAAGAGTCAAGGAGTTTAAGTAAATTGCTCAATGTCACACAGCTAATAAGTGCAAGAACCAAGATAGAAGCCCAGGTTATCTTAGACCCAGTGCTGTAGCCTGCAAATTTGCAGATACCTTGGGTATTCCGTATTCTTTGCACAACCTATTTCAAAACGGAATTGCTTTTAGTTTGCCTCTTAATTAGTTCATAACCATTGACCTAATGTGCTCTCTCATTTCCTGCTATGAATTAGAAATGAAAAGAAAGTGAAGCAATCTATTATTATTCATTTTTACTAATCTACCACGGTCCTTGCAAATTTCAATTATCCAAATCGTTTCATTCTTTTTTAACTGCACAAACTAATATCAAAATAACCTGGGTGGGTTATGGGTCTGTATGCACAATATCACATGCTGTAATATTATTACCATCTTTTGCAGTTTTAGACAATATATGTCAAAATTATATTGTTTCCTTATAACTTTAAAGAGGTAATTTCAAATCTTTTCTAGGCTCAGAGGTTCTCCATGTGAAGTGAAGACTGTGAATTCCACCTCTGTGGAAGGCTCGGCTGCTCCTCTGCAGAATAGCAGAGCATATGCCAATCTGGAGCTGCTGCGGGTGTCAAGGTCTTTGGCTGGGTGAGGTACCACGGACACCAGGAACACACCTCCAGACTGACTGGCTGCAACCCACCCTTGTTCCAGCTCAGATTTAAGATGTTTGTTTGGTTGCTTATTTTGCTTTGTATTCTAATTTCTTTCTGTTTTTTATTTCTAGCCTTTTATTCGAGGATTTAAAAATCTGTACTAAAAACATAAAGCGTGGTACTGATTCTCATCCCATCCCTGTCACAGTTGGGTGGAGACTCTGTGGAGCAGTGGCCGTGTGTGTGTTAGCATCCGGTCACAGCCTCCCTGGTGGCATCCATCATTTATCTCCTGAGCCAGACAGCGGCCAACACAGGCCCACAGCCATGGCGCCTTCCCCACCACAGCCATCATCACTAAAGCAGGGTGAGATGAGAGCCTCTCTGGGCCCAGCTCTCACGAAGGGATCAAAAAGACGGCCAACCCCCACATAACTCTCCCTTTCTGAAAATTTACAAGATTTTGTTCATGCATGCATTTATTTAGTCATTTATTAACTATTACAAGTTAAGTATCCTTTATCCAGAATGCTTGAAACCAGAGAAGGGTTTTTGCATTGTTTTGATTTTTGAATATTTGCATATACATCATGAGATATCTTGAGGATGGGATCCAAGTTCACATACAATTTATTTGTTTCATATGCACCTTTTATACTCCACTTGAAGGTAATTTTATGAAAGATTTCAAGTAATTTTGTGCATGAAGCAAAGTTAGCGTTAAGCCCCGATGCGTGGAATTGTCCACCTGCAGTGTCACATCAGTGGTCAAGAAGTTTTTGATGTTGGAACACTTCTGCTTTTGAGTATGCAGATCGGGAATGCTCACCTGCATGTGTTAATTCTGCACTGGCCTCGAGAAGCTTAAATTGCCTAGCCACAGTGCTCTAAAGCCCCCAGTCTACTTACTGAGCGGGACAAATGGAGGCACAGATACTGAACATGGAGTATGAGGAGCCCCTGGATACTGGTACAGGAAACAGGAGGCAACCTTTTCTCTTTCCCAGACCTCTAACCTGAACAACGGACCTCTTAAAACTCTAAACTAAAAGCGACGTTCCAAAGGGGAATGATTCAAATACAGTTTCTAGTTCCATTTTGAATTATTTGAAGTCAGCACAAGGGATCACTTAGGACCTGGCATTCTGGCACAGCTATTTTCATCAGTTTTAGAAAATGTTTAAATCTGTTTGCTGAGCTGCCCAGGAGACCTTCCGCACTGTTGTCATAGTTTTCTCCTGCCCCAGTCCGGGTCCCTGCTCCGTTTCACTCCCGTCAGCTCTCCCTGTCCCTCAGGCTGACCCCTCAAAGGACTGGCTCTTGAATGCACCCCTTACCCGCCCTGAAGATCAAATGCAGATCGCCTAGGCCTGAGACATTCTTCCCTCCCCTGTCCCGCCAGCACCGCAGTCTGAAAACTGATCGCTCCATCATTTCAGGGTCTAGGGTGGTTTTTCTCTCCTTTAATTATCTTCGTCACACTGCATGTGCTTTGACTCGTATTACAAACAAAGCTCCGATGACCGGTTGGTCAGAGACATTTTTACATACCTTAATTACCTTTCGAAATGTATCAGGCAAGTCAGGTTTTCAGAAGACATTGTTTCAGTATACATTTCAGCTGTAATTACTATGTGGTTTCAGTTTCAGCTGATGGTTTTGAAAATTAATGTGGTTCAGTTCAGTTTTGGGTTCACGGTTTGGGTCAGGTCAAGACCTCTGAAGCATTCCTAGATAAGGTGGATGATATTAATTTCTTATAATAATAATGATGAAGACAGACATGAAAATAACCTTTTGTCTACGACCCTATAGCCCTTGCAAGAGTACAAATGAAAGATCTCTGAGTGATTTTCTTAACACAGCACATGGCCGGAGCTTTTGTGGACACGAACTATGAGGTGTATATTTCACTTTTAAAATAAGTCGGTCTGTGGTCACTGCCAATGCAATGATACTAGGGCAACTTCTTTCTAGAGAAACCTTTCATATTCTATTCAGATAACAAACGCACTGGTGGAAAATAAAGACATTCAGCTGCTGGTGTATGTTTTACTACGTATGAGTCCTCTGAAAAACTGAAGCTCTCTCATTGAATTTTTGCTGAAACACACGTTGATTGACAATAGAACTTTTTCCCAGTTTTGTATTTGTTTCTGAGCCAGCGTTTACTAACATGTGGAGGTTATCGTAGCCACTGAGTGCAGGAGATCGCAGTGTTGGCTGCCCTTTGTGGACCCCTGGGTTCACTCTCAGGGCCGTGTCATATTCCTGAACAATGGTGGGACAACCCATGTCATGATTAGGTTAGTGCAAAAGTAATTGTATTTTTTTTGCCATTACTTTTAATGCCAAAAAACCTCCACAGCACCCTGTTCCCTGGACCTTCTCTGTCTGTAACTCAAGGTTGTTCTTCTGTAGTCTCTCTCCATTTTTCTAACTCTTATCACAAAAGCTCAAAAGACAAAGCAGCAAAATCATGTTCAGTTTCAGGAGTTCAAAATATTCATCCCGTCACCAGTAGAATGATGAAAAGAAAGCAAGCTGAGGAAACAGATGGAAGAGGCCATTCTTATTGAATAGGCAGGAATTAAAATGCATACATAGGAAGGTGGTCAGCAGCTGTGTTTGGGGCAGGCTGGGGAGGGGACATCCAGTGACACTGGGAAGCCAAAGAAAGTTGCCAAAAAAACGATGGTGGCTGTGTGAGGCACGGCATGAGATGATATTGGGAAGCCGTGTTAAGAAGGGCTACGTGCACAACCTGCAACCTTGCAAAAACAACAAAAATAACAAAAACGCAAATTTGCCAGGACCACAACATCCTGGAAAACATCTGAATTTCACCAGAGCTGCAACTCCTGAACAGCAGCAACCCATGATCTACAGACTCCTGCACTAAACCAGTCACCTCCACCAGGGTAATCACTGTATTTCAGTACAACTTGTGTAATTACCCTCGGCATCATTTTAAAAATCCCCACGCACTCCTTCTCTTAGGTAGGTAATTTGGCTTCTATTAATAGCCAAATCTGTGTCTCCCAAATGGCAGTTCCTGAGTTCCCATTACATGCTTTGTCTTACTGCTTGGCCATCCAATCTTTTGCCTTTTCTTGGTTGACAGATATATGGAGTCACAGAAAAAAAAATGTCTTTCAAGGAGAATGATATTAAAAATATACTTTCTATTTAAATATCCTGGCAGGATTGAAGATGCTGATGCTAAAGAAAAAGATGGTGGCCAATGGCAAAGAGGGGTCCTCCGGGAAGCATTAATCATGAAACAACCCCGGAGGGGAGCAAACTCAATACTGTCCATTGCTCACTCCAGGTTTTATGTCTCTCGTTCTGATTTAAAACAGATAACAGAGCTAAACAGAATGAGATTCAAGAGCAAAAACATCACGTGCTTAAATGTTGTGCAGCAATTATACCTTTTCCCTCTAAAATACCTTTGTTTGATGGCTTCCCTGCCACAGATGTCCTGTGTCTTTGCCTAACAAGTAGAGTAACTGGTATACAGTAAGTGCTCAATCAATGCTTATTGCATAAAATAATGTTCCAGCAACGTAGTCTCAGTCGGGTTTCTGGCAGGAATCTGAGTGGAGCTATGGTTAGGGTAGGGAGATATGGTCACCATTTCAAGACTAGGCGTGTAGCCAGGAGAAGGAATGCCACCTCTAGCAGTTATCTATTAGACTCAAATACAGACATCTTATCTTTTATTTTGTGGGGAAAAATGTCCTGGATATTGCACAATGAAGAGGAAGAAAAGCAAATATCATTCTCAATAGTCCTGTGGGGCAAATATTCTTACCCTCATTTTACAAATAACAATAACAACAAATTGATGCTTAGATTTTCAGTAATTTTCTTAAATTACACACAACCTGACAGAATCTGGGTTGCAACCCAGGTCTGTGCAGTACCTACCCCAAATCCAGGGCTGATATACATCAGTCCACAAACTTTCTCCACTTTCATATGTAGAAAAAAAAAGGCAGGACTACAAAGGTAATTATCTGTTAGTAACAAATAGCCAAGAGGAAAGTTTTCACAATTAAACAGGACTGAAAATATACAGACATGTGTTTCTCTAGAATAGTTACAAAAAGAATACCTGAAACCTAAAAATAGAAATTAAAGCTATATGTACAATTTATTAATACAGTATGCTGATGGCACACAGTTAAGCCCAATTATTTAACAAATGACATAAGAATTAAAAGTTTTTGGCCGGGCGCGGTGGCTCAAGCCTGTAATCCCAGCACTTTGGGAGGCCGAGGTGGATAGATCACGAGGTCAAGAGATCGAGACCATCCTGGTCAACATGGTGAAACCCCGTCTCTACTAAAAATACAAAAAATTAGCTGGGCATGGTGACGCGTGCCTCTAATCCCAGCTACTCGGGAGGCTGAGGCAGGAGAATTGCCTGAACCCAGGAGGTGGAGGTTGAAGTGAGCCGAGATCGTGCCATAACAAGAGCGAAACTCCGTCTCAAAAAAAAAAAAAAAGAATTAAAAGTTTTTATCATGAACACTAAAATGACTGAGAACCATTCAATAATGGCTTCTCCTCTAAAATTAACCAGGATGGGATGTCTCACCCAGGCTTCAGGGCTCAGGAGAATGAGTGCAGAAAACATCTTGATTCTGTGCCAGAGAACTCTGGATGTCGAAAGGACTAGTTACTATCTACTCCCCTTATGTAGACTAGGAAGCTCTGCTTTGGAAACGACAGTTCATTTTTAGCCTCTGCGGCCGTGATTGAGACAATACATCAACATTCAGAAATGAAAAGATAACAGAACCTAGAACTGCCCTGGATTGAGCCATTAAGTGAAAAAGAAGACAAAGAAGGAAAAAATATTAGAATATAAACAGAACTCATTTTCAGTCTGTCAGATGCTTCCTAGGAGCCCCCCATCCCCCAATATTTGGGACATGGTAGGTCCTACTCAGGTGAGAGCACCTACCATTACAATTTAATAGTTTTTAGTATATTCACAAAATTGAGTGACACTAATTCCAGAATAATGTCAATATCTCTCCCTACAAATCACTGCAACCATTAAAATTCTTTCCGTCTCTATAGATCTGCCTGTCCTGGACATTTCACATTAATAGAATTATTCCATTTTTTGGTTGATTGTTTGTTTTTTACATTCATTCCATTGTGGTCAGGAAACATACTTTGCACAATTTCAGTTATTTTAAGTATCTAGAGCCTTGTTTTCAGGCCAACCTGAGATCTGTTCTGGAAAATGCTCCACGTGCATTTGAGAAGATTATATTCTGTTGTGTTTTGTGGCATGCTTGTTAGACGTCTGTCAGGTCCAGTGTGTATAGTATTCTTCTAGTCTTCCACTTCCTTATGGATCTCTTGCTTACTTTTATTTATTTATTATTGAAAATAGGGTATCCAAGTTTCTACCTATTACTGTTGATGTCTCTATTTCTTCCTTCTGTTTAGTCAGTTTTGCTTCATGCATTTCGAAGTTCACATGTTAGATGCTTATGTTTACAATCGTAATGTCATGATGAATTGAACCTCTTATCATTATAAAATGTTCTTAGTCTCCACCAAAAAATTTTGCTTAGAGTAATACTGTCTAATATTAATGTAGACTCTCTAGATTTTCTTTAGTTATTATTTGAATGAGATAAATTTTTCTATCCATTAACTAACTATTCAAAGATACTCTTTGTATCTTTGAGTGTAAATGCATCTTTTGTAGATACACTAAAAGCAGGTCATTTTTTTACCCATTCCATCAGTTGCTGCCTTTTGATTGGCGTGTTTACATATTTTACATTTAATGTAATTACTGATAAGGTAAGATTTATGCCTGTCCCTTTGTTATTTGCTTCTGCATTCCTCCATTACCAACTTCTTTTTTGTTTACAAGATATTTTCTGGTGTACCATTTAATTTCCTTGTCATTGTATTTACTATATTTGTGTGTGTGTGTGTCTGTATGTGTGTTCCCAGTATTTGTCCTGGAGATTATAATTAACATTTAAAGTCAAAACAATCTAGTTCATATTAACACAAATAATTCAGTGTTTGTGAGCAAAAATATTGCTACAATGTAGTTCAATTTCTTCCCCCTTCTTTGCATTATTATTGTCCTAGAAATTCCACCTCACTACCTGGTGGGCTCCTTGGTTTCTGAGGAGAAGTCATCTGTTAGGCTTATTGAGGATCTCTTGTACACAATGAGTCATGTCTCTCTTGATGCTTATAAGATGGTCTCTTTGTCCTTGGTTTGGTAGTTTGATCTGATGTATCTAAGAGTCAACTTCTTTGACCTTACTCTACCTTGAGTTTGTTGTGCCTTTTGGATGTACAGATTATTATTTGTCATGAAATTTGGGAAAAATTCAACCATTATATCTTTGAATATTATTTCTGAACTTTTTTCTGGAACTTTTATCATATGTGTGTTGATGTGATTGATGAATCTCACAGCTCTGAACATCAGTTATTTTATTACTGTTTTTCTTTTCTCTTTCTGGGTCTCATATTACAAAATCTCAACTAATACATCTTTGATGATTTTGAAATATTTTCTACCAATTTCAAAGTACCATTCAGCCCCTCTAGTAATTTTCTTTTTAGTTATTCCATTTCCCATCCATATTTTCTATTTGGTTCTTTCTTATCATTTCTATTGCTTTATTGAATGTTCTTTTTTTTTGAATATTCTTAATTTGAGTAGACATTTTTTTCTTACTTTCTTTTAAATCTTGGTTTCCTTTAGTTTCTGGGACATTTTTTATGATAGATAATTTAAAGATTTTGTCTGTTAATTTCAACATCTAGATTTCATCAAGGACAGTTTTCATTAATTGTTTTTTCTCTATTTATGTACCATAGTGTGGGTGTGTGTGTGTGTGTTTTGGGATGTTTCACAATTTTTGTTGAAAACTATAAATACACTCCTACATGGTTTGTTATTGTTACCTTTTATTGATATAGTGGCTATTTCATTAGTAGATGTTTTAAACTAATTCTGTTAATTCTCAATTAACAGAGATTTCTTTAAAGGCTTTGAAGCAGTACATCTCCCAGCTTTTGTGAAAGGGCTCTAGGTGTATTGAGGTACACTTTCAGTGTCCCAGAAGATACTTGAAAACCCTGCCTTAGTCTTCACTTCCTGCCAACAGTCAAATGACGTAAGAGATCAAGTCTTCCTGGATCTTTTCTGGGGATGTACACAGCTCAGCCAGTGTGGTAGCCTTCAAGATGACCATGAATAGAGATGTCTTGCATATGCCCTATGGTTTCCTCATTTTTCCTTTTTAATTTTTTGATCACTCTCTTGTTAGCCTCAGCTCTGCTGCTTAGCCAGCAAACGATTGCTGCTGATTGTTTTCAACAAATTCCCTGGAGATAAAGCTGTTTGAAAAAGGGAGCTCTGAGTTAGGACAAATAAAGACAACCCCTGGGAATGCAGCTCTTTAGGTTGCTGTCAAACAGGTCAGATATTTACAGTTCCTTGGAGCTGGGGATTGAGAAGCTTCAGACTCCTTCTGTCCTCATCTTCAGGGGTTAGTGGGCTGCTGTTTTTCATGGTTACCATACTTTCTCACCATGTTGAAATGATTCAGGTTTCAAGATTGCTTGTTTTCAAGGTTACCTCAGAACTGTTGAAAACAATATGAGATTAGGACAATTTAAAACTGTATAAACTCAGTGTTATTACCAAAATTCAGTCCTGGATTCTAGATAATCCTAGGTAATTATCCATCTTGATGCCTGCTTCCCTTCTGGAAACCTATTGTGAGACCACCTCTCCCTTTGTTTCCAGCCCTACCCTATGAGAATCTATAACACTAAACCAGGAGGGTCATTAGGGTGGCTTCTAGCCAGCTGCCTTAAACTCACGCTGTGTATCTCAAGGAAACTATGACACGTAAGTGTTGAGAAATTCTGAAAATTGTGGTCAGCATGTGTACCCTATTGATGGCAGGAGGCAACCATCTTTGTAAATGTCAGCATATGGCAAGGGAAAATAACAACCAGGGATGGCACCCACACTCTGTACACACCTACCAAACAGGGCTTCTTGCAATTCCAAACACCAAGTCATTCTAGGTTGGATATAAGAAACCCAGTGTAGCATGTACAGATAAGCTGCACAATATAAAGAGGCTGGCTAATGTATTCGTTCGTTCTCACAGTGCTATAAAGATACTACTAGAGACTGGGTAATTTAAAAAGAAAAGAGACATAATTGACTCTCAGTTTCACATGGCTGGGGAGGTCTCAGGAAACTTGTAATCACATGGAAGGAGAAGCAGGCATGTCCTACAGCAGGTGAGAGAAGTGAAGTGTCAGCACAGGAAATAACTGCCATTTCTTAAATAATTAGATCTCATGAGACTCACTTCCTATCACAAGAACAGCATGGGGGAAACCATCCCCATAATCCAATCACCTTCCATCAGGTCCCTCCCTTGACACATGGGAATTACACTTTAAGATGAGATTTGGGTGGGGACATATCAAACCATTAGCCAAACCATATCAGCTAATGTAGGTACCTTACAGTAAAGAAATTGAGGGCTAACTAACATGCATATTTCATCTCATCTATCCCACATTTGCTTAATCTCTTTCAGTCTGCAAAATGACCTGTCCTCTCACTCTCAAAAGATCCTCTCAGCATGATGAGTTGACGGTTCTCTACTAACTGCCTCATTTTTCTCCCATCCATTTCAAAATATTTATATATCTTCACCGGTATTTTTCTCTTTGTTTAGCTCTTCAGAGGAAACAGAATCTTTCCACCAGACCAAGGCTCACTCCTCCATTGAGGGCCTGACTCCAATCTCCCTTACTTTTCTAACCTTCTAAGCGTGTAATAATTTATCCAAACCAGAGGAAAGGAAGCTATGATGAGAGGGCGTGGGGGTCAGCAAGATTGAACTGAGACTGCACTGGTCAAATGAGACATGCTATCTCTGACATGCCTTAAATCTCTTTGCACCACCTGCCAATCAATATATAAGATGAGAAGATTCCATATTAAAAATAAATGAACAAAGGAAGCCTTGATCTCTCTGATTTTCTTCTTTTATTCTTATCACCCCCAAAGATCTAGGGAAAGCAGTCTACATCTGCTTTCTTCCCGCTTCAGTTTGCTGAAATCTTCATCAGGTTCAAGACACCATTCTCCTAAAACTCAGCAGTGATTTCTTAACTTCTGTGGAGCCTCATTCCATTTAATTTTACCTGAAATGCAACCACTGGCTAGCTCTTCTTCTTAAAGCGGCCTCTTTTCTTGAAACGTGAAGAATGATCTTCTCCTGGCCCTCATCTCTCCTGCCTTTCTGCTTCTCGGATTTTGCTGATTCCTTTTGGTGGGGACGTGGTGAATATTTGTGGAACCGTCACACTCTGCACTGCAGCCTCAACTCCTCCAAAAGGCAGGGTTCTCCTTGGACTTGTGATGCCTTCTCTTCCTGGGTCATTTTCACCAGCAGAGGGACCCCTTGAGGCGAGGGTGCTAATCTGCATCCTGTGGACAAAAAAGAACAGGCAGGGTTGTGTCAATACACTCATGGGGCAAAGGAGCCTGGTGAAAACCCCGTGCATGTGAGATAGGCATGTGGCTGAGCAGGAGAAGAAGGACAGCAAGGAGGCGAGCCGGCCTCTGTCCCAATCCTCCAGTCTGTCCCAGTGTGGGACTTGTCCTACTGTGACTGCCTTGGAGGAGTGAAGCATTGGAGAGGGAAAAGTTTGCATGAACCAAGCCTGACCCTTGGGCTGCCAGTCGTAGTGATACAAACCTGTATGTTTAGGAGACAGAAAGACCAGTAGGGGCAAGAGTCTGAGCTGTTTTCATGAGCCCTAGTAAATTAGAGAGGCTTAAAATTAAGCCTACAATAAGATGAAAGACCTTTCTATGTAGAAAAAAAAATAAGGATGCCCGTCCATGTGAATAGAAAGATATTCACTCAGGCAATACTCATGCTAACCACGGGAATGGCTGGTGGGAGCATCTCTGTTCTTTGTCTGCTCACACATTTCCCCTAGTGGAGTCCGAGTTGGGTCACACAGCCCTATTGTCACTTTCTGGCTACTGAGCACAACTGCTTACAATCCACCCTGTCCCCACCCCGGGTAGCCTGGAAAATCCCTGTAATTTTAAACAGGCCCTGTCACCAAGCCATCCCTCTCCCCAGGGCCTCTCTGCGAGGTGGAGACCGGGACTCAGCCTGGCCCCTGCTGGAGCTTATCTCTGTGGGCAGTCCCACCAGGAAAGCACTGGGATCTCCGTGGGAGTTGAGACACTGGGAGGCCCTCTTAGGGGCTGCTGGGTTCTGGGTGGCAGGAGAGGGACGAGAGTTGCTCAGGAGCTCTCCAGGCTAAATGAATCCTTTCCCTTTCAGCTTAGAGATAAAAACCTGAAGTGCCATTTGAGCGCTCAGCACCCAGGAATGTCCCCACACAGCTGACAGGCATCGACTTCCATTTAGAATGTGTGAGATTGCTGGCTGCCAGACCCACCCCTGTGGCTTAGTGAATGCCAAGAAAGTCCTGAAAGTGAAGGAATTAAATAGCCCTAGTCTAAGCGTGTATTTCTCACACTGAGAGTTACTCAGCACCCTCACAAAGCAGATCCGGATATGTGGGTTACAATAATCCCTTATATTTATATAGCACTTTTTAGTTTACAAAGCACTTTCAAGTCCATTAGTGCATGTGATCCTCCAGACGGCCCTATGAAACATCAGGGAAGCTATTATTAGTCTCTCCCCACTCTGCTCCCATAATTCTTTGTACATACCTCCTCTAAAACACTTATCACTTGGTTCTGTAATGACTTGCTTACAGTGTGTTATAGTGAAAAGAACACGGGCTTTGGAATCAAACAGCCTTGGGTGTGAAAGCTGGCTCTGCCATTTACCATCTGCCTGAGCTTAGGTTAGGTACTTCCTCTTTCTAAGTCTTAGTTTTCCCATTTCTAAGAAGTGGGGCTAACAAGCGGATGATCCCCTCTGCTTGTGGTAAGAATTAGAGAATGGAACGCATGTGAAAGCACCAAGCACTGTCACAACGCAGCAAGTACTCAGTAAAGAGTGTATCTTCTCTTCCGCAGTGACAGTGTGTGACTTCAAGGCTGGCCCCACACTTTCTTTTGTACGTCCTAGAGCTTAGTAAAGATTTGGCAAATGGTCATTATTTAAGAACAAGAGAAAACAAATGCGTGAATGAAGAAATCCTATTTTATAAATGAGAAAACAGAAACCCAAAGTGGCTAAGTGCTCTATCTAGGATGAAAGTGGGATTTCTGGTACCTTATCTGACGCCCTTCCCCCATGGTAGGTTCTCAAAATCTGTTGTCAATCTTCCTATTAGTTAATTAAACTGCTGCTCCAAACACCATCGTTGACTGTTCAGAGACTTACTGTTGATGCTCCTGGCCTTTTTCCCAATGAGCTCAACTCTTCAAGGAAATTAAAGACGTGCATTTGCACAGAAAGGCCAGAAAACCCTAGCTGACCAGCATCCTCTGGGTCTAAGTTAGAAGCAGTGCAAATTAGCCCAGCCATTTATATGCAAAATAAGCACCAAGCCATGAAGATTGTTTGAAAATTGCCTACCTAAGGGGTGTAAGTTAAAAGTGGATTCAAAGACTGTTTGGTTGCATCTAGGAAAGTGAATGCCAAATTGGTCTATTCAAATTCAAATCTAAGTTAACCTTCATCTTAAAACCTACAGTGCTGCTTCATTATCACTTAGGACTCCCTTTCCTGGCCTGAGTCCCTAAGTGGACCAGCCTGGCTCCCACATTGCATCTTGGACACTCCATCACCTCTGCCCTTCGTGATTTCTCCTCTAGCCTGCTGGCCTTCCTCTAGTTTTTATGATGTCACATTCTTCCCCTGAACATGCTTGTTTCATCTCTCTGGAAACTCATGTTCCATCTTCCTTTAGTTCACTCCTGTTCCTCAGATTTTGTCTTAAACATCACTTGCCCCAGATATCATTCCCTGCTTGCCCAGTCTAGGCCAGGTTTCTTTATTATAGGACACATAGGATTCACTAGGATCTTTTATATCACATTATTATTATTATTATTATTATTATTATTATTATTATTATTTTGACAGAGTCTTGCTCTGTAGCCAGGCTGGAGCATAGTGGTGCAACCTCGGCTCACTGCAACCTCCGATTCCCTGGTTCAAGCGATTCTCCTTCCTCAGTCTCCCAAGTTCGGGATTACAGTCTCCCAGAGGGATTACAGGGACCCGCCACCATGTCCAGCTAATTTTTATATTTTTAGGAGATACAGGGTTTCAGGATGTTGGCCAGGATGGTCTCAATTCCCTGACCTCATGATCTGCCCACCTCAGCCTTCCAAAGGGCTGGGATTGTAGGTATGAGCCACCACCCTCAGCCTTATATCACTTTTAATACATACTCTTACTGTGATTACTGAGTAATGTCTGCATCCCCCTCTATGATGTAAACTCCATGAGAACAAAAGGATTGTGTTGATTTTGCTGACTTCTGTATCTTCAGTGCCTGGCACATAGTGGGTACTCAGTATTTGTCAACAAGTAGAAGGTTGATCTGGCTGACTCAGAAGGTGGGCCCCTACTAGGTCACCATCTGGGTAGCAGGGTAGAGGTCTAGCCAGGCCACTGATGTTTGCGAGTTTTTTTGAGCTCAGAGACCTCTCATAGAATAACAAACAGACTCAGAGCTGAAAGAGATTTTAGCTATCATCTAACCCAAAACTCTCCCTCTTCTCAAACCTCCCTGACTGTGCATTCCACTTGATACATGGTTTCCCAGGCTTTGCTTGGGCTTATTCTGTGCAAGAGAGCTACATTGATACATGATAGAATTACGTCACCCAGAAGAATCCTTTAAGAATCTTGTACAGACAAGCAGAGGATAAAAAAAACATTCAGAAGAATTGTATCCACAGTTTAGAACATTTACAGTCTTGATAAATAAGCAAAAAAATATGTACAAAGTTAAAGAAGTAAACCAGTCCACCCTGTGTTTCGGTATTGACTTTCAGTTCCTCCCTCCTGGGGGATCAACCTACCCTTGAACCAGGGTTAGTGGTGCCAGTGTCTCCTCTAGCTGGCTTCCCTACATGTCGTGTCCTGCATCTGCTCCAGATCTCCATTGTCTGGTGTCCGTGGTGAACTGGGCTGGTCATGTGTTGATTTTGGTATAGATATTTTAACCACCAAGTGTTCTCAGCAATTCTCTCGTTTGCTCAAAATTCGTTACTTAAAATATAAACTCTTTTCACGTAAATGACAAAAAGCTTGATATGTGCATTTCTATTACTTTTGTAGAACTGCTTTGTGTTATTGATTTCCATGTGTCCGGGATCTGGTTCTGGGACACTGTTGAGTTGTGCTGAATCACTGTTATTTCTGGGTTTAATTTCTGCAGTTAGGCTCAGAAATGGGGTAACTCTGTGTCTCATGGGCATGGAGATGCAGGAGGCACACCCCTTCCTCAAGTGTTTGGCAGTGTCAACTATGGCCATAGTAAGAAGTTTAGAGTTTTCACAAATACAATTATTTGCAGGCTGAGTCTAGCCTGGGAGGTACTTTTCTGCTTTCCATATGTTCTTTTCTCCTTTTTTTCCCCCCTGTATTCTTTGCTACAAAAGTCCCTTGACAGTGTCCCCAGTTACAAATACATACTGGCCCCAGGCTTTGACTGAATTTGCTGTCTGTTTAATACCGACTCCATATGGGATAGATTAACACAAAAAGCTTTAACCTTGTACAACACTCAGATACTTTCATGTAATGGCTGTGAGGATGGGGGGTGGGACATGAACACATAAGTTGGTGCATGTACCAAGAACAGAAATCCATTGAGTTCCCCCAGACCAGACGTCTACATTCTGGAGGGCTCTCAGCAGCCAATAAATTTGACTTGAACTTTTTTATTTCATGCATTCTGCTGTTAAAGCAAACCCTTCTTTCTAAACTGAGTATAATTGCAAGATACTATTCTGAGTGCCAGAAACGTCAACTGTAAGTTGCAAACATGGACACATTTAAACAGAACCATATGTTAGATTGAAAGGAAAAATCAAAAAGGAACCAATCATTCTACCTTTTGCTGCAGAGATAAATTACAATGAAACAACCATGTCAGAAAAAAGTTAGGAAGCCAATGATCATCATGCAATAATACACGAATGTATTTTCATTAGGAAAGGGTGTTATCTGTGCTCTGTGAACACTATTGGCTAAAGTCTTATTAAAACTCAGCTCATTGAAGACAGAGAAATGATACTAGTTTATTCAACATGTAACTAACTTATTACATTTTGTAACCAGGTCATTCAACTAAGAATTAGGAAAATTTGGTTTATTTTGTCATCTGTTCATAACTGCTCTTGGGACCTTGAGGGATGGCTTTCTTTCTCACTCAGAATAAAATCCACAGACTTTACAAGGACATATGTCATCTGTCACCATCACAAACCCATTATAACCTGTCCTTCTTGGATTTATTTACTCCTCATGAGTATTGTATGGGCTAGGTTGTTGCTTGAATCTCATTCCTATATATATGAAAACTGAGGTTCACAGATTTTAGGTAAGTCAGCCAAAGAAGTAGAAGTAGGAAATTGCAGAGTAAGGATTATAATTAAAATGTTTTTTAAGCCTAAGATTTTCCACTCGGCCGTGGGATATATATATATATATATGCTCACTAAGCTTTAATTGGCTAGCCTGTACCACAAGAAGTTTAGATTGTGTTTCCACACCTCAAATTGTAGTATGTTTAGTAGAGAGATACACAAACTATTTTCAGGTGGTCATAGACAAATTTTAGGGGAAAAATTGTGTGTTTGTGTGTGTTCAAAGTATAAAACTTGCTTATTAAATCCAGGATTTAAGGGATACTATTGCTTAGGATGAGAGTACATTTATTTAACATAAAAAAAGAACTGATTTTAAAAATAGAAATCATTATACTGTATATAGGGAATCAAGGTATGGAAAAAATATCTGAAGACCATATCAAAATACTTTAAAGTTATAAAACAATGAGCTGACTAATTCCAAATAGTTCTAGTTTTAATAGTTTGAGAATCAGTGATTTTTCTAATTTAGAAAGAAAATATAATTTTAAAGCAAGCTCAAATGTAGAACAACTTAAAGAGGAAACACAGACCCAGGTAGAGTGGTTTAAGCCTGTAATATCAGCTACTCAGGAGGCTGAGATGCTCCCAGGAGCCTGGGACTTTGAAACAGCCAGGACAACATAGCAAGACCCTATCTCTATTAAAATCAAATCAAATCAAATAATAATGGTTTTAAAAGATGGAAATACAGAAAACTACTACTATGTAATCATCAAAATGAAAATACAAAGGAGATTAACACTGAGCCTTAGAAGAGTTCCAACTTTTTTTTTTTAAAGAATAGACTCATCACTGTGAGCATCCTTTCCCATTGAGTGGAATTAGAAAGCATTAGAAGTTGCTGAATTAATCCACTTATCCGTAGTGTCATCTGGTTGTGCATCAGTTCTCCTGTGACGGAACCCTTCAGATCGAACTGTTTGCGGTTCCAGGAGCAGGAAGTGCAGTCACTGCGTCTTGAGCTGGAAGCCAGTGGAACACGTGTTTTGCAACAATTTGACGCTAGATGATGTTTGAGGTGGCAGCATGTGAGACGCATTTTTTTTCTTAAATCTGAGATTAGATGATTCTTGGACATGATGTCATAATAAAGAAAGTGGAAAGAAGATTATTGACAAATGAACTTTCCTGTAAAAAGTGACTTTCTAATATGTATTAAAATAACCATGTAAATAACATTATTAACTCCACTGAATGAAGTGTGTTAGCTAATCTTAGTGCAACTCATAAAGAGTTGTATTTCAGAGAATTTACATTCTGTTAAAATAATCACTTTGATATTTTCTCACCTGATAAGATATGAATTGGGCAAAAGAAGAGTGACTTGAGGAAAAGTAGTGATTTAACCACTAAACATACGATAGAAAGTTTCTTTCTCATTCCCACAGTTTGCTTTCTTTCTTCAAATCTTGATCTATCATTGTGATCATCACTATCATATCTGTTTATCTGTTTGTCTATCTCTGTCGTCCATTTATTATCAATCCTCATCTGCACTTAAGATCGACTACATACTTTGTGGGAACCCATGTAGATGAAATACTGGGCCTTTTGTTCAAAAATTACTAAGAATTTCAGGATAGAGACCAGAGAGCCTTAAACCCTCTGCTGTGTATGGGGCCCTGTGGGGCTGCCTAGGTTGCACACCTGTGAAGCTGGCTCTGTATAGGCACGTGTGGCTTCCACTATCCTCATTTTTCCTGAAAAATGCCCTTAAGCTCAAAAACCTGCACTTCATCCCTTTAGGTAGCATTTTATCTTACACGTGTGAATGTAAGACTGAGTCTGTGAGCCATCCTGTGAGAGAAGAAGCAGTCAGAGGAACTCGCCATATATAAGTCTCTGTTTCTGAATTACAGCAGACAACACACTTTTACGTTCACAGATTCATATGGCATTTATTTTGCCGCAGCACTATGCAAATATCTCATAATATGTGACAGTTAAGGCATTTCTTGGAATTATTCCGCAAAGGGACTTGATATCAGCCAGTCCCAGCTTCTACTGAGTTGGTTTGTTTCCAAACCGTTGTATGTAACTTGGGAGGAACCTTCAAGGTTTCCTTAAAGGGTGGGACATAGAGGAGAAATGCCATGGAAAGTGATTAAGAATACAAACGTGATTAAGAATACAAACCCATGAGCCACAGGCAGTCATGCTAGTTCCCTTGGGTCCTGTTGGGGCACTTTGGAACTTCCCTTCCCAGCCCCTGTGGATTTTTGTCTCCCCGGTCTTCCACACTCAGGCCAGCTGGCACCTGGATGGTCCCTCTTGAGTCTGGCTTCCCCTTGAGTGTCCTTGTCAACATCCCTCCACTCTCTTCTCTGTGAGGTCCACTCAGCTGTGGTTGTGGGTTCTTCCTTCTCGCTCAGCTCTGTCCTTCCTTGTGGCGAAGTCTCCTTGCGTGAAAATGTGTTTGACTTTTCTCAATTAATTATCTTACGTGTTTATAAAGTTACAGTCTTAAAGATTTTATTCAATATTGTTGAGAAAACAAGCTGAAACAGGTAAGCCTAATTGATAATTGCAGTTATTTATTATCCTGGGCTCAGATGAGGCAGCATAATGAGGGTCATCTTTTCCAAAGTGCTGTCTGTATGAGATGAACCAGCTCTGCCCTACATCATCGATTGAGGGTCATCAAGAAACCTTAGAGATTGCCAGGGATCTAACCTCCAGACTTCATATGTAAGGGAGCTGAGGCTCAGGGAGATTGTGTCTATCTTTGTTTTTTTTTTTTTTTTTTTTTTTTTTCTGAGACGGAGTTTCGCTCTTGTTACCCAAGCTGGAGTGCAATGGCGCGATCTCGGCTCACCGCAACCTCCGCCTCCTGGGTTCAGGCAATTCTCCCGCCTCAGCCTCCTGAGTAGCTGGGATTACAGGCACGCGCCACCATGCCCAGCTAATTTTTTGTATCTTTACTAGAGACCGGGTTTCACCATGTTGACCAGGATGGTCTCGATCTCTTGACCTCATGATCCACCCGCCTCGGCCTCCCAAAGTGCTGGGATTACAGGCTTGAGCCACCGCGCCTGGCCCGATTGTGTCTATCTTTGTAACATATATGCAGGACAGAATTTCCCAGAGTCTATTCATCAAAATATTAGCTTGGCCTGCAGAATAGCTCTATCATGTCTTCGCCTGGCCTTCAAAACTTTTTATCGTTTTCTCTCAACCTGACTTTCTAACATTCCTTAGCCACATTGGACTCACCATAGTTCTTGATCAAAGAAAGCATGTTACTACATTTACTTTTTATTCAAACTATTATTTTCTGATGAAGCCATTGCATTTTCTCTCTATAGACTTCCACGTCTGGTCAACTCATTTCCCATTTACCGTACACATTTCTGCGAGTCCTTGTGGATTGCTAAAGTGTCTCATTATTGTTTAAGGTTTTTGCTCATAAATTTTCCCTGAGCTTACTTTTCTAACATTGGCTGAGATTTCCATAATGTGTTACCCATTAGACTGGACCTTGGGGGTACAAAGAGGAATAAGACACACTCTTTACCTTCAGGGAACACCAAGGGTAGAAGATTGACATCTAAAGAAATGTGAAGCCAGCATGGTGTGTGGTTACTGATGTGTGCCTAGGGGCACAGAGAAAGGGCAGCTCGTCAAGGCTGAGGGTATCAGTGAAGGCTTCCTCCAGCAGGTAGGACCAATATGAGTGGAGATTTCACAAGTCACTAGAAATTCTGCAGTTCAGAAAGTGTGTGTTAAGGTATCAGAAAATAGGGAGAAGTACCCTGATACTGTAACACATTTAGAAATTCATGACTTTTCCAAGATGTTATTCTAATGCTTGTATTTCATGTGTGTGTGACTTAGGAGTAATGGGTGCCCTGTTTCTTCTGTGCAGGATTACATCTCTTGCTTTTCACTCCAGAAAGAGACCCCAGAAGAGCCTTTGCTCCCCAGTTATCAATTGAGCAAAGCAATTTGATAAAAAAAGTGTATGTATTACCCAATAAAAACAGAAAACTCGGTGTGTTCTCCAGGGGAAAGTGACTGCATTTCATGGATGCTAACTAGCATACCACCCTCATAAAGAAAAGCAACACAGAATCAGAATACAGTAACAATACTGTGATTTTTACAGACTGTCTATGCCAACTTCTTTCCTTGTATAAGCCTGTGAGGCTAAGTGAAGAGAAATAATTTTTCATTTTCTTTTTTGAGAGACACTGACTCTCTCACCCACGTTAAGGGCAGTGGCACAAACACGGCTCACTGCAGCCTCAACTTCCTAGTCTCAGGCATTTCTCCTGCCTCAGCCTCCCAAGTAGCTGGGACCACAGGTACATGCCACCACACTCGGCTAATTTTTTAATTTATATTTTGTCATAGAGACAGGATCTTACTTTGTTGCCCAGGATAAACTCGAACCTCTGGCCTCAAGATATCCTCCTGTCTTGCCCTCCCAAAGTGTTGGGATTACAGTCATGAGCCACCGTGCCTGGCCAACAAATGATTTTTTCACAAGCCACGGAGCCCAGAGTAAAAACCAATCTATTGTCCTGCCAGCAAAGTTGCTGGTTTGTTCTTTTTCCTGGTATGATGCTCTCAAGGTGAGATTCGAGAGCGTTGTCATGTAGTGGTGGAAAGCACTACCCGAGCCAAGTAATGACAGATGTGCTCATAACTTATGGAAAGCCAGAAGCAGCATGTATAGGCTTCAGTTACCAGGAGATCTGTTCAAGGAAAGAAATAATCGATGAAGGCTACTGGTCTAATAGGGTCTTTCCCTCCATTAAAGGTGGAAAAGGGATTATTGTGAAACTTATGATTAAAAAAATTATAGGTGCAGTAACAGTGAACTCAGTTTGGATAGGTTTGCCAAGCAACCGTATTAAAACTGCAGTGAATTTGGTCTATTGATTACATTCACATGGAATCCATGGGCGAGCTTCTTGCTCAGTATGGGTGCGAGTGTGGGATTCGGCAAACATTTGAAGGCAAATGAATGCACTCGTGCTGTCAGGATGGCGAATTGGCTGGTGTTTTTCAATCCTGGCAGGGATGAGTTTTCTGAAACGAAGTAGAAATCTCATAATAATTTAGCTGATAGCATTTTACAATGCTCTGAGAGGCAGTTTCGGGGATCGCTATTTTTTTCTTTTCCAAAATCCCTTAAAGCCTATCTTCTTATCAATAAAAAACTCATACTTCATTTTTCAAAGGTCTCTAGTGCCTGTAGAAGGATTGAAATAATGTGAGCCTGGAAAAAAAATGTGCTTTGAAAACAATGGTAACATTTCTCGGCAAACAATTGACAATTTCCTACATTGCGTTTGCCTTTGATAATTAGTTAACAGCGTTCAACTTGGTTCACCTTTGAGGAAGTTGTCAAGATAATGTACCCCTATTGCCTTTTAATTATTTTAATCATTAAAACATTGCACAGATACGTGCTGTTCTCATTCTGTGGGAGTTGAAGCTTATAAACTCAGAGAGGGAAACCAATTTGAAGCTAACAGAGGAAGAGCAGTAACGTTGTTAGTTAATTGAACAAACCCTCATTGAGCACCCACCGTGTGCCAGGCACTGTGCTTGAAGCTGGGGAGATGTAAACAGGAATTAGCCACGATTAGTGCCCTCCGGAGGCTTACAAACTCACATAACCAACTATAAACCATTTGATAAGTGATCTAATAGTGCTATAAACAAAGCATTTGAGAATGCAGAGAAAGGAGCAACCCATGCTGCCTGGCAGGGTTGGCACAGCGTAACAGTTAATGTCTTTCCAACGGAAAATGGCCAAAAAGCCAACCCAAATTAGTTTGATGAATAAGGGAATATTTTTGAAGTAGGAAAACTAATACCAGGGGTAGGATTGGGGTCAGAAACTCGGTTGATTTTACCAGACTCTGCTTTTCTTATTCTCTTGCTTGGATCTATTCTCAATGTCGGGTTGATTTCACCCTCGAATCATGTGTAGCGGCAAGATGGCAGCATCAGTCCCAACATGACACTTCTTCCAACTACATGTACAGCAGCAATTATACCTGCATGCTTCACAAAGACCTGACAATTGCCTTTTTATAACTTGCTGGCTCTGAGCCAATTAAGGGGAATGCATTATTCTAATTGGGCCAATTAGAGTCCACCACATGGCTGGAGGTGAAGTCTACTCTATCCAAACCTCACGTGTGAAGAGCCTTGAAAAAGTGAATCCCCTTGCCCCACCACCCCCCAAAAATTACAGTAGTAAAATAAGTTTAAATGAATGTGGGTGGGGAAGCAAAATTAATGATGCCTATGCTAGATCTAGAGAAACATGAAGGGAGAAATTGAGTCCAGTTGTGTGCATCGGTGTGCCGGGCAGAACGCATGTACCTGGGGGCAGGCACAGAAGTGCTTGATAGCAATATACCAATATGTGTGGTGCTTCCCATTCTCCATCTGTGAATTGGTAAACAGGCTCAAAGAGGCAGAATAATGATGGCAGTTTATGGATGCAGATACAAAAACGTAAAGACGAGGGCTTTCACGAGGGAGTAAACAAACATTCTAGAGTGGGAAGGATTCAGCCAGGCATTAAAGATAGCCAAAATGCCAGGCCACAGGATCACTGACATTACTCTCCATCTCCCTAAATTACTTACTTGTAAGGCTTGGTTGTTAGAATGTACAGATAACGTACATTCTTAAGGAAAAGGTGTGCATGATTAGGTGATTTGGATCTTTGAAGCACCTCTTAGTGAACACGTACTGGTGGGAGCTGGAAAGGAAGATAGAGAAGAGGAAATAAGACAGTTCTGAATCTGTCTACCTCCCCAAATACATAAATACACAGTTCCCAAAGCAGCCTAAAAGCCACGTCTTGTCCATCTTCTTTTCCTCTGTCCCTTCGTCTGGTAATGAGGGTATGAGGGTGCTGATGAGTTAGAAATGGTGGAATTTGTATATGACTAGAGGTACTGGGTTGGAAATGCCAGAATTGGATCTTGCTCGCACAAACTGGGTTTCACTTCGGGCTTCATGACCCAAAAATCACTGAAAAAGTTATGACTGCATAGCCAGTCTTCATGATTAGAATCCACTAAACAAATTATCCTGTCTTATTTTATAGTTTTAAGATCCAGTCTCATTGTCCACAGCAATAGCATTATTTTATTCTTGTTTGAAGGCAAGCTGTGGTTTGGGAAATTCTGATATGAACAATGGTTAATTGTAGCGTCGTGTCATGGAAAGAAAAAAGAAATGCATAGAGAGCTAGAACTAAGCGTGAAGCGTGATTGCTATTTTCCAGAAGAGGATAATTACTTTGCTTCCCTGAGCTTCGCTCTCCACACAGATAAAGCCGGGATGGCTGCTGAGGGTGAGGCTTTCTTTGGCAGGAAGCATCCTCATAGGAGGGTTGAAAACTCAGACTGGTCTTTCACATGTGCCTGTCATCCTGCCAACAACACGATTTTTTTCTCTCCAAACCTTCATGCTTCAACTTTGCCTTGCTAACTGTTGCTTACCCATGAGGACCAAACTTAGAAGTGTCCCCCAGGATTTCTCTGACTCCTTCAGGTTGTGTTCCTCAGAGTACCCACAACTCCCTGCACCTCCTTCTCCTGGCACTTTCTACACGGGCATCTAATTCCTAAACCACTGCTAGTCCCTTGCCCTCCAGGCTCTGTCAGAGTGGAGCACATACCAACATTTGCAGTGTTCTATTCCCAGGGAGTACCACGGAGTCACAGATATCATGAATAATCACTTGTTGAATCAGTGAGTAAATGAGGGAACAAATGCATGCGGCATCTGAATGATGTGCTTAATGATTTAGACTCTAGCTTAACAGGGTGGAGAGAAGAAGACCTGTGGGCAGTCTGACATGAACTTGACTAACACAGGCAAAAGAGTTTAAATGGTCCAGATTCCTTAAAGTCATCTGGGAGTTATCACGCCTTCCCCATTTTGGCCAGTCAGCAGCTCTGTCCTGAATAGCAGTTTTGGTATCAAGAAAAAAGCCCTAGACAAAGAAAATGCAGGCTTCAATTCCAGCTCTGCCATTCATACACTATTCGATATCATGATGCTGCCTCTTGAAGCCTTTTCACTGATTTACAGATGGAGAAGAACACAAAAGACTTATAGATGTTCATTTAACTTATTTAATAACTACCTGTTAATTACATAACATAATAAATACTTAATAATCTATAACTAAAAATATAGAGGCCTGAAGAGAGGTTGTGGAAGCTAAAAAAAGGAAAAGAAATAGAAAGCTTTGTGAAATGGGAAATGTTCCTCAAACACGTAGTGTTACTACAAAGCCAAACGTGCTTTGATACAACCTGTGGGCACATCCCAGACCTAGCCTGAAGGTTCAGGTCAGCCTCCACCAGTGCTATCCTCTGGGTCTCTCTCTTTTTTCTTCTGTTTATTCCTTAATGATCAGTAGAGTTTGGCAAAACACATGAGCCATGCATGGTTTTCTTTCCATCAGGTGGACAAAGTGACTTGTTTTGGGCAGTGGGCCCAAGAGAATTAATTCTGTAGTAGAAACACAGACACATCTTATCATGCCCTTGTTCCTTCATTTGTGAGCCTGTGTATTGCTTGAAGAAAATTCATTCAGTTATATTCTGATTGTCACTCTTCAACCACTAAAACACTATTTTGGTAAAGTAACCTGTTGTCCAGACACCTGACAGTTTCATTTTACAAGTCCTTTTAAGATTTTGGTTTAGAAGCAGAAGAAATAGAACCACATTCTTCCTCCCGACCTTGGCCCTGCACACTCTTAAACAAACCCCTACAGATTTGAGATTGGTTTGACATTTCCATGTTAGCACTCCTGCTGATTTTAAATGTAGCCAAAAGCACTCTTTTTGCTTTTAGTAAATGAAATTTCAATTTACCAATAAGAAAATCGTAGTATTGGATTGTGCTAAACCTTCCCCGGCTTTGCGTTTGTTGTATAATTAATATTAATGGAATATGCATTGATTTTGTTCTTCAGACTAATGGGGTAATTTTAAAAGAAAAACTTGTTTCAGTAATTAAGCAGATTAAAATAGGTAATATATGTTTCTTGCTTAATCAGTCCAATAATTGAGTTCCACTGGTTTAAATTCTCATCTACTTCATATTTAATCAAAGTGAAATGCTATGTTCATCCTAAAACTAAATAATGCATGGACAGTATATTTAACCTAAAGAATCACGTTACAAAAATTACCATTAGCATGGATGCTTCATTCTTACTTAAAGTTCATCAAGAATAGGTTTTCTTTTAGAGCATTCTAAGATTGTTCCTGAAATCCCACTAATGAGAACTGCAGTTTTACATGCCTAAGATGATAGAAGCATATCATTTGGCAAGCCTACAGTACCCTGGGCCTTAACACGTAAACAAAGCACCCACACAAGCATAAACAATGACACAATCACAGGCGCGGGCGAGCAACCGTAAAGCAGAGCTCATTATGGGGCCAGATATCAAGACAGCAGCACAGCTGGGATAGCAACCTGATGCGTGAAACTCTTGCTCTTTAGAATGGAAAAGACTGGTCCTGCATGGGTGGCTCACACCTGTAATCCCAGCACTTTGGGAGGCCAAGGTGGGTGGATCATCTGACATCAGGAGTTCGAGACCAGCCTGGCCAGCACTGCGAAATTTCATCTCTACTGAAAATACAAAATTAGCCGGGTGCCTGTAGCTGGGCACCTGTAATCCAGCTACTCAGGAGGCTGAGGCAGGAGAATCACTTGAATCTGGGACTCGGAGGTTGCAGTGAGCTTAGATCGTGTCACTGCACTCCAACCTGGATGACAGAGTGAGACTCTGTGACAGCAGCAACAACAAAAAAGTCTAAAAGACTACCAGAACTCATAGATGAGGGGAATAGGAGAGATTCCATGAGCTCCCACGCACAGAGGAAGGTGTGAACACCTTGGTGTAATGGCAGCCAGAGCAGAAAGACTGCCTCGGACTCTGACGGTGCATCACTGGGCAGCTCAGTTAACTCGCTGCATCTTACTTTTCTCTCCCGTTAAATGAGGTCATTTGAAGCTAGCGACATTCCTTACTCTAAAATTCCAGATGTAAAGTAGTGGCTTGCCCTAACTGCCCATAAAGAAAATATTTGTAAATGGTTTCATGGAAATTATAAAATTGTAAGTAGGGGAAAGATTTTGAAATGACATTTGTCCTAATTCCCTCTTCTTTTGAAAGCATGACATTTACAGCAATCTACAGAAAATCATGCAATAGATTACCAAGTGATAAAATAGTTAACTGTTTACCATTACATTCAGATATTAATCACGATTTTACTTTTAAATGGTGGTATTACTGAGCTCAAATGACTTTCACGAACATTGTAATAAAGATTCCCATTTCTTTCAGAATTACTAACAAAGCAGACAACATTTATTAAGTGCAATATGCCAGGCACTGTGGTGCTTAGCCTGTGTTGTTTGATTTAATTTATTTAATTCTAACAATACCTTAGTGTCATGAATACTATTATCATTCTAACCTTTCAAACGAAAAAATGGAAGAGTGAACTTTGGCAGGTAACTTAGGGAAAGCTTGTCTCAGAGGTGATGTGTCAGCTAAATACTGAAAGGTAAGTACACAGCAAATGGGAAAGGGTGTAGTAAAAGACAAACAGCCTAATCAAAGGCAGGTAGACGTGAGAAAAATAAGACGTCACTGCCAGTCACTGTATGGAGTTCAAAATAGATGCAGCTAAGACGGTGCAAGGGGCAGAGGTAAGAGATGGTGATTCACCATTAATGATAGACTGGATAAAGAAAATGTGGTATATATACACCATGGACTATTACACAGCCATGAAAAGGAACAAGATCATATCCTTTGCAGGGACCTGGATGGAGCTAGAATTCATCATCCTCAGCAAACTAACACAGGAACAGAAAGTTGAACACTGTGTGTTCTCACTTAGAAGTGGGAGCTAAACAATGTGAACACATAGACACAGGAATGGAACAATGCACTCCAGCACCTGTTGGCTGTGAGAAGGGGAATTGGGGGGAGCGACAGCATCAGGAGAAATAGCTAATGCATGCTGGGCTTGATACCAAGGTGAGGGGTTAATCTGTGCAGCAATCCACCATGGCACAGGTTTACCTAGGTAACAAATCTGCAAGTACTGCGCATGTACCCTGGAACATAAAATAAAATAAATAAATGAAAAGAGATGGTGCTTGGAATCTGAGCAGATGACAGACCATAGAAGGCTCGGCAGTCCCCAGACGTCATATTAATGTGGGGGGACTGTTTGTGCTCTCCCCTTGATATTCATCTGATAGGAGAGTATTCTTCGGGGTTCTATTTCAGTAAATTAAAAATAAAAATACAAACTAGGAATACACAAAATGAGCTTTGTTATTCTGGTGGGATTACAGGTGATTGTTTTGCTTTACGATTTTCCACACTTCATTCAATATGGCATTGCCCCATAAATGAAAGATATTTAAAAGAATGTCATTCATAATTAAATCCTACTACAACAACAAAGCGACATCAAGCATTTCTCACTCACCATAGAGCCGTCATAAAACCCAAGCCAAGTAACTCTCCTTCCTGAATACAGACTCCAGAACCATGGGCCAAAGCAGCTCCCTGGAGTTTACCCTTCCTCTCTCCCCTTCTGTTGAAAGGGAGAGCCACGGATGGTGAAAACATTCACTGCTGTATTTGAAGAAGCTCCGTAAGTCTAATTTCCTTTTCTCTTCCTCCCGTTGCAGGGCTAAGGCCCATAGATTGTATGATCTAAGCTTATTTTATCATCTGAAACTTTTTTTTTTACCAAAATAGAAAGGTTCTAGTTTAGCAGATCAGAGAAGGTGGGGTGCACCATGACCTAGGGAGGCTGAGTGATAGCGGGGTTAAGAAAAGCTGGGAGAGAGGAATGAATGTGGAAGTAAAATAGAAGCAGAAGAGAACAAGACTGAGGAGGAGAGACACCGGCAGAGTCATTTTCTCATCTTCTGCAAAAGTGCAGGAAACCGTCTCAAGAGCTGCACAGCAGTCAAGGTCAGGGGCTGTGTGGAAGGCTGTCTGGGATTAGATGCTGGCTGTGCCGCCTGCCTGTGACACTTGAAGCCAGTTATGGAAGCCCCTTCTGGACCTCAGTTTCCTCATTTGTACAGTGGAATAATATGGTATCTAAGTCACTGGGCTCTGTGAAAATTACATAAGTAAATATATGTGAATCACTCTGGGAAACAGTAGGAGACATTGGGTAAGTGTTTTGTCATTGCTTTTCTTTGTTTTCTTTGCTTCTGTACTTGGATTTATGCTTTGGATATTCTGGAGGTTAATTGTGAAAGCAGAAGCCATATGCTCTATTTCTCTGAAGAAGACTGCTTCACCCGGAAAGGACATTTGACAAAACCGGAGAGGGGCTGATTCCTCAGATACGTGAGTTTCCTCCGAAAAACGTGTTTCTCAGGGAGCAAGACTGTGCACGCCTCACCACGACATTCCCTCACTTCACCACCGTGGCCAGCGCATAACAGGTTGTCTGTAAACACTGATGGAGGGAAAGGTGGTTCCTTCTATAAGCATCCAGTAGGCCCTGGGACCCATTCTATGTACCAAAAACATGAAGAGAGAATTCCGCCATTTAAGTAGCAGCACCACCTCTTCACTTTACCTTAAGACATGCGCAACATTGCTGTTTCTTTGTTCATTATTTTTTAGTTGAAACAAAACAAAGCTCCACTTTGCTTCTACATTTTTTAGTAGAAACAATATATAATTTATTTTTATTTTATTGTCAATATTATGTATTACAACTTAGCAACTTTTATATTTCTTTCTGGGAAAAAAACATACCTTTATCATATCTCGGTTTCCTAAGGGTAAACGGTTGCTGTTCTCTCTAAGCTACAGGAACAATGGCAAATTGGAAGGGAAAATAAACTTCATTTATACCTTAGGGCCTAATGCAAAGCTACAATAATGTCTACAGTTCCTTACATCAGTTAGATTTAAAAAGATGTTTTAGGATGTTTTAATTTGGACGTGAAAAGATTATGAAAGCGTTAAATTCAATAAATAACAATGATCAGAAAATACCCTTATATATATTATACATATAAATTTTACGTGTGTGTGTGTGTGTTTCTCACACACTGAGAAATACACCAGCTCACCACATGGTCCAGATCCAGATGTAAAGATCCCCTGCCAACAGCTGCAAATTCTTCAGGATGGAGCTCGTCTGTGACTGATGTCAAGACACAGATTGAAACTAAGTATGACTTTCTTCTTTCAATTAGATTCTAATAGCAATTTTCAAAATGAAAAGCAAATCTCACCATGTTTAGCCAAATGGTTAAGAGCACAAGTGGGCAGTAAAATGTTAGAGTCAGCCACAGGTGGTGCATTTCCACATGAACTGACACAGCCTGCAAGGAACGCCCCAAGATCAAGTCTACATGGAGCAAGGCCCAGACAGGGCATCCCAGTGTTGTTCTAAGTCAGGAAACAGGGCTCACAGGCCCGTGTCGTTCAGACCATGCTACGTTCAGAACAGCAACAGTGAAGTGGGGTCTTCAAGTGGAGGCATGTTCCCACATCACTAAATGGACCACTCTGCTTCGCGACACCTGGCTGCCTCACACATTTGCCTGCTACTGCCTTGCTCCTCAGTGCATTTTAATTTGTGATGCACTGTATAGGTCACAGAAAGTTTGGTATATGTGTTAGAATTATTCAGAGAAACAGAATTAATAGGGTGTGTGTGTGTGTGTAAGAGAGAGTGTGTGTGTGCGCTTGTGTGTGTGAGAGAGATGGGGGAGGGGAGAAAAGAGAATTGCTATAAGGAATTCACTCATGCAACTACAGAGGCTGACGAATTCAGACCCAGAAGAGCCAATGGTGTATGTTCCAATCTGAGTTCAAGTCCAGAGGCAGAAGAAGGCTGATGCTCCCGCCCTAAGGCAACAGGCAGGGAGAGTAAGATCTCTCTTGCTCAGCCATTTCTCCTGCTGAAGCCTTGGATGAGGCTTGCTCCCACTGGGGAGGATAATCTGCTTTACTCAGTGCACCTAACCAAATGCTCATCTCAACTGAAAATACCCTTACGGATACATCCAGGATTGGGTTTAACCAGATTTCAGGGCACCCAGAGGCCCCGTCATGTGGACCCATGAAATGAACTATCATAGCATAAACAAACAGAAATTCAGAGAAAATCAACCTCAAAGCCCACGAGGCCTGAGCGACGTGAGTTCAGAGAACCAGCATGTGCTGGCCCACACTGTACCCAGAGCATGGAGCAGTGGCCTGGAGGAGCAGGAGCTGTGTAGTAAATATGTGGCAGGATAAACAGAATTCCAGCTCTGTAATTCACAGACCTCGGGCAACACACTGAACCTCAGCCTCCAAAGCCCACTTCACAGGTTACTAAGAGAAGTAAATACATTAACCCACTCAAACCCGTGAGTCTGATACAAATAAAAGCTGCTGTCATTGTGATCATCGGTATCACGCATGTCTTTCTTATCCTATGCCATTTCCTGAGAACCACTTTTAGTAATCTTTCTTCTGATGATGTGAGATATACTTTTAAAATTACCAAAGGCATTATGCAGGTATTTATGAGGTGGTGGGTTTTATGAGGCTGCAGCTAGAAGAGAGGTTTCTATTTTTCCTATTTTAAAAATTCTACTAAGAATATTATAACATATATCTGAGATTACTTTGTTTATTCTCCTTCCTCAATGGATATTGTTTTTCAAAAGTGTTACAAACATTTTTAAATTATGGAGAACAACCTCAAGCGTTTTATGTTGCAGATGAAAAAACATTTGATGTTACAGATGTTTCTGTGACTGCTTCGTAGGACAATACTGACCCTAACTACTCGGTAGTAAAAGGCCCAGCTCAGTGTGGTCAGTTCCCTGTTATGAACAGAATTAATAGGGTGTGTGTGTGTGCGTGTGTATGTGTGTGTGTGCGTGTGTATATGTGTGTGCGTGTGTATATGTGTGTGCGTGCATGTGTGTATGTGTGTGTGCGTGTGTGTATGTGTCTGTGTGTATGTGTGTGTGCACGTGTGTGTATGTGTCTGTGTGTGCTTGTGTGTGTGTGCATGTGTATGTATGTGTGTGTGGGTATGTGTGTGCGGGTATGTGTGCACACATGTGTGTATGTGTGTATATGTGTGTGTGCGAGTGGGGTGTGTGTGTATGTGTGTGAGTGTGCGTGTGGGGGGGTGTGTGTGAAAGAGAGAGAGTGTGTCTGAATTCGAGACACCTCGATTGCTACCTCACTCTTTGACACTGGACATCATCTCACTCTTTTAGGCTTTAAACAGTTACATTAACCTTTTAGTTCAGCTCTAAAGAGCAATTACTGAATACAAATTTGAGATATTTGTAAAGGAAAAACATGTAAAATGTGATAAAAGTCATGGTGTGAAATGAAGATACCACGTAGCATTTGGGAAACATACTGAGAGGATGACGGACCACGAAACACAAAGCAGCTGATCGTCCCTCAGGGTCTGGGAAGTCTGTGTGTCCTCTTGAATCTTGGCAGGCGTTGTGGTTTCTAAACCAGTGGAATATGGCAGAAGTGACACTTGCTGGTTTGGGGAACCAGGTCTCAGTCGACTGGCAGCTTCCGCTTCCTGTCTTAAAACACAGCTGCCACGCTGTGAGCAAGGTAGAGGAGAGAGCCACGTGAAGAAGTAATAAGGCCAGGCATGAAGGCCCCAGCTGAGCTCCCAGGAGTGGCCAGTTTCATGGGCGAGCACCTTAGGGGTAGATGCCCAGGCCCAGAGACAGCACAGCCGACCCAGAGAGAAACCAGCATGAGCTGTCCGAGTCTGCCCAAGCTGCAGTCCGTAAAAACGTACAAGGTTGCTGTTGTTTCAGGTAACTGAATTTTGTGGTGGCTTTTTATGACAGATACAGGGAATAAGGAGTCAAGAAATAAGGATTCTCGTTTCAAATTCACCAATGATTGCTTGTGGGATCTTGGAAAATTATACAGTAGGCTCAACTTGCCGCTCAATTTTGCAAAGAGCCACTGACTGCTTTGGCCCTCAATCACCCAAATAAGTAACTGCCATCCATTTTCCTTTCAAATACAAATGTGCAGCTCAGCAATGCTCCTGCCTAAAACATTTTCCTCTTCTCCATGGATATATACAAAGTACAGACGTAAATAAAGAAATACAGGAACAGATTTCTTATCCAGGAAACCCAGAGCTTTACATAGCAATAAACATCTTGCTTCCTGCTTCAAATGCCCTCTGGGGAACTTGTGGAGATGGTACATGTGTGTGTTCAACTCAATTGTTCTTAAACTCATTCTGCTGTGCTCCAGTGACAGATTGGCATCCAGCATCACCTTCCTGTGGGAGCCTCCACTTTCCTGCAGACTTACATATGTGTAAAGTCTGGCTGAGTATACCCACGGTCTCTGAGCCATCTGGGAAACCTAAAGCCCTTTCCCTGAGGTCTAGTCCCATCTCAGCAGTCCCCCAGCTTGTCCCCAGGGACTGGGTTCTGCTGATGCAGCAGGAGAGCTATACTGGTGACTTCCATAGCACAGGTGATGAGAGGCTTAGGGTGAGGGATGACTCCTTCGACATCTTCAGGAAGAGGACGGTGCCAATGTCCACCTTTATGGTGGCATCCAAGGACAGGCAAAGAGGGAAAGGATTTGAATTTCTTTCCTTTGTTGCCCTAGATAACCAATTTTACAAATTTAGAATAAAGTTGAGCCACATTCAGATTTTTATCACAGGGAGTGTTTCTCTGGATATTGACATTGAAAGAGCATGCCATGGGGGACATCTGCAAATCTGCACAACTGGAACCCTGTCCCTACAAGCCTCCACAAGACACATACACCAGTGTTAAGTGGTTAAAAAGTGGGTTATTGGAATTATTTCCAACACTGATGATTTAGAGATCTGATACTGAAGAAAATTATCCCTTTAATTCTGCAAAAATAAGATTCATGCTCATGGTATTTCAGCAGCACTGTGTCATCAAGAGCTTTTCTCATCATAGAAGTGGAACGAACTGCACCGTCAGGTGAAGACCTGCTCTTTTTGCCTCAGCAGAGGTATCACCAAGCACTCCAACTATTCAGTCACGTCCTCCAACGTACTGGTGTTCATTGAAAATTAGCTACTGGCCAGGCTACCTATGCAAACAGGAAACCTCACCAAATGGATGCACTGAACCCCTGGCTAGCTGGGGATCTCCACTAATTCAGCAGCCCACTGAGTGGCCGCCTGTGTGGCTCTCTCCTTTCTAGTTCTCTCTGCACCCAGTGCAAGATTCATCTTGCTCCAGTGGCACTCATCCTGTTGCTTGCCCGCTTCCTATGTTTCCCTTGGTTCCTGCTGTTCCCAGAATACAGGCCGGCATCCTGGCCCTTTAAAGCTTGCTTTGTCCCTCTCTGCAGCGTAGTCTCCCAGCTTGCTCCAGACTATCTGTGGCTGACTGTTTCTTACATATATTTCTTTACTTTCCCATCTCCTTCGCTTCACTTTCCCTGTTCTCTCTGCCTGGACTCCCTCTCCCTAACCACTTTGTTCTGAATTTTTAAGCTGAGCTCAAATGCCACATTTTTCGTCATGCCATCCCTTATCCTGTGTAAGTAAAAACAGTCTACAGCTCTTCTGAATGTACCAGAAACTTCATCTGAAACTTTTACTACACAAGGAACTGCTGCTTGTCATTGTAAGTTTTTATAGCCACATCTCATAGCTGCCTCTAGCCAGAAAGCTTCTCACGAGCAGGTTCGTACACAATGCAAATAATGGAGTGTATTTTGCACGAATGTGTTGAAGGCCAGAATAAAGCAATGTTTTATTCTCATCCAACCTGCATGTACAAGTTGGAGGGCAGGGCTTGGTATGGCAAAAATTCTACAAATAGCAATTGGACCAACTGAGATTTTAATATCATCTAAACTTCATAAAACACTTTAAGGAAGAATACCTGGGTGTGAAATTGCTTGGTCCTATGGCAGGATGGGTTAAATTGTGACCCCTAAAAATGTTAAAATCCTCACCCTCAGTACCTGTCAATGTGACTTTCTTTGGAAATATGCTTTTCTTTTTTCAGATAATCAAGTTAAAATGAGATAAATAGGGTGGGCCATAACCCACTATGACCACTGTCATCATAAAAACAAGACATTTGGGCATAGAGACACACAAACACCATGTGAAGGTGAAAGCAGAGACTGGGGAGGTGCGTCTCGAAGCCAGGGGATGACAGAGACACCAGTGAACCACCAGAAGCCAGAAAAGGGCCTGGGGCACATTCCTCTTCACAGCTCTTTGAAGGAACCAATGCTGTGACCCCTTGATCTCAGCTTTCTATCCTAGAACTGCGGGATCATAAATGCATGTTGTTTGAGCAGCCTGTGTGTGGTACTTTGTGGTACTTTGTTCTGGCAGCCCTAGGAAGCCCATACATAGGGCATGTATGATAGATTGTAACTTTACAAGAAACTGCCAAGCGTGTTCCTGAAGAAGGAATGTCATTGCATTACCACCAGCACCGGCTGCCAGTGTCAGCTGCCTTTTCTCCTTGTCACTACTTGGTATCGTCACTCCTTTTAACTGTGTCCCTTCCAACAGCCATGTCCTGGGAGCTCCTGGTGTTTTTAGTTTTTATTTCTCCAGTTAGCATGGATTGTGAGCAGCTTCCGATGTGCTTATTTGCCCTCTTTATATCTGCTTGGGTGGAGCATGTGTTGGCATATTTTCTCCACTTTACAATGTGGTTGTTTATCTTCGTTCCGAGTTGTAAGATAAATTCTGGAAACAAGTCCTTTCCCAAGTGTGTGCTTTGCAAATGTTTACTCTCAGGCTGTGGCTTGCTTGTCTTTTCACTTAATTATCAATCTCTTGTGAACAAAGAAAAAGTCTCTAATGTTATGAATTAAAGTTGATCAACTTTTCTTTCATTATCCAGTCTCTTCATATAATCTCAAATAAATATTCGCCCAGTCCAAGGTCACAAATATTTCTTATGTTTTCTCCTGAACTTTTTATGGTTTTACTCTTCACATTTTATATAATATACTGGTTTCAGATTTCTACTTTTTTCTAGGAAGAAATTAGCTACTCTGTTTATCTTTACTTCTCTATAGATAGTCCTGTAATCTGGATACTTTTAAAATCTTCTGCCTGTCTCTGATTTAAAGCAACTTGATTATGATGTGGTTTTCTACATTTGTGAGTGTGTGCTTGAGATTTGCTGAGCTTCTTAGATTTTGAGTTTGGAGTTCTCAACAAAAATTGGAAAAATTTCATCCATTATTATTCAAATGCTTATTCTGCTTCCCCACCTTATCTTTCATTTATTCAATTACATGTATGTTAGACCATCTTATGTTGTCCCAAAACTCTCTTAGCATTGTTCATTTTTTTTTTTGAGATGGAGTTTCGCTCTTGTTACCCAGGCTGGAGTGCAATGGCGCGATCTCGGCTCAACGCAACCTCCGCCTCCTGGGTTCAGGCAATGATCCTGCCTCAGCCTCCTGAGTAGCTGGGATTACAGGCACGTGCCACCATGCCCAGCTAATTTTTTGTATTTTTAGTAGAGACGGGGTTTCACCATGTTGACCAGGATGGTCTCGATCTCTTAACCTCGTGATCCACCCGTCTCGGCCTCCCAAAGTGCTGGGATTACAGGCGTGAGCCACCGCGCCCGGTCCACCAGCATTGTTCGTTTTTTTCAGTCACATCTCTATGCTTTATTTTGACTAGTTTCTGTTACTATGTCTTCAAGTTACTATTTTTTTCTTCTGCAGTATCTAATCTGCTATTAATTTCACTAATGCATTTTTTTCTAGTTTCAGGAAATAGAGTTTTTATCTCCAAAAGTTCATTGTGAATCATGTTTATGTCTTCCTTGCCTTTTAATATGCTGAATATTTCCTCTGTCTTTCTGAGGTTTTCACCCACCTCGGTACTTCAGGTCCCAATCCCAGTCTGGTCTCATTTTACTGACACAGCCACACAAGTCATAGGCACAATATTTGTAAGCAAATCTACTTCCTCGATGGTCCATTTCTATCAACCCAGAAGGGATTACTTGCTCATGTCATCAACCGAATGTATAGCCTAGTATGGGAGCTCTGATGGAGGCTTTGGGGAGCAATATTTGTTAGTAACCTTGCTTGGTAACATTTGGCAAAATATTCTCAACATACAAAATTTTATTCACCCAAACTTATTTTCTAGTCTGAAAATAAACTCCCACATCTTTACGAAATACTACAATTTTCTGAGTCCCTCTTTATGTATTCCCTATGTAACTGTTAAGAGAGTGATGTTGTATCACTGTTACAGCAAAGCGCCGGTGGGACCACTAACTCTGCCAATCCTGTGCCTGGTGAATGAAAAAGTTAACCCACTGGTTCTCCAACTCCTATGAACACTGCTTCCTTTTTCCAGTCCATAACAACAGCCGGCATCCATCAGAATTGCCTCTAGGGCTTTTCAGAAACTTCCTAGCCAGACCCTACCCCCAGTTCCCTCCATCAACGTCAAGAGATGGGCATGTCTTCTTTTCAAAAATTCTTAGCAGAGCTGATATTCCACACAGATTTTTACATTGCAAAGCTGATCTTTCTACGACAGCAGCTCCATTCAGTTTGGTATCGTGGTCAGTAATAAGCAACATTATTGCAAAGCCACAGTTAGAAGAATAGCGTTTTTCTCTCCTGCTTTCTGTTCTGTTGGTCTGTTCTCTATTGATTAATCTGGGTAATTTATGCCAACCCTCTAGGGCAGAGGATGCTGTCTTTATGTATGGAACACAGTCAAAACTCAGCAAGGGCCCAAAACATATTCATTATTAAAGAGAGTATGAGTGCCATATGCAATAGCATGCTGTCGGAGAATTCTGGATTTTATATCAACTCAAAGAATTTTGCAAGATAACAGACTTAGCTGTTCATGAGGTAGCTGTCTTTTGCTATCGGGCATGTGTGTAAGAAGAAATGCTACCTGATTTCCTAGCCACATGGCAAAGAAGATATTCAAAGCACACCTTACTGACTCATGGATATTAGGTACAGAAGATAAAGTTGAGGACAGCTTAAAATGCATGCAGCTTTATTAATTTTTAAAAACATGTAAAACAAAACACAACAAAACATCAATGACAAAATCCTTAGTGATTATAAATCCGCACGTCTAAGGGTCCAGAGGGAACCTGCTTAAACGCATAGATCAGAGTGATTTGTAATAGGCATTTACATTGCTTGCATGCAAATAAATGCTACCCACAGTGCTTAAAATGTGTTAAATAGCTTAAAAAGTTCCCCTGAAATTATGCTTACTCTATCTTTAAAGAAGAATTTCAAGCTAGTCTCTACAAGCGACATTATACATTCCAAGTTAGTGAAGTCCAAATCATTGAGGTTTATTTCTACAGCAAAATCTTTTTATAAACATTTACATTTACAGAGGTCCTGAGCCCATGGAGGGGCTGGCATTCCATTGAACATAATGATGTGAAATGTGCATCTTCCAGCTAGTATTTATTTTAGGGGCAAGTAATTGCCTTTGCATATGAGCTTCACAATGTTTTGAAATGTATATTATCCATAAAGTAAACACTACTCTGTTCGACTGACAATCCTATTGCAGAATGAAATTATACTCATCTATAAAAAGCTAACTTCAACTCTTAGGACATACGACCAATCTGAGTAATTTTCCAAACAAAGAGTCTGATTTGGCAATCAAGCAATTTATTTGGTAATGTCTTAACAGTCCAACTGAAACATTCTGCAGCCAACATTTGTTTGGCTGGCAAGACCCTTCAGCAGAAGCTTTTATTTTGAGAACTTCAGGGAGATAAATATTTGATTTTAGAGAGTTTAGATGGTCCAAGGATTTTCAAATGTCTCCTCAGGTCAGCTAATATTTATTCTGGCCACTAAAAAAAAAAATAAAAAAAAAAACAGAGAAAAAACCTCTTGAGCTTTTCTTTTTTGAAACAAATTTAAAATTAGCTTTAGAAAAGTATTTTGTAAGTAGGTTCTGAAAGATTTTAACACATTTAACTTTTTATATTTACTTATGTGTATGTGTGTGTTTATATAATATATAGATTAAATTAATTATATTAATTATATTATATTAAATATATTGATAATTACATATTATCTCTATACTATATACATGCATATATTTATACAAACATACATATATATATATATATATATATATATATAAAAATATATAGAGAGAGAAAGAGACAGAGAAAGAGAGAGAGATAACTTAAAAAACAGAGAACACAACGTCTAAATTTCTAGGGCACACCGAGTCCTTTCTACAGCTGTGATTTTGTTCACACTTCTTTGCTGACCTCTTCTCTCATCGCTATCTGGAATCCTTCCACCTGTTGGGAGGTGACTCAACACTTTTCTGCAAGACATCCTCGCTCCTCCAGCGTGACGAGTGGTTTCCTCATCTGGAAACCCAGCCTGTACCATTCATCATTCCTAAGTCACGTGCTGACTCAGGCTATGGCTTGCTGCAGCACGCTTTATTTTCAAGATGTTGTGTGTTCTTCGGTGGGTATTAAGTTTACCTGGTGCGGGAATCCGTGTTTTACTGCCTGGGTTCCTTCCCATGAGATTCCCCAGTTGTGACTTGTATCGATCAGTGTCTCGATGAACACGTAGGCTGGCATCCCCTTAAGACAGGGATCTGCCTGGAGAAATGTGGTATTAGGCGATTAAGTCACTGCGTAGGCATCGTGGAGTGTATTTACACTCGTCTAGAGGGTACAGCCTACGACACGCCTAGGCCACATGCAGGTGCTCCTAGGCTACAAACCCAAAGAGAATGATACTGTGCAGATTACTACAGTCAATGGTGACGCAAGAATGCGTGTGTAACCGTAATAAAGGTACAGTAAAAATACAGTATAAAAGACAGGAAGTGGTACACCCATCTAGGGCACTCACCATGAATGGAGCTTGCGGGACTGGAGGTGGTTCTGGTTGAGTCAGAGGGTGAGTGGTGAGTGAATGGGAAGGCCTGGGACATTGCTGTACACTACTGAAGACTTTGTAAACACTGTACACTTAGGCTGCATTAAATTCATCTCCATTTTGTATTTTATTTTATTAATTATATATATATAGCTATATTATTTATTTATTTATTTATTTATTTATTTATTTATTTTTGAGACAAGGTTTCCCTCCGTCACCCAGGCTGAGTGCAGTAGCGCGATCTCAGCTCACTGCAACCTCCACCTCAAGCAATCCTCCTGCATCAATATCCTGAGAAGCTGGAACCACAGGTCTGTGCCACCACACCCAGGTAATTTTTGTATATTTTTATAGATACGGGGCTTTACCATGTAGTCTGGGCTGGTTCCGTACCCCCAGGCTAAAGCCATCAGCACCCTACCTTAGCCTCACAAAGTGCTGGGACTGTAAGTGTGAGCTGCCGTCCTCAGCCAAATGTATTTTAAAACACACTTTTAAAAATAATAAATTAACTTGAGTTTGCTTTAACCTTATGGCATAACCTTTTAATTATAGTTTATTTTTTACTTTTAAATTTATTTCTTAAAAATTAAGACACACGCGTCCATTATCCTAGGCCTGCACAGGGTCGAGAATGTCAATGTCACTCTCTCCCACCTCATTTTGTCCCATGGAAGGTTTTAAGGGGCAGTAACAGACATAAGCTGTTTTCTCCTCTGACAGTGATGCTTCCTTCTGGATACCTCCTGAAAGACCTGCCTGAGGCTATTTTACATTAAACTATTCGTATTAAGTAAGAATACACTTTAAAATAATAACAAAAGCATAACACAGTAAATAATAGGTCAGTGTCACGGTCACTTAGCGTCCTCATGAGGTATGATGTACTATGCATAGTTGTACGTGCTGGGCTTTTACAGGCCCGGCAGCACAGTGGGTTTGCTTACACCAGCAGACCACAAGCACATGGTGAATGCTGGGCGCTTCAGGGTCATGAGGTGATGGGAATTTTTCAGCTTTGTCATAATCATGTGAGACCCTGTCGTATATGGGGTCCATCATTGAGCGAAACATCGTTAGACAGCACTTGACTGTATATCAATCATAAAGATGCGCTGTGTCGGTCAACTTAACCATGTGGTCTAGTTAAATATTATATCTCATATCAACAGGTACATTGGGAAAGGGAGCTGCTTACACATGATTCTCTTCAAAACACTCAGAAAGAGTAAGCTAGCCTTTGCTCCCATCTCATTGTGTCTTCCTATTTTCCTTTCCATTCTCCATTAAAAGCCCAAGAACACACATGGCAGGCAGAAGTCCCTCAGAAGATGAGTGTAGGGCATGTGGGAGGAGCCAGGCCACCATAGTCCACTTGTATTGTCAGGGAGGTAGGAGAGCCCGGGGCCTCACTCGTGATAAGTTTGTGGCACGAAGGCATTGAGGTGCAGTCCTCCAAAATGCACTTCGCTCAGCAGAGCCATCTCTCCCAGCCCCAGCCCCAGCCCATGCTCTCGCCACCACAGCCATTTGCCTTCTGCAGAAGAAAATGGCAGGGCAAGACCAAAAGTCAGCTATTCTATGTCACTACTGACCTTGGACCAGTCCCCTGGAACCCGGTTCATAGCCCCTATCAGTGAAGTTTGCTTGTCGGGTTTATATGGCCTGTGACCAGCAGGATTTTCAACAAGCAGATTTTAAAACCGATTCTGCAAGCTATGCTAAGGATCCTACTGTTGGCCATTGTCATCTTCGTCCTTTGATAATGAACTGACTACCCTTCCATAGACTTGACCTTGACTGACTGTAAGACTACAAAACCTGACCAAAAAATTGAAGACAAATTGGAAACACGTTTCAACCCAGGCTTCTTGAAGAGTTCTATTGGAAAACACACCTCAGCTCTCCTGGACTACCTTTTTAGCCCTGCTTTTCCATGTCTTAAAAAATAACAGCATTTGGCCGGGCGCAGTGGCTCACGCCTGTAATCCCAGCACTTGGGGAGGCTGAGGCAGGTGGATCACAAGGTCAAGAGATCAAGACCATCCTGGTCAACAAGGTGAAACCCCGTTTCTACTAAAAATACAAAAAATTAGCTGGGCATGGTGGCGTGTGCCTGTAATCCCAGCTACTCAGGAGGCTGAGTCAGGAGAATTGCCTGAACCCAGGAGGCGGAGGTTGCGGTGAGCTGAGATCGCGCCGTTGCACTCCAGCCTGGGTAACAAAAGCGAAACTCCGTCTCAAAAAAAAAAATAGCATTTTACAGGTAATAAAGAAAACTTATATAATCACTTACTTTAGAGTGTGGCTTAAACTGCTTTTACGGGAAACCACCACCTTTGCAATGTGAGCCTTTAAATTCCATCCCAAGCAGCTTTTCTTACCACACTCTCAGGTCTTTTCAGACATAGTTTAATCATGTATGTATCTGAAAGCTACTTGAAATTCCTGTAAGTACTAAGCTCAATTTCTCGTTTCTTTTGGAAGAGGCTGTCAAAAGCAGGGTTTCTTTATAACCCATTGCATCTTGGGTACCACAGATCAAGTGTCCTTCATGACAACCTCTGCGCTGTCCCTCATCTCAATCAAATCTTCCTAACAGTGTCCTTACAGATGAAGAAACTGGTTTGTGTGACTTAAATACCTTACCTTAAAGCATCCATCCATCGAAGTTGCCTTCTTGGTCTAAACTTGAGCCTGCCCAGTTCAAAAGTCTGGGTTTGTTCAGCCTAGATCTACCCCTCATGAAGGTTTTTATATATAACATATTTTGGGTACTTGCGTTCTTGTTATCATAGATGTATTTTTAAAAAATAGAATCTGCTTTTCTAAAGTGCAAGTACTTTTTTATAACAGTCACTTAATTGGACACAACACTCACAGACATGTCAGCTTTTATACAGCTAAAAACTGAAATCAAACTGCACATTAAAAATATATTTCACCAAGTTTCTGCAATGAAGGTATATCATTTTTTAAAATCAGAGAAAGGAAAGCATTGTTTCAAAATATCATATTTGGATTCAGTCAATATGGGAACTTTCTGAGTGACATTCTGGGTGCTGGGTTGGTCATGGTTGTATATCGAATCTAGTTTATTTTAAGCAGCAACTCTGAGGTAGATGGCATTTGCCTGCTTTTCTAAGTGAAGAGGCTGTGGCTGGAAATGTTGAATAACTTGTTCAAACAGGCACTAGGTGCTGGAGGTGGGCCTTAAAGCAGCCCTTCTCTCTAAGTGCAGCCCCCGTCACTATATTCCTGACTCAGAGCTGCATACATGCAGGGAAGATCTCGTGAAGATGTGGATTTTGACTCACGTGACCTGAACATAGAGACCTGAGGTTCTGCATGTCCTGGAGTTGTCAGGCAAGCTGCTGGTCCTTAGGTTGCAAGGTACTACGCACATTGCTATATCAAAATTTTTCAGAAATCTAGTCATCTCTTATTTTTGCAATAGTACTTTCTTTTTTTTTTTTTTTTTGAGACGGAGTTTCGCTCTTGTTACCCAGGCTGGAGTGCAATGGCGCGATCTCGGCTCACCGCAACCTCCGTCTCCTGGGTTCAGGCAATTCTCCTGCCTCAGCCTCCTGAGTAGCTGGGACTACAGGCACGCACCACCATGCCCAGCTAATTTTTTGTATTTTTAGTAGAGACGGGGTTTCACCATGTTGACCAGGATGGTCTCGATCTGTTGACCTTGTGATCCACCCGCCTCGGCCTCCCAAAGTGCTGGGATTACAGGCTTGAGCCACCGCGCCCAGCCCTGCAATAGTACTTTCTAATTCCCTAGAATATTTTCTATAGTTTTAAGGAGCAATGCAGTACCCACTTCATTGATTAGGCAACTAGGACTCCTTCTGTGAAAGTCAGAAGTTCCAACAAGTAAGAGGTAATAAAATATAGTCAATCAAATGCAACCCTTGAATTCCCTGGGCTCAAACTATTTGCTTCAAACTGCCCTGGTCTACCTGATAGAGTTACTAAGAGAAGTAATTGAGGTAATGCAGAGAAAGCACAGCGAAGTCTTAGAACTATTCCTAGCACATAGTAAGCAGTAAATAAATGTCAGCATTGATTATTGATAGTATGATGAGCAAGAAACAGTGGACTCAAGTTAATGAAATCACACTGTACAAGTTGCACAGAATGACAGAGCATAATGCATGAAAACAACTCAATATTTTATTGACAAATTACTCTACAGGAGTCAATGGTGCCATGTGGCTGCATAGACACCAAAGTAACTTTCGGTTCCATTTAAAGAAGCACGGCACTGTGGGCACAGGGCAGGAGACAATTGAGGGGCTTCACTCCAGAAAACACCGTCAGACTCATGCTTTTCACAGGAAAATAACCATTTTGGTGAAGAGCTACAAATTCAATTATTCTGCTAACATTACCTGGGCCCCAGACTGCACACACTCCCAACACTGCACATGTTGCTAGGATACAGAAACCAAGTAGGTGCAATCCTTAATTTAAGCATCTTGGAAATATCATTGAAGAACCTAAAATATTCAATTTAGAGAAGTCGTCAGAGATGCGTAGGGACATCTGATTGATGGTGCCTGCAAAAGTTGTGAAAAGGGCAAGTGATAGGCACAGGAAAGTCGGTATTTATGTCCTAAGGAGTTGATTTAGGGCCTGTCATGTAAGATGTCACTATTCCAAACAATCGAACTATGAAAACAATAAGCACCTCTTGGAATAAATTCAGTGAATACGGAAGAATCTAAAGAACACATTGTTACAATTAGTGTGAACAATTTTTGTTTCATCAACAGTATTGATACATTGATGTTTTTAAGGAAAAAAACTGTAATGTCTTAGAGTTTCCAACCATGAGTTGTCAATGTGTTTCAACATACTGAATTCTCAGAGTCTTCACATTAAAAAGTGGCAAATTAGAACACTGAGCACTGTTCACAATAGCAAAGACTTGGAACCAACCCAAATGCACATCAACGACAGACTGTATAAAGAAAATGTGGCACATATACACCGTGGAATACGATGCAGCCAGAAAAAAGGATGAGTTCATGTCCTTTGCAGGGACGTGGATGAACCATCCTCCTCAGCAAACTAACACAGGAACAGAAAAGCAAACACTGCATGTTCTCACTCACAAGTGGGAGCTGAACAAAGAGAACATATGGACACAGGGAGGGGAGCATCAGGCACCGGGGCCTGTTGGGGGTGGGGAAATAGAGGAGGGATAGCCTTAGGAGAAATACCTAATGTAGATGATGGGTTGATGTGTGCAGCAAACCACCATGGCATGTGTATACCTGTATAACACGTTCTACACGTGTATTCCAGAATTTAAAAGTATAATAATAAAAGAAAAGATGAGAAAAGAGAAGGTGCGAAAGGTATTGGGTCGAGGGTTGGAAATAAACGAACATAGCAGATCTCCCTTAGATCTTTGTTCCAGGGATCTTCATACACACTTTCCATTAGAGCTAACAGCAAAAGGCAATGCTATACATCTTAAAGATAAACAGACATATCAATAAAAGTGTTCACAGGTATTTGAAAGGGAATGAGAGGTTTGAGAAAGTCTCTTGGAGCAGGTGGGCGTTAGAGACTCTGACCTTGGGAAATACTAAAAAATAATGTAGAAGGAGCTTTATAGTAATTCTCAACAATTCACACCCTAAACTTGGAATCTGCTTGTAGGTAATGCCCTCCTTGTCATAATTGGATTCTGAATGAACATAGAAATTAGAGTTATCTGAAATTGAGTTTTAAAATAGAATAATTTGTATTAGGGCTAACACAGATTGTTATTGAGGAAGGCATTAGTTAATGATGCTTCATTTTTGGATATTTTGCTGTGCTCTTTCTGGTTGTAACACAAAAGAGAGGTTTACAGATCTAGCTTTAAATAAATACCAATATTGTGAGTAAAATGTAATGCTGATAGTTAAACTTGAGTCAAGTGCTTCACTGCAGAAACCTTTTGTGTTAATATTTGTACCTTTTGAATGAATATTTGTAGCTTACCCAAAGGCACATGTTAGTTTAGAAAGGGTTGTTAAAGTTTGCATTCTTGTTAATTAAAAAAGAACAAATAGCTGGAAATAAATGTGATTACTACTGCATTTCACGTTCATTAGTATTAAATAGCTTTAATAAGAATGTGCACTTAGAAAGCCCCCTTTCTAATGTTTGTGAAGTCAGTAAGTTGAATTGTTTCAAAAGGCTTTTTGAGTAATACAAAGCTATTTAGTATTCATAGAAGGTTTTCCTTCTCCACTAGGACAAAATAAGCGACTATATTTAAGTCCACACAGTAGAATACCTTTCACATGCTTGTATACGTAATTCCCTCAAATTTATATGCTCTCTCCCACCAAACACTAAATTTAATACTGTGCAATTTAGGCAAATACAGACACTTGGATCTGACTCATTCTGATAGCTTTTGAGAATTGGATGTTCAAGAATAAATGATGGGTAAAACATAATTTTCACCTCACATTATAGAATTATGAAATAAAGGCAAAGGTTTTAGTTTGCTTGCTTTAGAAGGTACAGTTCTTTTAACATATTATGAAATACATTGGGATTTGTTATAGATACCTTTCAGGAAAATGTGTTGCCTTTTAAAGAATTTTTAAATAATGCGCTTTGCTCATTTCACACATGTGACTCCCTCTGGCTGTAGTTCACAATATTTTGTGACAATGAGAACCTTTATTACTTGCATTCTAAGTACAGAGCTTAGGATACTGCTCACATACTTTTAAAGATCCCTGAGCATGTGGATAACATTTGAAACTCACAGTTACAAAGACAGCTATTTCAATTTCACAGACTTCAAATATGCAACTCAGATTTCAATGCTGTTACGATGCTAAATGTGGCTGTTAATGACTTGCGTGGGTCCAACTCATCTTGTAGTCTTGCCTCTGGTCCTCCAGCTGTACGCGCCATCCCTGGACATTCTCACTCTTGCCTCTTTTTCTTGCATCTGCCAATCCTTCAATCCCCTCTTCACATACCTCCTCTCACACATCTCAGTTCCAGAGTCAATGTCCCCAGGAAAGCCAAGAAACCATCTTCCTTAATATGACCTCATCTCCCAATTGGCTATGTTTAGCATCCCCTCTGACATCATCTGTGTATCCAGCTACCTCATTGTATGACACACACTGAAATCACTGACTGGCCTTTCTTTCCTGCCTGCAGGACAGGTGCAAGTCTAATTCATAGCCCCAGTGTCTGCTAGCTGTACAGCTTTTGGTTTTGTATTAAGGAGAATTAGAAGATAAGCAACTTCAGCAAAGTCTCAGGATATAAAATCAATGTGCAAAAATCACAAGCATTTCTATACACCAATAACAGACTGAAAGAGAGCCAAATCAAGAATGAATTGCCATTCACAATTGCTACAAAGAGAATAAAATACCT